>NIVC01001601.1:0-92500 GCA_002269645.1 Macrostomum lignano | reverse complement strand
ATCGACAGTCTACCAGAGTCGGCACTTGCTAGCCGGGTTCATGCCGCTGCCAGCCTTGCAGGAGAACACCCTGGCGAACTCCTCGGAATTCTTCAGGCTGCCTAGGATCCGCAGCTTCGGCGGGCTGTGAGTCGGCTGCTTGTATCTGGTCACGTACACCTCTGGTGGCACCTTCTCGCACCAGATCTGAGCGAACTGCACGAAGAACATCATCTCTGGCGTGAGGCTCTTTAGTGCTCCCGGCAGGCGCTTCGGCTCCGTGCTGCCTGGCCGTTTGAGCTGGTTTTGCAGAGCTCTGTAGGCGCTGCTTATGCCCAGGACATCCGCAATGTTGTTGCCCAGAGTGGCGTTTCCATCCAGACGCGTCCCCTTGCCGAGCTCCATGGCGCTGAATGAGTCCACTAAGCAGCCAGTTCGGTTGAGGAAGCCCGCCTCGGTGCTGTTGTCCCAAAAGTGGCCCTCCGATCCACTGTCGGTCAGGATGTGGCCAGCGTCATCAAAGCTGTGCCCGATCTCGTGCCCGATGACGGTGCCGATGCCGCCATATCGCAAGTACACCGGATACTTTGGATCGTACAGATACGGACCAAGGATGCCCATCGGGAAGATTATTGTGTTTCGTTCCATAAAGTTGAACGCGTTCACCTGCAGCGGATTTGTAACGAAAAAGTAGGACACGGTGGAATTGGCTGTCATTACCTGGGCTTGCTTGCTAGTTTCAATCAGCTGGTAGAGGCCAACAAAGTGTCCAAATCCTCTGTCCTTCTTGTACAGCTTCCTGACGGTGGAGAAGTACGCTTTAATGCTCTCGGGGCTCATCGGGTCGTAGCCCACGGATTGCTTTACCGAGCGGATTTTCGACTTTATAGACAGCTTGCCCTTCTCTGAGATCCACGTCTCGTCGTCGACATTCTGTTCCATCGCCTGCTTAACGTCCTCTATGATGCGGTGAATGTCCGAGAAGCCCTGTTTAATGAACGCGCGGGTGAACATGTCAACAACCACCGGCTGCATGCTGGTCATGGCGAACAGCATGCAAAACTTGGGATAGGTGGCTTCGTCCGTGGTTGACTGAACCTCCTGCACATTTATGCCCGTCTGCTTCAGCTTGGTCACCTGACCGCGCAGCGGCTCCGGGAAAAACTTGGCAAACGAAAGGACAGAGTCGAGTAGGAGGAAGGCGCACTCTGGTCTGTATTCGTCAACGCCAAACGTGGCTGTTTTGGCCAGATTGTCCAGCACGCGGTACAGAATGCTGACGTTCTGTACGGAGACTCCGTGGTCCGGTGGGATTTGTCGATCAAATGCATAGAAAAGCAGGCGGCTCCAGTTGAAGGTTGCTCCGGGCTTCAGCTGCTGGAGGCTTTCCAGCGTGCCGTTGTACAACTCGTCTATTGCTGCGTCAGCTGGCAATTGTTTAGTGAGGTCGAACAGCTGATTTTGAGTGCGAATCAGTTTGTCAACGCCTCCCTTCAGACGAAGGATCTTGGCAAAGTTGAGGGTAATGTTGACTGTCAGAGCGTCCAGCACCGGTTGCAGGTCCTCGCGAGTCCATCTACTGGTGAAGCCGAACAGGTCAGTTTTGATGCTGATTTTGGTGTCGTTGAACTCACTGCTCCCATCGGACTCAGCCGACAGGATCACCGAGTACTCGCTGTCCGTCAGCGCCAGCTTCACCAAACCGGTGGCCCCGCGCTTCATCAACTGACCCAGAAGCTGCTCCACGGAGCTCAGCTGGTTCGTTCGGATTCCGTCTGTGGCAAACTCGAACAGCGGATCGACAAAGGACGACAGAACACTGGAACCTGTCCAGAAGGCATCATGCCAGGACATGCAGGAGTGGAACATGGATCGGCTGATGTTGTACAGAACGGCCATCTCGGGATCGTCCGTGCTCACCATGCCGTCAATGTAGAGCAACTCAAAGATCTTGCTCTGCAGGCTCTTGATCATGTCCACGTAGGCTCCTATGCCTGTCTTGATCGACTGGCTGTTGTACCGGTTCCTGTCTGCGTAGCCGCCACACGCATATTCAAAGAAGTCCTCGCACGGGTCGGCAGTCAAATTAACGTTCTGTGTGATAAAAGCGCCCACCTCGATGCACTCCCTGGTGGTGCAGACGTCAGGACCGCAGTCTCGAGCAGGCAGGTACACGAACAGCAGGAAAATTACCACGGCAAGCAGCACGGTTGTCAATACGAAGAACATCAGGCAGAAAGCCAGCAATCTGTTCAGTTTGCTCGGCGGAGGCTGCAGCTGCAGCGTCTCCTCCTCGACCGCGTGAGAAGCCGCCATGCTGTTGTCACTGCGCAAGCGGGACGAAACGGGGACTTCAGATAACTTATCCAAGCACTTTACATGTTAACGTACAATAGATTACTGGAAAATGGGCGGCTGTCTTAGTTTCAAGAGACTTTCACCAATCGAAGTCTGCACTATCTTTCTGTGCAACTGTGGGCTTGCCCGCCTTGGGATACAAAGGAGGTGTACTATTGAAAACCAAGCGGCCCAGAAGAGGACTGGGAAACGCTTTTCTAATCGCTCTTTCCAGCTCGCACTCGCCAGCGTCCTTTTAGGCCAGTCCGTTTGAGAGAGCGTGGGGAATTCGTGTCTAAGTGCGGCCCGAAAAGGTCTATCCCCACCAGTCTGTGGATAAATAGTATTTTACGCGATTCGCAACGCGAATCTTCCATCAGCAGTAGATTCAACGGTGAGGGCTACGAGAGGCGAAGCTGCCCGCAACGTACCTGATGCTGATCTTCAACAGGGATGGTTGACAGATGACCCAGCAAATGCGCTGTTAGGAGAGGGAATCGAATGAGTGGAAAGGATAGATTCACAACTTGGATGCGCAAATTTTGTCGTTTGTGAAACCGATACGACCTAGAGCCGCGGCCACCCGTTTTAATACCGAGGCTAAATTATTCTGCCTGAGATATTTGCTAGGCCATTGGGCCGGCCTATCGGACGGGGATTCGCATCGGTCCCGTCACAGAGAGTAAAATCGAAACTGAGCTGGAAATTTTTATGCCTCGAAAGTTGCACAGCGGATGCAGCGGAATGGAATGGGGCGAAATTGAGATTGTAGCGCACAGATAGGCCTTCGGGTCGGCCAGAGGAGGCCCAGCTATCGGACTGGGCCGCCGCCCCATGGGAGAAGTCTGTTTTGAATTTTGCAGCACGTCCCAACGCAGCAATTCCCTTTCAGCCCCATTGGCATGACAGCTCATGCAGACACAAATTTTGATGCTCAGGCAGGCTATCAAACTCACTCGCTGCATGGTCGCTTCAGTTCCAGCGTTGTAAAACATCGTCCATGGACTACTCGTACGCGCGTATTTGGACACTCCACTGCTTTCCAGATACAAATTTTTAGAACGCCTTGAATCCGCATAAACCAATATCGTAGCAAGCACACTTCACTCGGCGATTTCGAAGCCGCTTCTATGTGAGCAGTCTATCGGAATTTGATTTCGTTATCCGCAAACCGGCGAGGCGGCAAGTCTATGTGTGCCGATCTTACAGACGCTTGATGCTAGCTATACTCATGTGTGCTCAGCTTACTCATGTCTCTTTCTGTTATAAGATTTTGTTAGCTTACCCCAAACTACCTTGCCTGGCTGTAGCGTTAGAATTGCAGGATACACTGCGGTCCGAATGGAACGGAATCTAAGGCACAATGGCAGTGTATTTTATTGTGCTTATTTCTAATAATGCGGAAGCAGAGTTTGTAATGAGTAATTTCGCAATTCTACCTAGCGGTACACTTCATTTGGCAGTAAGAACTACCTGCTCAAATTAGCTGAATTGCTTTTTTAAGCTAAAGATTTGGTTGACACTGGCACCCTTTCAGTGACACTGGCATCCTTCTAGTGACACTGGCACCCTTCTAGTGACACTGGCACCCTTCTAGTGACACTGGCATCCTTCTAGTGACACTGGCACCCTTCTAGTGACACTGGCACCCTTTCAGTGACACTGGCATCCTTCTAGTGACACTGGCATCCTACTAGTGACACTGGCACCCTTCTAGTGACACAGGCACCCTTCTAGTGACACTGGCACACTTCTAGTGACACTGGCACCCTTCTAGCGACACTGGCACCCTTTCAGTGACACTGGCACCCTTCTAGTGACACTGGCACCCTTCTAGTGACACTGGCACCCTTTCAGTGACACTGGCATCCTTCTAGTGACACTGGCATCCTACTAGTGACACTGGCACCCTTCTAGTGACACTGGCACCCTTCTAGTGACACTGGCACCTTTCTAGTGACACTGGCATCCGTTTAGTGACACTGGCACCCTTCTAGTGACACTGGCACACTTCTAGTGACACTGGCATCCTTCTAGTGACACTGGCATCCTTCTAGTGACACTGGCACCCTTCTAGTGACACTGGCACCCTTCTAGTGACACTGGCACCCTTCTAGTGACACTGGCACCCTTCTAGTGACACTGGCACCCTTCTAGTGACACTGGCACCCTTCTAGTGACACTGGCACCCTTCTAGTGACACTGGCACCCTTCTAGTGACACTGGCATCCTTCTAGTGACACTGGCACCCTTCTAGTGACACTGGCACCCTTCTAGTGACACTGGCACCCTTCTAGTGACACTGGCACCCTTCTAGTGACACTGGCACCCTTCTAGTGACACTGGCACCCTTCTAGTGACACTGGCATCCTTCTAGTGACATTAGCACACTTCTAGTGACACTGGCATCCTTCTAGTGACACTGGCACCCTTCTAGTGACATTAGCACACTTCTAGTGACACTGGCATCATTCTAGTGACACTGGCATCCTTCTAGTGACACTGGCATCATTCTAGTGACACTGGCACACTTCTAGTGACACTGGCATCCTTCTAGTGACATTAGCACACTTCTAGTGACACTGGCATCCGTTTAGTGACACTGGCATCCTTCTAGTGACACTGGCATCCTTCTAGTGACACTGGCACTCTTCTGGTAACCACCAGCAGAATCTTTCATAGCTTATTGTGCAGACATTTTTAGATGGTCAAGGCAGGTCAGATGCCGATGTTCTGACTGTAGAAGGTCTTGAAAATATTCTTGTATTAAAATGTTGGGAAGCAGTCGAAGAAGTGTTTGTTTAGACAAATGAATTCAGGGCGAAGAGGTTTGTACTGGAATCTCTTCTAGCCTTGTAGATGCAACAGTTGTGTTTACACTGAGACTTGCTTCCCCATTCTGCAGCATTAAGAAGCGAGCATCTGCAGACAGATAGATAGATAGATAGATAGATAGATAGATACATACATAGATAGATAGAGAGATAGATAGATAGATAGATAGATAGATAGATAGATAGATAGATAGATAGATAGATAGATAGATAGATAGATAGATAGATAGATAGATAGATAGATAGATAGATAGATAGATAGATAGATAGATAGATAGATAGATAGATAGATAGATAGATAGATAGATAGATAGATAGATAGATAGATAGATAGATAGATAGATAGATAGATAGATAGATAGATAGATAGATAGATAGATAGATAGATAGATAGATAGATAGATAGATAGATAGATAGATAGATAGATAGATAGATAGATAGATAGATAGATAGATAGATAGATAGATAGATAGATAGATAGATAGATAGATAGATAGATAGATAGATAGATAGATAGATAGATAGATAGATAGATAGATAGATAGATAGATAGATAGATAGATAGATAGATAGATAGATAGATAGATAGATAGATAGATAGATAGATAGATAGATAGATGATAGATGCACCAATTGACCCGGGCGGGTGCAGAGGTTGGCGCGGACCCTCGCAGCGGTTCTTCGCACCGCAAAGCCAGCAGCATTGGCTGGCCGCACACAGCAGTGCGGGGAGTCCACAGAGGGAGAGGCAAAATTGACAGCGCCAGATGGCCGGGTGCAGACGGGAAGAAATTCTGGAAGTGGATTTCAATCCCAGCTTTAAATCTGTCTTATACTTGTTCCCTCGCGGCAGTCCACTCGAAGGCGACGACATCGGAACAGAAAGTCAAGTCAAGCGAAACGTGAACCTGCGTCTGAGAGTTTGCGCAGCTGCATCAGCTGAGAAGAGCGTCCGCAGTACGAACCAGCCAGTGACTGCTCCTGGCCCAGGATTCACTGACGCCACTGACGCAGGTGCGTTTGCGAGGTAAAAAACTGAGGCAAACACTAAGACAGACAGAGAGACAATAAGACAGACACTAAGACAGACACTAAGACAGACACTAAGACAGACACTAAGACAGACACTAAGACAGACACTAAGACAGACACTAAGACAGACACTAAGACAGACAGACAGACACTAAGACAGACACTAAGACAGACACTAAGACAGACAGACAGACACTAAGACAGACACTAAGACAGACTCTAAGACAGACCCTAAGACAGACACTAAGACAGACACTAAGACAGACACTGAGACAGACACTAAGACAGACACTAAGACAGACACTAAGACAGACACTAGGACAGACACTGAGACAGACACTAAGACAGACACTAAGACAGACGGACACGGATTACAAGAATCCACACAGGCCGTACCTCAGCTCACCTGATTGTCAAATTCACACACACACAGACCCAGTCGGAACAATCGGGTTTAATTAAAAGTAATTAAAAAAATATGTCGGAGCGTGGCGGCGGCGGGCCGGTCAGGCTGATCCTTATCGGTCCCGATGGCAGCGGCAAGTCAGGTGAGCAAACTGCTTCAGTTTCTGCAGAAAACGCAAACGCAATGAGAAGTGACTTCTTGCTGCATTGTGCGCGAACTGTTTTGCAGCCATTTTAGTTCGCTACATGACTAAAAAGTTCATCGAGTCCTATCAATCCAGCTGTGACGTCATCTACAGGCACCAGATCGTGGTGCAGGAGAATCCCATCGATGTCGAGATTCTGGACACATCTTCGTATGAGGTCTGCTGATCTTGATTGCTGACATAGATGCCGGAACCCTGCCGGATGATTCACTGACTCTCAAACTTCTGACAACCGCACTGACAGCCTCACTATCTGACAGTCCGACTTCCTGATACCTCAACTACTAATGCCCCAACTGCTGACACCCCGAATTATGAAACCAACTGAAGACACCCCACATTCTGACGCTGCAACTGATGACACTCTAACTGCTGACATCCCAACTGCTGACATCCCAACTGCTGACACCCCAACTGCTGACACCCCACATTCTGACGCTGCAACTGATGACACTCTAACACGGACTACCTAATTGTCGTTTATTTAAGTAGTCCGTGCACTCTAACTGTTGACATCCCAACTGCTGACACCCCAACTGCTGACATCCCAACTGCTGACATCCCAACTGCTGACATCCCAACTGCTGACATCCCAACTGCTGACATCCCAACTGCTGACATCCCAACTGCTGACACCCCACTTCTGACACTCCGACTACTGACACCCCGACTGCTGGCACCCCAACAGCTGACAACCCCACTGCTGACACCCCAACTGCTGACACTCCAAATTCTAACAAGATGATGCTGAAGTCAACTTGTCAACTTCTGAGTCATAACTATCTGACACCCCAGATTTTGACATCCCGGTTCTTGAAACTGAAATTCTGATTCAAACATTCTTCATCTGACATCCATACTTTTGTCACAACAAATCCTGACATCCCAACCTCTGACGCCCAGGTATTTTTCCCAGTTTTTACCAACCCTGTCAACTCCTCCTTCGCGCCTCAATAGCGTCGCGGATTTTCCGGCCTGTCCGCCTGTCTGGACTGGGCGGACTGCTTCCTGGTCATCTATGACGTCACCATGCTGGACAGCGCGCCCAGAACCCGGCTGTTCCTCGAGTTGATTCGCTCCGTTCGGGGCTCTGAGCGGCTGCCGATTGTCCTGATTGGCAACAAGACGGACATGGCGCACAGGGGACACGTGGACAAGGCGGATATGGAGATCCTCAGCAGCCAGTTCCACTGCCGCCACTTCCTGGTGAGGACTCGCTTCTGGTCTGTCTGTCTGTCTGTCTGTCTGTCTGTCTGTCTGTCTGTCTGTCTGCCTGCCTGTCTCTCTGTCTCTCTGTCTGTCTGTCTGTCTGTCTGTCTGTCTGTCTGTCTGTCTGTCTGTCTGTCTGTCTGTCTGTCTGTCTGTCTGTCTGTGTGTCTGTCTGTTTATTTTTCGATTCTGTATTACAATCCTATTTGTATACCCGTCTGTCTTCTTGCAATCCGTCTAACTGATATTTCTATAAGCAGCCGAATGTGCAGCACAGTGGGTCATAAATCAGAAATACGCTGGATAAGAACAGAGAATATCGGAAGCAGATTGGGGAACACAGTGCCGAATGGCTATCAAATAGCGATTTTAAATCTCGTTCCGATGCCGCACGGGGCCCTGCAGTTCATTTTATTGCGGTAGCCGTCAGCTTTTCTCCATCGGAGAGAAGCCGGCATGGAGGTGCTGATGCAGGGCTTCCTGGTGCAGATGGCAGCTGTTGCCAAATAACTGCGCCGTCTCGATCATGTGGAGCGCAGAAGCGCAGATCTAAGCGTGGATAAAAGCCCGCAGAAGGGTTTCCCTCGCCGCAAGAGTTACCGAAATCCAGCAAAGTTTGTTTGACTAAGATTTGAACTGTAAGATGCTGATATAAATTTCCAGAAGGTTAATTTGATTATGTATCGGTGTATGTAGGTAGACACAGTGACAGGAAGTTTGATAAAGTCGAAGCCAGAGAGGTAGATTCAGAACGACAGAGGTAGATTCAGAGCCAGCGAGGTAAATTCAAAACCACAGGGAAGTAGATTCAGAACCAGAGAGGTTGATTCAGAACTAGAGAGGTAGATTCAGAACCGGAAGAAGTAGATTCAGAACTAGAGAGGTAGATTCAGAACCGGAAGAAGTAGATTCCGAACTAGAGAGGTAGATTCAAAACCAGAGAGGTAGATTCAGAACTAGAGAGGTAGATTCAGAGCCAGAGAGGTAGATTCAGAACTAGAGAGGTAGATTCAGAACCGGAAGAAGTAGATTCAGAACTAGAGAGGTAGATTCAGAACTAGAGAGGTAGATTCAGAACTAGAGAGGTAGATTCAGAACCGGAAGAAGTAGATTCAGAACTAGAGAGGTAGATTCAGAACTAGAGAGGTAGATTCAGAACTAGAGAGGTAGAGAGGTAGATTCAGAACCAGATAGGTAGATTCAGAACTAGAGAGGTAGATTCAGAACTAGAGAGGTAGATTCAGAACTAGAGAGGTAGATTCAGAACCGGAAGAAGTAGATTCAGAACCAGAGAGGTAGATTCAGAACTAGAGAGGTAGATTCAGAACTAGAGAGGTAGATTCAGAACTAGAGAGGTAGATTCAGAACCAGATAGGTAGATTCAGAACCAGAGAGGTAGATTCAGAACTAGAGAGGTAGATTCAGAACTAGAGAGGTAGATTCAGAACTAGAGAGGTAGATTCAGAACCAGATAGGTAGATTCAGAACCAGAGAGGTGGATTCAGAACTAGAGAGGTAGATTCAGAACTAGAGAGGTAGATTCAGAACTAGAGAGGTAGATTCAGAGCCAGAGAGGTAGATTTAGAACCAGAGAGGTAGATTCAGAGCCAGAGAAGTAGATTCAGAACTAGAGAGGTAGATTTATAGCCCGTGAGGTAGATTCAAAACTAGCTAAGGTAGTTCGTTCAGTAGCATAAAAGTGCATCAACTCGCGGCACCCCAGGAAGTCAGACACCATCACCAGCTGTGCCACCAACTGTTCAGGTCCTCGCGTAGATTTACACATTTTATATCGCAGGTGCATCTGCTGACTGATTGCTCTAATGAGGACATACGGAGATGGACATCTGTGTAACAGCTGCATGCAGTAGGGAGAAATAGTAGTCTGGGAAAACATATCTGTGATGACGTTTTAGAAACTGCAGCGAACACGGAGGGCACATTGTGCCGATTGTCAGGATCGAGGCACCGAATGCAGCTTGGGTGCCTCTGCGATGGCCTGAAGAACCAACTTGGAAATTATGGATAGGTATGGAGGTGAAGCATTCGGGAGGGAGCTGCGATGACCACATGACGCCGCAACTGCCCCCTCTCTGTCTCTCCAATCCGCCCATGTGAACAGGAGAAGTGGAAAACAGATGACTAAGTACAAATCCCCGGGCAAGCGAAAAGACTGACAGTTATTCATTTCTCTCGCTGGCCGTGTGGATTCAAATATCGCCCTTTTTGTTCGCTAACAACACGAAAATTATACGTAAACTACGAGGATATACCTGTGTACTTATTGATGCTTCAAAGTACGTGCGGTTAGTCAACTTGCATTGCCGTGTTTTATAGCTGCTTATAGCTGGGGTTGTAGCCTAGTGGTTAGAGCGTCGGACTCACGACTTGAAGGTCGGGGGTTCGATTCCAGATCCCACTGAAACTATTTAATGTCTTTGAGCAAGACACTTGAATCTGCATTGCTTCAGTTCACCCAGCTGTAAAATGGGTGACAGCATTAGCTGGGGTAATTGAGGGTGCGTGTGGCGGCCCCCCAGTCCTTGGACTGAACAGCCGTACGCAGCCTTCAGATGCGCTGCAATATAGCTGCGGCTGAGCTGTCGGTTGCATATCTGCCCTTTAATTGCTTCGTCAAACAAACAATCGTTTCTCACAGGTGTCGGCGGCTGAGGACCCCAAGATTGTGGACCTGGTCTTCATGGGCCTGGCCGCCGAGGGTCAGATGATATGCCAAAGTCGCAGAAAAGCGGCGGCCAAGTCGATGTCTCAGCAGCTTCCTCAGCAGCTTCCTCAGCAGCAGCAGCAGCAGCAGCAGGTGCAACAGAAGCGCGCAGCCTTCAAACAGGCTGGGCCGTCGTTCACAGTGTTGAAAGACGAGGACGTCCTCGCTTTGGAATCCAGGACCGGAAGTACCGGAACTGTTGGAACTGCCGTCAGTGGAGGAGGTGGCCAAACTTCAGTCTGAATTAATGCTGAGCCATGGCGCTCAGAATGTCACTAATTTGCATTGCTTAGTTTTTAGCTGTCTGTTCTCTAGGTTGACACTGGTAATTGGTTAGAAATTGGTACAGTAGCTACTGTGTTACTTGTACATGTACATGTAAATGATTATAAAGTGCAAAATAGAAAACTTTGAACAGCAATGGTTTTTATTTAAACTACACCCTTACGTACGATATTTGTCGATACAAATAAAACTGAGCTTTCGTAAACTTTCTTTCATGCATGCATACATGTACATGTATGCTGTACTGTACGGAGCGTAAATGAGCTACATGTACGTACGATTACAATAAGTTCAGAGACATGTTCGATTGAAACTTGTGCTGCCTAAGTTTTGGCCTTCAATTTCACAGGTTTCTGTTAGACTGCTGCGGTTGACTTTAATTTCGACAAATATTAAATTTCATTCTCGGGTTTTTAGTACCATGCTTTTTCGGCACCGCATGTACTCTTTTTGGCGCCGCAGGCGCTTGAATTATATTTTGACAGTCCAAAAGCAAAACTCGTGATTTCGATAAAGAGTTATAAGGTGGGGTGGGGAACAAAGCATAACATGTCCCCCCCAACAGCTCTTACTGGGGCATTTCCACTGCCCTCTCCCCAGTGACATCGACGCCCTTGCCGTTAAGTTTGTGTCTGAGATAATAAAATTATATTGGTTCGCGTGGGGAAGGTTGTGTCTATGGAGTTATTTGAAGCTAGCTTGAAGAAAATGATTAGCTTTTCTGTACTGTACTTTAGCCGGCTAGTTGGTGAAGAGATGTGTGGCAGGTATTGTTACATGTGCGTACGTTCGCTACCGAGGTTCAATTAACGCGCCCATGCACTAAAGTTTTTATATATATTTTACTCACGATGCAAAAAAGACTATTGTAAAATACGTCGTACAATCATAAACAAAATTTTCCTCATTTTATAGAATTGGGGTATTAGTAGAGTCTTGAGGAATGCCTAATTTCCTTTGCATGACCATTCATGAGTTAAATAAAATAATATCGGTGTAATTTAGTTTACGTTTTGCAGTAAAACAACTTCTATTTATTTTTGCCTAAAGATGTAAGTTGTTCAAAACAACTTTATGATTAAGTTTTTTCATACCTGCAAGAATATAATTGACATAATTTCTAGAGTATTTATTGTTGCTAGGTTACATTTAGTTAAATTTAACAATCATTAAGGTAAATGATTTTTTCAGTACTTTTCAATGACAAAAAACGATTTTGTCTGAGTCTGTGTTCTTAAGATGTGTCAAAAAGTCTGGTAAGGTAACGAAACACGCAGTTTTCAGCCACTTTCCCAATGATATTTGATTATGTACTACTTAGATGTAATACTCAAGACAATGTTTTAAGTTCAGTTTATGAACACTGCTTTCGGTCGTTTCAGACTATTTGACAGCAATCCTCTTGTTTCGCACGTTTAATTATTTTATAAAAAGTAACAACGTCCTTAGTTACCAGTAAATACTGGTTCAATGAATAAATTTAGTACAAGCATATTCTACCTTCTGTGTAAACCGTCAGATTATTCATTTTCAAAATCTTAAGGTGTCTTTTAAGCATTAAAAACAGACAGGTTTTGAATTAATTTTTGACTAGATTCATTAATTTAAATATTTTTCCATGCGTTAAAATTCTAGGTTGCAAAGTTACTACAGATGATTCTGTTGTGGCTGCATTTGTGTTGCACTCATTTCAAATGGAATCAATAATGATGATTTTTGTTAATGAGGCAGCAGTATGTATATGCTATAGATTTACATATTTTATATAGTGTTATATAACAACTCAAACCATTTTTCTTTGAGGTAGCCATTTTATTCATTTGCAAAGGTGATTAGGGTCTTGCTGTAAAAGAAATTGTTGTATGTTTTTTATTTTTCATTAAGTAACATATGCTTTTTATTCTTATGAAGCAATATTTGAAAATTTCATTGCATGACTGTGGATCCAATATTATTTGGAATATTGCAGTCATAAGACAATTGTTAATTTAATTTAATTTTAAAATGTTTTAGCAGTCTCAAAACATATTCTATACTTTTAGTGGCTTTGAAACATTCTAACAATGTTAGAATTCAGAGTGCACAGGTATTTTCATGCATCTTTCTAACTTAGGTGATTTCAGCTCCACTTCAGCCAGTTGCAATGTTGCATGTGTATTTGCATTATTGCTGGCTGTAACACTGAAACCCTGTCACTGTCAGCAAATGCTCATGTCATGAAGATCTGCCTCTAACTGGTTGGAACAGACATCACTCACTTTGTCTCTTTGCCTTTTTGCATGTCAGCGGCATCCCCTCACCGCCAGAACGCTGCAGGGGGACTTGAAAGAGAAAATTTGGGTGGCGGTTCCCGCTTGAAGAGCTGCTGTGGGACTCCGGATAGACAGGCTGTGTGCATGGGATAGGCAAGCTTATTAATAATTAATTAGGAGGGGGTTGAGGCCTTCCCAGCTGGAAGCCTTCAGCGCGAGATAATTGGGTAGATTGAAAATGGCAGGGGTTTGGTAAGGGAGTAGAGTGAAACGCTGTGGAGGGCACAGTAAAGTTAAATGCACTAGAGTGCGGTTGAGGAAAAGGAAAATATCCCCACTTATGCTGCCTCCGACTGTAGCCTCCCACTCCACCAGGCAGCCCCAATACCGTATGCTCCGGCGGTGTCTTCAAGCATCCCATTGTCTCAGACAGCTTGGACAGACATCCCAGCTCTCTCCCTCTTTGCTCCAACCCCCCTTTCCACTTCATCCCCGCCCCGTTGCTAAGGGCAACGGCGTCTCTCCCTGGGGACCGGGCCGGCGGCAGATTTGAAAACTCAGCGCGCGGGAAGTTGAAGCCATCAAGAAGCCGAGTTTCATCTCAGTTTTGGCTCAGTCAGTTTTTGTTTGACTTCCGTTCCAGCTTCGCCGGACAAACAGCCGCTTGATTTGTTTCTGAGCCGTCAGATTCTTTGAACTCAGCTCCGAAATCGTCTAGCTCGAACCACTCATGGAGTACCTGGGCCACACGCAGACCGCCAGCTACACCACCGGACCGCGGACCGCACAGTCCGCCTGCTTTCTGCCAGCCGTCGGTGCGCAGAAGACCTTCGACACCATGCCGGGTCCGTCTCCGCTGAGGCGATCACTGACCTCGTTGCCATGGCGACCGAGCACCTATTACCAGACGGCTAAGGTGAGCCCGACGACGGCCCTAATGCAGAGCCAGTCGGGCCCACTGAGCGCTCGGGCCAACTTGGCTGAGCTGGAGGGCATCAAGGTAAGAAATTCTTGCTTACTGAGTCAAATAGCTTTTCAAGGTCTATGGATTAGGGTGCATTGAGAGCTCAGCGGTAACGAGTCGACTGAAAGCGCAGGCACATGAATTCGGAATTTGAAAGTGCCAATCCTTCAGGGCATAGAGCATGCACATTGTGCCTGACATAGGAAAATTCGGATCGTTGTACACCTTGTGCGAGCGTGTAAGTGTCTAAGTATCAAAATCCCCTGCACACTAATCCTAACTGGCGACAGGTACCGCCAGTGTTCTCCGCGGCGCGCAACGCTCTCTACACTCGCTACACGCCCAACGACTGGATGAGCGCCAACCTCAGCAACTACTCGGTGTCCGACCGAGTGCGCGGCAACGCGGAGCGCATCCGATACGACACGCTGCGACTCTGCCGCGAAGGCGAGGACCGGACCAAGCGAGCCCAGGAGGAGAGCGGCAAACGTCTCGGCGAGCGTGTCACGGACATCAACTTCTGGAAGACGGAGCTGCAGCACGAGACCGACAACATGGTGTCCGAGATTTCCAGCCTGCAGGAGGCCAAGCGCATCGCGGAGAAGGCCCTCGGCGAGACCGAAAACCCGCTGCACGTGGCGCAGGAGTGCCTGTACAACCGCGAGAAGCGTCAGGGCATCGATCTTGTGCACGACCTGGTCGAGAAAGACCTGCTGAGGGTGAGCTGGAAGATTTGGACAGCATTAAAGTGTATAAAAAACGTTTGAATGGAGAAATTTAGCTAATGTAGACCTGTATATTTTTATTGCCATTGCTCTGGAAATGTAGTTCAAAAAATGCTGTGAAATGAATGCTTGAGGAATGTGGGCGAGGGCAGAC
Organism: Macrostomum lignano; assembly: GCA_002269645.1. NCBI lineage: Eukaryota > Metazoa > Platyhelminthes > Macrostomidae > Macrostomum > Macrostomum lignano. Next base: position 77,392 of record NIVC01001601.1, on the reverse strand, counting down.
TAGTAGGTACAGGGTGTGCAATCTTACGGTGACTTTTTGGGTCACTTTCTGTTCAACGACATGCGATGCCGAAATGCATTAGTGCTGTTATTGGACAAAAACTCCGATAATGGGATATATAGATCGCTGTACCTGTAAGGGGGTTTGGAGATAATGGCACCAAATCATTGATTGGCCACAAATAAAAACGGTGTAAAATTTCATGCCTTATCGTTTTATTATAGGGCTGAACTGTTTTGGGTTAAGTAGACTTTTTTGCACGGAAATTAGCATAAAGCGAGTACTCATCCACTTCAAGGCACAAGAGTGTGCTGTGAGTATACCTGACTATGCAAAAGGCAAAGCCGCTGTACACACTGTGTCAGCTTGTGTCGTCTGGGCTCATAAAGATGAGCATGAATAACTACCTGCCTTAAGTCTATTATCGAAGTCCTAAGTCTTAAGTCCTAAGCTTGTTGTCTGCATAAAGTACATATTGATTCCAAAAAGTTAAGTTACCGTTCTAATTCTAAATAATTAATAAATATGTTCCATTAACAGGAGGTGGATGTTATCAAACAATGTCAAGACAAGATCAGGGCTGTTATTGACAAGGCCAATGTGCAGCTAAAGTGAGTTTTTCAAATGATCATCGTGCTATAAATACGAGTACAGTGCATGGTATCTCGATTTGCTTGACAGTTCCTGTTCCACCCCACCCCATTGTAAAGCTTTATCCACGGCCGCCTAACACCCCGCCAACTGTCCAGTGTCCAAGTCCACTAACCCCCCACATATGTGCACAGCCCTATTTCAAGGCCGCCTAACTCCCCGCCAATGTCCAACTCCACTAACCCCCACCCCAGTGTACAGCCTTATCCACGGCCGCCTAACACCCCGCCAACTGTCCAGTGTCCAAGTCCACTAACCCCCCCCCACATTTGTGCACAGCCCTATTCAAGGCCGCCTAACTCCCCGCCAATGTCCAACTCCACTAACCCCCACCCCAGTGTACAGCCTTATCAACGGCCGCCTAACCCCCCCGCCACTGTCCAACACCGCTAACCTCCACCCCAGTGTACAGCCGGCCTTATCAACGGCCGCCTAACCCCCCGCCACTGTCCAACTCCACTAACCCTCCACTAACCCCCACTCCAGTGTACAGCCTTATCAACGGCCGCCTAACCCCCGCCACTGTCCAACACCGCTAACCTCCACCCCAGTGTACAGCCTTATCAACGGCCGCATAACCCCCCCGCCACTGTCCAACACCGCTAACCTCCACCCCAGTGTACAGCCGGCCTTATCAACGGCCGCCTAACCCCCCCGCCACTGTCCAACTCCACTAACCCTCCACTAACCCCCACTCCAGTGTACAGCCTTATCAACGGCCGCCTAACCCCCCGCCACTGTCCAACACCGCTAACCTCCACCCCAGTGTACAGCCTTATCAACGGCCGCATAACCCCCCACCAATGTCCAACACCGCTAACCACCTCTACCCCAGTCTACATGCAGCCTTATTCAAGGCTAAATGTGTATACCTTCTCAAACTCCACTCCTTCACTCGCAGCCTGAACCGAGCTGCCCAGCACGAGTTGGAGAAGGACACGGCCGACAAATTCTCAGCCCAGCACCTCGATGAGAAGTGCCACGGCCTGCGCAACACGTCCGGCGGTATCGCATTCCACAACGGAATCGAGCAACTCGACAGAACGTAAGTACTCTTAGGTTAATAAAAATGGCGCTGAGAGTATAGCGTATACATTACGCTCGTACTAACTCATCCGGTACCGTTTGCTACCTTGACAGGCTGTCTGTCCCGGAGACCTGGGCCAAGTTCAGCAACGAAAACATCCAGCGCTCGCAGGCTGAACGGGCGGCTAGCAAGAACCTCCGCGCCGAGCTGGACAAGGTGCTCAACGATTGCGCCAACGACATGTGGAAGCAGTTCAACTGCGTCAACACGGCGCTGAGCGAACGAGTCCAGGAGTGCACCGACGCCAGGAATAAGCTGCAGACTCACCTGGACAAAGTGCTGCAGGAGGTCTTCGATATGGAAAAGAACATCGAGTTCTTGAAGAAGTCTATCAAGGACAAGGAGGCGCCCTACCAGGTGGCGCAGACTCGCCTGGAGACTCGAATCCACCGGCCAAACGTTGAGCTCTGTCGCGACCCAGCGCAGCACAGGTGAGGATAGCCTGTTGGAGCCAAGCACACCAAACACTTAAGTTTATGGCAGGCAAATGAAGTTGACTTTTGAATTCAAGAAAACAAACAAATTATAGTACCCTTTGGTCTCTTTTTTCAGGGGGCTAAAATAAAATACAGCGTCTCAATCCTGGCTGATCGGCCAATCAGAACTCTAGGAATGAGGTGGCTGTCGGCCAATCAGATCTCTAGGAGTGAGGTGGCCGTCGGCCAATCAGATCTCTAGGAGTGAGGTGGCTGTCGGCCAATCAGATCTCTAGGAGTGAGGTGGCTGTCGGCTAATCAGATCTCTAGGAGTGAGGTGGCTGTCGGCTAATCAGATCTCTAGGAGTGAGGTGGCTGTCGGCTAATCAGATCTCTAGGAGTGAGTTTACAATGAAGGAATGTCATACTCGTACTTTACCTCTATCTTCTTCCAGGCTGGTTTCTGAGGTTCAGGAAATTCGCGAAACCGTGGAGCAGCTGCAGGCAAAGCTTCGGGAAGCTGAGAACGCCCTGCAACACCTGCTGAAGACGAAGTCGGCCCTGGAACACGACCTGTCAGTGAAGAACAACTCGCTGTTTATCGACCGCGAGAAGTGCCTCGGCATTCGCAAGACCTTCCCGATGGCCCCGCGAGGGTCCTATTGAAGCTGTCGACTGTGAGCCGATCTGGGGAACGAAGGTGACTTCACGAATAGTTAGTTAAACTGTCGAGTTTCTGAAATAGCTTTCGCTCTCTCTCCCTGCCCTGGCCTGCCCTGGAATAAGCCAGAAATTTTGTTACTTTCCTTGTTGCTTGCTTTGCCACTAATGGAAACAGCTCTCGTCCCACAGTTGTCTGCTTGACACTTTGTGTCCCCTCCACTGAACTTCGCTGTGTCCAAAGGAACTTCAATTCTATTGAAGCAAATCAAACCTGCCCGCCCCCGATTTTCCTTTGTCGCTTCAGATTTTACTTTAGATCTAGAAATATTTTGTTCAAACTGTGATGACTGCCGCTTATCCGGGCTGTTCAATCAACGAATAGTTTTTTTCTACGTTATTCTTTTTTCCGGAGTTTTTTTCGCTATTTTTCATTCTGTCTACTCTTTACACTGCTGATACAAGTACTATCTATAGATATTAGGTCGTATAATACGCAGATTTGAATCTTTCTTTCAAGCGCTTTTTTATTTTTTTGACTCTTTTGTTTTACTGTAGCTAAAAGTTTTGTTTTGTTCCCTTCGCCGATCTGAAGTCCTCGTTGTTCCAGTCTGCTCCACAGATTCTAAAATAAGTAGATGGGCCACTCAGCCACATATACTTAGTAAAACAGCTTTCTACTTTCAGTTCAGTAGCAATGAAGAATACACAAGCCATTTTATAAAAATAAAGGCAGCTGACATGACTTGGATAAATGTAAGTTTAGAAGCCCAAAGCTTGCAGATGTAAACAACTTGCTAATTGGTTCAGCAATAATGTACATTAGTCAGTCCACTGAAATGTACATGGCAGCTTTAGTCTTGGAATTCCGGGAAAGGCAATAAAAATTGGGGGTGGGCGAGGGTAGAGTGGAAAGACACGGTTGGAGGGTTTAGGCTGGGGGTGAGAGCCAATGAATAAGCCTTGGCTTTAAAAATACATTAAAATTCTTCAGTTTAACTTACTGCTGAACTGAAAGTAGTTTACACGCAAATGTGCTGAGTGGCTCATCTAGTTATTTTAGTATCTGTGCTCTGCTCTCTTGGACTGACAGTGAAACTCCTAGAAATGAAACCTTCAAGTTTGGGACAATACAAGACATCCCTACATCATCATTCAATTTTTCTGTTTACCAAGTTTTTTTTTTCGATCACTCTTTCGGTATTTTTTCTGTTTGCGTCATTGGTCATCAACTTGCACCTCTGGAACTGCTCCGTGGATTTGTTGCCAGCGAAGCTGTTGGTTTTGCTATTCCACTAAAATTTTCTGGTTGCTCTACAACACCGAATGTTATAACACTCGGATTGCAGTAGATTAGTTGCATAACACTTTTGGCTGCCTGAAAGTTTACAATAACCCAGCTGCTGTGCATGAATGAATGCATTCAGCAGCTTAGATTAATTAGTATGCGTAGACTAGCCACTGCCCCCCTGCCAACTCTGTCATGTATTTCTGTGTTTCGCTCATTTGCTCAAGCCATTGCCTTTTTTCTTTGCTTGGCCAACAACACACAAACTGCTGATTAATTTACGAGTTATAAGACAAGACCAATTCAAAACAGCAATGGAATTTAAAAGTTGTGTTTTTTCTCTCCTCCTCTATCTTTATTGCGCTCCCAGACTCTCGCACAAACCGAATCTCTTTTAAAGCTGCAAAGAGTTAAAATCCAGTGTCGGCAGTACCGGTTGCCTTTGCACGGTCGCGAACGGAAGTTGGAGTTTTTTTACAAAGAAAACCTGGTATTGACTACTTAAAGTACTATTCTGTACACAAGCGCGTTAATTGCTGTCACTCAACAACAGTTTTTTTGTGCTCCTGTGTTTTTTGTTTCTCTTTCATCCGTATTTTTGTTGCCTAAACTTCTCTTTTGCTGCTGAACAATTTCCTGCTCCCACACCGCTTCTCGCTCTGACAAACTGCTGATCTTTGCCTTGGTGAACGCTGCTGAAACAATTACAAAAGATATTAAATGTAGCTGGAAGAGATTACACAGACATGGGCTGAATATCTATAGAAATTATTTTAAAATACAAAAATTAATACTCCTTTTTTACTGTCCCGTTCCCCTGTTATACGCCCAGCGCTTTTAATTTCTGTAAAAAATAATTTAACCACGTTGCTGACGTTAAAGACTGATGGACTCTGATTATTTTCAACTGTTCTGTTGTGAAAATAAGGGGCAGGGGGCAAAGGCAGCTCTACGGTAGAAGGGCCGCGACACCTGGTTCGATTAAAGTCGTGCGATTCACAGCCAAGAGGGCCAACCCCCCTAGGCACAGAGAGTGTACATGTCACTCAAGAAAGTCAGGGCCGCTGTACATCCTATGTGAGCGTGTGCACATGAATCGCGTACATGTCCAAATACATACGTGTATATAGCAGCCTGTCCCGCTCTACCTGTAAATCCGCAGAGTGGCCTGCGACCATGTGTATGCATGTTATTTTTTAGTGCCATGCAGCTTTTAAGTCGTCAGAGGTTTTGCTATATAGTGACTTGAATTGTAGGTCAGAAGCTGCATGTAGTTTTTTTTTTCAAAAATGTTTATTTTATTCTTTTGCCTTACCAACGGGGGCGCTGATTGTTACGCTCGTAGTTTCACAATACTGTTAATGTAAATATAAAACGTATTTTCGTAGTTACAAGTACTGTGTACATGCATGTACACAAACTGCAGTCGTAACACTACATGCATGTCCGCATGTACGTGTAAGACTCGCGAATATTAAATAGAATCTAAGAATCCTACCTTATAATAGGTGTCGGCGATGGATTTCGAATTACCTGTACTTCTACAGAATCAGCCAGGGGCGTCGCCATGGATTTCATGATGGGGGGTCAAAGTAAAAATTCAGCTAAATGTACACAACTAAGTACATTATTTTGTGAATGGGTGCATTGTCCGCACTCATTATAGGCGCCGCAGGCGCTATATTTTTGGCGCGACCTGAAGCAATTGATTTCACGGTTGACAAGGTGGGGTTGGGGGGACAAAGCATTAATTAATGGTATCTCCCCCTATATAGCTTTTACTAGGGGGAGATGTCCCCCCTGTCCCTCCCCGGAGGCGACGCCACTGGATCTTCATATGCAGAATTCGGCATATGGACGACGACATATCTGCAGTTATCGATGATGGCACGTATGGCCAATTGCTTCTGAAAGTAGCAGTTAAGTATTAAACGTTCGATTGTCCTAAATAGCTGCGGAATTTTAAGTTTAAGTCAAACTACAAGAAATAGCGTAATATTGTACTCAACTATATCGGGTTTACAGGCGAATATGCGCAGGCCCCAATTGGAATTAAACATTATTATATATATCTATCTTAAAAAATAAAAATTAAGTATCTTGCAGAAAGCTATGTATAGTGCCATATCTTTTAAAAATAAGTTTAATGTTTTGTTTGACTGTTTATGCAGTAAGTTCGAAATTAAACTTTGTAAGAATTATTACCCGTTGTTCTTAGAAAGTGCTCTGAAATGTGCGTGTTCCTGACTGCCAGACTCACAGCCCAGGCTTTCTATGCAGCTTCTTGTAGCGTGGGCCGTAGTTGTGATGCATGAAAATACGGCCATATGAATCATAGAAGACCAAACAGTTGAAACAATGTTTGAAGATAACTAACTAAGAGAAAGGGGGGGGTCGGCACCAGACCCCTTGCCCTTGGCAGCCTGGGGGACAGGGCCACTTGGTTCTAGGTATATCAGTAAATTATTCGAAAATTACTATTTTTTATAGGCTGCTGGTCTGCTGCTAATTCATTAGCCCTTATCATTCACTTGTTTTCCAACTGTTTAACCTATCCATCACCATCATTCCATCATTCCTAAACATAGCTGAAATTGGTGTTTGCTTTAGAGGTTTGGATTTAGGCTGGACTGGAGGACCAAGGTACATGTAGAATTAAGGCTTATCTGTTGTTGTTTGTTGTTCTCTATTTTGGATTTTTGCATAATAAATTTTGATTAAAGCCAAAGGTTGTCATATTTAATGTAGGTAAGTAGGTTTATAAATTTATAACACTTTATAAAAGAGGAATTTAATCATGCAACTAGGTCTAGGCCATGTCTATATAATATTAATAATTATTTTACATATTTTAGTTAACTAAAATATTTATTAAAATTAGTTAGGCCTAATATTATAATAGGCCTATTTGTTACTTGCTTTGTTAGTTATCTTTAAGCTTTTAAATCAAGTTCAAGTTTCTTAGCTCATAGATAAAGCCTAGGGCCTACTTGAATTTACTAACTAAAGGCAAAGCTAAACAAAATATTACAATATAAAATGTTATATAAATCTTTTGATTTAGATTTGTTAATTTAAACTAGGATAGGAAAAAGGCTTAAAGAACTGGCTTTACAAATATTAGAAAAAAATAAATTAGTAATATATAAAGTAGGGGGCTATGCCCCCTCCCCAATTGCCTAAGAAAGGATAGATATTATTGTTCATTGCACTGGCTTCCAAAAAGGTCTTTCATTGCCATAATTATAAAAAGGTATTTAATTGCTTCTTTCCTAAAATGTTTAGGATATTCTGGTTCTGCACTATCTATCATATGCCCTCAATAGAAAATCCTGGGTATGCTACTGATTTTTTATTTAATCAAAACAATAAATCAAGACAAGATCTAGATACCTTAAAAAATGACTTCTATTTATCTATCAACTAATCTATCAACTAATAATGGCTAACATTACTTAAAATTTTGTATTTGCAGATGGAAAAATATTTTTCTACTAGGCTAACAATTGTTTGTCTACTATTTAATAGCAAATATATTAGTCATATATTACTTATATCTTTAAAATTTATAGCCTAAAACAGCTAGCATTGTACAATATATAGCCTATAAAATTAATAAAAAAAATTGTTAAAAATGAGAATTGTTTAAAACAAATCTAGGTATGCACATGCTACTATCTCATGGTACTATAACTATCACATAGCACATGGTAGATTGCTGCCACTACTAAGTAGCCCGCCCTCTGTGTAGACTGTTGCCCCTGTCTTCTGAGAAGAGCCCTCTGTTACTGGACTGTTACCCCTGTTCTCTAGGCAGCCCTCTGAGTAGACTGTTGCCTCTGCTCTCTAATTAGGCAGCTACATTGTTTTCTAAAACAGAACTGAGTTATTAGCAAATGGCCGCAGAACAGATGGATAATCTATTTGATTAAGCTGGCACTCCTGTTGCTCCCTGTCTCACCTGCAGCTGTCATGCCTGGCAGAGTACGAGTGAAAATCCTGTCAGCTCGCAACCTGCCTGTGATGGACAGGGCCAGCTATTCCACTGACGCTTTTGTCGAACTGAAACTCGGCAATGCGTCTTATAAAACAGAAGTCGCCAGGCGCAGCTTGAATCCGCAGTGGAATACGGAATGGTTTAAGTTTGAGCTGGACGATGAAGAGCTGCAGGATGAGGCCTTGCAGATTCGGGTCCTGGACTATGACACCTACAGCTCACACGATGCTATTGGGAAGGCAAGTGAGACTTGTGAGAGCCTGGGAGACTGAAGAATGTGCATGCAGTCTTAGCGAATAAGGATTTTATGATTAGGAATCTAGAGTTATGGGATCATTAGATAGTGATCTATCCGAACTAACCAAATCCAGAATTAGAGATCTAGAGACACTTGAATGCTTAGAATTATACATCTAGTTATATATCTAGAGACAAGTGATTCAATAAGTAAAGATTTGAAGACAAATTGTTCAATTTTTTAAAATCTAGAGACAAATGATTCAAGGATTAAAGATTTGAAGACAAATGGTTTAATGATTAGAGATCTAGAGACATGTGGTTCAATGATTAGAGATCTAGAGACATGTGGTTCAATGATTAGAGATCTAGAGACATGTGGTTCAATGATTAGAGATCTAGAGACAAGTGATTCAATGATTAGAGATCTAGAGACACGTAATTCAACAATTAGAGATCTAGAGACACGTGATTCAATGATTAGAGGTCTAGAGATAAGTGATTCAATGGTTAGTGATCTAGATACAGGTGATTCAATGATTAGAGACTATAAGAATTCCAATGGAACTTTCACCGCCCAGGTGTACATCGACTTGAACCCGTTGCTGGGCAAAGACGGCAGCCGGGGCATGTCGGGCTGGTTCCCCCTATACGACACGATGCACGGCATCAGGGGTGACATCCAGATCTCGGTGAACCTGGACCTGTTCAGCGACACCAACAGGTACAGGGAGTCGTCTCTAGGCGTGAAATTCTTCTATCACCCGGGCGTACCGGTCGGCCAGACCCTGCTGCAGCTGCTCGGCTTTGTTGAAGAGCTGGTTGTCAACGACGATCCCGAATACCAATGGATAGAGAAGCTTCGAACTTCCAGGGCGTCTAATGAGGCCAGGTAGGGCCAGTGAGGCACAACTGTTCTCGAGCTGACATAGGTTCGAATCAGGCTTCTCTCAGAATTAAGCATATGAATTCAATTTTCTCTGCTTTAAAATTATTGTCTCTACATATCGGCAAATGAAATCAAATCCTTTCTTGGGGTTCGATTGATTGTTTCATTCATACCTTCATATCTAATTAATAATAATGATGATTGATCACAACTGCCCCAATGGGCAGATGTGCAACCGACAGCTCAGCCGCAGCTACTGCCCGTCCCATCTAAAGGCTGCATACGACTGTTCAGTCCAAGGACGGGGGGGTCGCCACACATCTTTAATTACCCCAGCTAATGCTGACACTCATTTTACAGCTGGGTGAACTGAAGCAATGCAGAGTTAAGTGTCTTTCTCAAAGACACAAATTGTTCCGAGTGGGATCGGTAATCGAACCCCCGACTTTTCAGTCGTAAGTCCGCCGCTCTAACCACACAACCCCCACTAGGCCACAACCCCCACTAGGCCACAACCCCACTAAGCTACAACTCCCACTAAGCTACAACTCTCACTAGGCTACAACCCCCACTAGGCTACAACCCCCACTAGGCCACAACCCCCACTAAGCTACAAGCCCCACTAGGCCACAACCCCCACTAAGCTACAAGCCCCACTAGGCCACAACCCCCACTAAGCTACAACCCCCACTAGGCCACAACCCCCACTAAGCTACAACCCCACTAGGCCACAACCCCCACTAAGCTACAACCCCCACTAGGCCACAACCCCCACTAAGCTACAAGCCCCACTAGGCCACAACCCCCACTAAGCTACAACCCCCACTAGGCCACAAACCCCACTAAGCTACAAGCTCCACTAGGCTACAACCCCCACTAGGCCACAACCCCCACTAAGCTACAACTCCCACTAAGCTACAACTCTCACTAGGCTACAACCCCCACTAGGCAACAGCTCCCACTAAGCTACAACTCCCACTAAGCTACAACTCTCACTAAGCTACAACTCCCACTAAGCTACAACTCTCACTAGGCTACAACCCCCACTAGGCTACAACCCCCACTAGGCAACAGCTCCCACTAAGCTACAACTCCCACTAAGCTACAACTCTCACTAAGCTACAACTCCCACTAAGCTACAACTCTCACTAGGCTACAACCCCCACTAGGCTACAACCCCCACTAGGCTACAACCCCCACTAGGCCACAACCCCCACTAAGCTACAAGCCCCACTAGGCCACAACCCCCACTAAGCTACAAGCCCCACTAGGCTACAACCCCCACTAGGCTACAACCCCCACTAGGCCACAACCCCCACTAGGCCACAACCCCCACTAAGCTACAACTCCCACTAAGCTACAACCTACAACCCCCACTAGGCTACAACCCCCACTAAGCTACAACCCCCACTAGGCCACAACCCCCACTAAGCTACAAGCCCCACTAGGCCACAAACCCCACTAAGCTACAAGCTCCACTAGGCTACAACCCCCACTAGGCCACAACCCCCACTAAGCTACAACTCCCACTAAGCTACAACTCTCACTAGGCTACAACCCCCACTAGGCTACAACCCCCACTAAGCTACAACCCCCACTAGGCCACAACCCCCACTAAGCTACAAGCCCCACTAGGCCACAAACCCCACTAAGCTACAAGCTCCACTAGGCCACAACCCCCACTAAGCTACAACTCCCACTAAGCTACAACTCTCACTAGGCTACAACCCCCACTAGGCTACAACCCCCACTAGGCTACAACTCCCACTAAGCTACAACTCCCACTAAGCTACAACTCCCACTAAGCTACAACTCTCACTAGGCTACAACTCTCACTAGGCTACAACCCCCACTAGGCTACAACCCCCACTAGGCAACAGCTCCCACTAAGCTACAACTCCCACTAAGCTACAACTCTCACTAAGCTACAACTCCCACTAAGCTACAACTCTCACTAGGCTACAACCCCCACTAGGCCACAACCCCCACTAGGCCACAACCCCCACTAGGCCACAACCCCCACTAGGCCACAACCCCCACTAAGCTACAACTCCCACTAAGCTACAACCTACAACTCTCACTAGGCTACAACCCCCACTAGGCTACAACCCCCACTAAGCTACAACCCCCACTAGGCCACAACCCCCACTAAGCTACAAGCCCCACTAGGCCACAAACCCCACTAAGCTACAAGCTCCACTAGGCTACAACCCCCACTAGGCCACAACCCCCACTAAGCTACAACTCCCACTAAGCTACAACTCTCACTAGGCTACAACCCCCACTAGGCTACAACCCCCACTAGGCAACAGCTCCCACTAAGCTACAACTCCCACTAAGCTACAACTCTCACTAAGCTACAACTCCCACTAAGCTACAACTCTCACTAGGCTACAACCCCCACTAGGCTACAACCCCACTAGGCAACAGCTCCCACTAAGCTACAACTCCCACTAAGCTACAACTCCCACTAAGCTACAACTCCCACTAAGCTACAACTCTCACTAGGCTACAACCCCCACTAGGCTACAACCCCCACTAGGCTACAACCCCCACTAGGCCACAACCCCCACTAGGCCACAACGCCCACTAGGCCACAACGCCCACTAAGCTACAAGCTCCACTAGGCTACAACCCCCACTAGGCCACAACCCCCACTAAGCTACAACTCCCACTAAGCTACAAGCCCCACTAAGCTACAAGCCCCACTAGGCTACACCCCCACTAGGCTACAACCCCCACTAGACTATAACTCCCCAGTAGGCTACAACCCCTCACTAGGCTACAACGCCCCCACTAGGCTACAACGCCCCACTAGGCTAAAACCCCCCACTAGGACACAACCCCACTCTAAGATTTCTTAGAAACTTGGCTTAAAATAGTTTTCTACTCTACATATCGGCAGTCAGTCACAATTTCGCTCTATCCGTGCAGGCAGCGCTTATTCAGCCGTTTAAACGGCCAATTGCAACGCAAGCTCGGCCTTCGAGTCCTCGGCATGGGCGGCAACGCCGTGATTGGCTACCGGCTGCACTTCGATTTGGAAGGCGAGTCCGGTATTGTTGTCCGCGGCATTGGCACGGCCGTCAGCCTGACAGCATCGAAATCTGCTGCTCACCTGGCTACGGAGACTTCGCTTACTGTGCAGTCTTCGCTGTCTGTTGCTGCCGCTCCGGCTGCAGAGCCTGCCGGTGACTCTGCAGCGACTAACGGCACCTTGGAACAGCAGTCCGCAGTTCAGCAGCAACAGTCCGCTGATGTGGCCGACGCTGGCCCCGGATTTAACAAATTGCTGGTTGTCGCCACTTCTGCCTCGGAATCCGCCAATCTGCGGCCACTGGCGTCTCTGATGACTGCCGGGGCCCCCAGCGCTGCCGCTGAATGTGTGAGAATGACTTTCATAGCCATGCTGAAATCAGTTTGATTTTTGCTATCTGTGATTGGCTGTTTGGTACCCCAGGACAGTCCTGCGATCTCTGATTGGCTGTTTGGATAGTCACCCACCTCACTCCGATTCTGCGATCTCTGATTGTCTGTTTGGTTAGTCACCTACCTCACTCCGATTATGCGATCTCTGATTACTTGTTTGGATAGTCACCCAACTCACTCCGGTTCTGCGATCTCTGATTGTCTGTTTGGTTAGTCACCCACCTCACTCCGATTTTGCGATCTCTGATTACTTGTTTGGATAGTCACCCACCTCACTCCGATTCTGCGATCTCTGATTACTTGTTTGGATAGTCACCCACCTCACTACGGTTCTGCGATCTCTGATTGGCTGTTTGGATAGTCACCCACCTCACTCCGGTTCTGTGATCTCTGATTGGCTGTTTGGATAGTCACCCGCCTCACTCCGGTTCTGCGATCTCTGATTGGCTGTTTGGATAGTCACCCACCTCACTCCGGTTCTGTGATCTCTGATTGGCTGTTTGGTTAGTCACCCACCTCACTGCAGTTCTGCGATCTCTGATTGGCTGTTTGGTTAGTCACCCACCTCACTGCAGTTCTGCGATCTCTGATTGGCTAGGTTTGATATCAATCAAAATTCGCACCATAACTATACTCCACAATTTAGGACACACCATTTGTGACTATGTCCTGTCTGCCAACGGGTCTAGTCGCCAGCCTTGGTGGCACAGTGGCCGCCAAATCCGTGAAACTCCTGGTTCACAGCCCGGATGCACCAGACGCGCGCGACGCCTGGTGGTCTGAGATACGCTCCGAGGTTCGCGCCCACGCGCGCGCTTTTGGCTGCTCGACCGTGATAGGCTATAACGAGGAGACGTGCATCGCCGATGATCTTATTGTGTTGAGCGCATACGGCACGGCTGCTAAGCTGAACTCTCTAGAAGATGTTCAGAGTGAGTTGCAAAGCTTTTTTGGATGGCAAGATAGCAGCTGGAGAAACTTAGCCAGCCAATCTGGTGGAAGTGAGGTGGGTAGCCGGCCAATCGGAATGAGAGCGGTTATTAGGAGTGAGGTGGGTACCCAGCCAATCAGAATGAGAGCTGATAGGAGTAAGGTGATTAGCCAGCCAATCAGAATGAGAGCTGTTAGGAGTGAGGTGGGTAGCCAGCCAATCAGGATTAGAGCTGGTAAGGAGTAAGGGGGTTAGCCAGCCAATCAGAATGAGAGCTGGTAGGAGTAAGGTGATTAGCCAGCCAATCAGAATGAGAGCTGGTAGGAGTGAGGTGAGTAGCCAGCCAATCAGGATTAGAGCTGGTAAGGAGTAAGGGGGTTAGCCAGCCAATCAGAATGAGAGCTGGTAGGAGTGAGGTGGGTAGCCAGCCAATCAGTATTAAAGCTGGTAGGAGTGAGGTGGGTAGCCAGCCAATCAGGATTAGAGCTGGTAGGAGTGAGGTGGGTAGCCAGCCAATCAGTAGGAGAGCTGGTAGGAGTGAGGTGGTTAGCCAGCCAATCAGAATGAGAGCTGGTAGGAGCTGCTATCTTGATTGCTCACCACTTTTTCTTCCAGATTCCCAGCAGCCGCCATCGAGCTGTCGCGCTCTGCACGTGCTGTACAGCCAGTCCAGCCCGCCCTTCCCCGTGTCCTTCAGCCGTTGCGCCGTCTGCGGCCGCGGCAGCGTCCCGGACATCCTGCTGGCCACTTCGGACACTCCGGCCGAACTGGCCACCTGCGGACAACCGGCGCTCATTCAGGCCAGGTGACTGAGCTAAATGGGATTTAATCTGCAGTGACTGAGCTATTATAAATGGGATTTTTATCCCTAATCTCCCCACAAACAGAGTCTGGCGGCCCAAGCGAGACGCCAAAGGCGAGGCGAACGCTCGCGAGGTGAGCGACCGGCTGCCCTTCATCGAGTACGAGCTGCACAGCCAGCTGGTGCAGAAGCTGCGCCTGCGCGGCATGAACGGCCTGTTCGGGCTTCGAACCCGCATGTCGGTGGCCAGCTGCGGCATTCTGGTGACGGCCACCGGCACCGGGGTCCACCTGCTGGCGTTGCCCGCGCCCTGCGAGCCGCAGCTCGTGTCTAAAGGCGATCAACGGCTGCTGTCCAGTCTGCAGGCCAAGGTGTCCGAGTTTGTGTCCAGGTGGGCAGCTTGTTCGGGTATTTTATAAGAAACATTTCGATGCACTTGTGAATAAAAAAAGTTGCGATTATTTGGTGTCATTTTTTCGGTGCGTTTTTGATGCGGCTATTTTTGTAGGAATTAGTAATAGTTATTAATAGTAGTTAAAAAACTCACACAGAACCACAATGTTGAATAAAAACATATGTTACTCGTAGCACTTTTCGAAGTAACCTCCAGCTGCATTGATGCGCTTCCTCTCATCTTCTCAAGCCACGTAAAACAGCAGCTACCCCCACTCCAACTGAGTAGTGTCAAACAGGATGTTGGAGGATGTCTCAACAGCGTCTCAACTCTAACTCCCCTGAGCAGACGCTTGGCCCGTAAAGAAGTCGAAGAAGTAAAGATGGACGCGGTTCTGCTTCATGAACTCGATAGTTTTTTTAGCTGTGTGGGCCGGGGCGTTGTCCTGGGGGAGTTGGAGCCCCCCGATGTCGCGTGTTTGGACGTCTCTCTCTCTCAGCCCCAGCTTACAACACCTGGAGGCGTTACACACCGTCACATACCAGTTAGCAGTCACTCAGTCACTGTCAGCTGGGTGACGCTTCTTGACCAGAGATATTTGAGTTCGGGCTGCTTCCTACAAGGACCCATTGCGACATTTCATTCGACACGTCATTTCAAACAACCCTCTAGGGACTCTAGCGACATTTAGGCGGTTCTTGTGACTTTCTAAAAACTCAAACGACTCACGTACGACGCCCCAGTGTGTGTCCCTTGCGTCACACCAGAGTCTCAGACAATGAAGCACCTTTACAACTCAAGACAATTTTGCGACTTTACTGGATGAATCTGGGTACCGTTTTCATCGGGTCGAAGTTGCACACCCAACTATCGTTTCCACTGATGACCTCCCAGCCCCATGAAAACGTTACCTGGGCCAAGAAGCGCCCCCACCCTTGGAGTCGTTTCGGAGTCGTTGCAGGTAACACAGGTAAAAACGGAAAGAAGCGACTCTATACGACTCTAAAACGACGAGATGTCACGGTACAAGTCAATTTGAGGCGTTTTATTGTGTGCGACACTGGGACGTTTCTAGAATGACTCTGGGGCCGTGGGGTCGTATCTGTGGCTGCTGGAGTCGCTTTAGACTCACCGAGTTGCGTCTGAAGAGCACCTGCGTTACCTTATGAATTGTAATAGCATTTCGCATTTAGTATATGAACTCGATTTAGTCAACTTAATTGAAGCGCTTCTTAGACTAGGCTGTTTCGGGACTCTTTTTCCAACTCTACAACTCAACAATCGCCTCTCCGTCGCATGCAGTCGTTTGAGTCTTGTCACGGTAAATATTTTCAACAATTGATTGCAAACCGCCCCGTAACCTCATTTATCCAGGAGTCGCGAGGTGCACGGCCTTGATCGGGCCCAAGCGCTCGCAGCCATCTCAGCCTCATCAGGCGCATCAGTTTCCAACGCATCGGCCAGTAACAGCGACTCGGGAGGGGCGGCTGAGGATGCTGAGGCTTCTCCGCCCATCGATCTGCAGTCAAATCAGCGAGACAACTTCATCATCTCCTTGGCTGACGACTGCGAAACTGACGAGATGGAAGCCTTGCTGGTTGACTATCCTCTGATGGACAGCCTGCAGCTCACCTGCTCCCCTGCCTGCCGCTCTGAGGACACCAACTTCTTTGTGAGGATTCTGCGATGCCCGCTGGACGACCCCGAGGCTAACAGTAGCAGACAGGTGAGGTTGGGAGTCTCCGGGTTATGATTTTCGAGTTCCGGGTTATGATTTTTGAGGTCCGGGTTATGATTTTTGAGCTCCGGGTTATGATTTCTGACTTCCGGGTTATGATTTCTGACTTCCAAGTTATGATTTCTGACTTCCGGGTTATGATTTCTGACTTCCGGGTTAGGATTTCTGACTTCCGGGTTATGATTTTTGAGCTCCGGGTTATGATTTTTGAGCTCCATGTTATGACTTAGAGCTCCGGGTTATGATTTTCGAGTTCCGGGTTATGATTTTAGAGCTCCGGGTTATGATTTTTGAGCTCCGGATTATGATTTTTGAGCTCCGGGTTATGATTTTTGAGCTCCGGGTTATGATTTCTGACTTCCGGGTTAGGATTTCTGACTTCCGGGTTATGATTTTTGAGCTCCGGGTTATGATTTTTGAGCTCCGGGTTAGGATTTCTGACTTCCGGGTTATGATTTTTGAGCTCCGGGTTATGCTTTTGAGCTCCGGGTTATGATTTCTGAGCTCCGGGTTATGATTTTTGAGTTCCGGGTTATGATTTCTGACTTCTGGGTTATGATTTCTGACTTCCGGGTTATGATTTCTGACTTCCGGGTTATGATTTCTGAGTTCCGGGTTTTGATTTCTGACTTCCGGGTTATGATTTCTGACTTCCGGATTATGATTTCTGAGCTCCGGATTATGATTTTTGAGCTCAGGGTTATGATTTTTGAGTTTCGGGTTATGATTTCTGAGCTCCGGGTTATGATTTTTGAGTTCCGGGTTATGATTTCTGACTTCTGGGTTATGATTTCTGACTTCCGGGTTAGGATTTCTGACTTCCGGGTTATCATTTCGGAGTTCCGGGTTTTGATTTCTGACTTCCGGGTTATGATTTCTGACTTCCGGATTATGATTTTAGAGCTCCGGGTTATGATTTTTGAGCTCCGGGTTATGATTTCTGACTTCCGGGTTAGGATTTCTGAGCTCCGGGTTATGATTTTTGAGTTCCGGGTTATGATTTCTGACTTCCGGGTTATGATTTCTGTGCTCCGGGTTATGATTTCTGACTTCCGGGTTAGGATTTCTGAGCTCCGGGTTATGATTTCTGACTTCCGGGTTATGATTTCTGACTTCCGGGTTATGATTTTTGAGCTCCGGGTTATGATTTCTGACTTCCGGGTTATGATTTCTGAGTTCCGGGTTTTTATGGTATTTCTGAGTCTTGGGTTACGATTATGATTTTCGAGTTCCGGGTTATGATTTCTGAGTTCCGGGTTTTGATTTCTGAGTCTTGGGTTACGATTATGATTTCTGAGCTCCGGGTTATGATTTCTGACTTCCAGGTTATGATTTCTGACTTCCGGGTTATGACTTGTGAGTTGCGGGTTATGATTTCTGAGTTCCGGGTTATGATTTGTGAGTTGCGGGTTATGATTTTTGAGTTCCGGGTTATGATTTTTGAGCTCCGGGTTATGATTTCTGACTTCCGGGTTATGATTTCTGAGTTCCGGGTTTTTATGGTATTTCTGAGTCTTGGGTTACGATTATGATTTTCGAGTTCCGGGTTATGATTTCTGAGTTCCGGGTTTTGATTTCTGAGTCTTGGGTTACGATTATGATTTCTGAGCTCCGGGTTATGATTTCTGACTTCCAGGTTATGATTTCTGACTTCCGGGTTATGACTTGTGAGTTGCGGGTTATGATTTCTGAGTTCCGGGTTATGATTTGTGAGTTGCGGGTTATGATTTTTGAGTTCCGGGTTATGATTTGTGAGCTGCGGGTTATGATTTTCGAGTTCCAGGTTATGATTTCTGAGTCCTGGGTTATTATTTCGCATTATGGTTAAATATGTGAGCTGCTTTGGTATGATCTCATAAATTCTGGTTGTGATCTCATAAATTCTGGTTATGATCTCATAAATTCTGGTTATGATGTCATAAATTCTGGTTATGATCTCATAAATTCAGGTTATGATCTCATAAATTCTGGTTATGATCTCATAAATTCTGGTTATGATCTCATAAATTCTGGTTATGATCTGAATTCTAATTGACCTCAGAATCCTAGCAAAATCAAGTTCAATAACTTCCCCCTCCCACTCCCCAGGTGAACTCCCTCCTAGCGGACATGCTGCACTCCACCTGTTTCCACTTCCGGCACAGCCTGCCCTGCACTCTGGCAGCTCTGCACTTCCACACGGAGGTCACGGACGAGAGCTGCCTGCAGACGGTGCTGACAGGCGACTGCGTCAGGCAGACCGCGCCTCAGGGCGGCCTGTTGCTGGGCACAGCCAGTGGGGTGCTGCTGTGCTCCGGCTGCCATCCGCCGGGCCGGCCCGTGGCCAACTACCTGGGCAATTTGGACTTTTTCTTCATCCGCGAGACCAGCTCCGTGAGAGACTGCGGCGGCTCGCAGGCCTTCCTGCACACCTGTCTAGCCGAGGTAATGGCCGTGGTTCGAGCCCACGCCGCCGCTTTGGGCGGCCAAGCCGTGACCTCGTTTCACCTGAGCGAAGTGCTGCTGCTGGATAACCCGAGCAGAGGACACGCCCAGTGCCTGCTGAACGTGTGCGGTGATGTGGTCCAGCTGCCGGTGGCTGAGGCCTGATGACAGCTTCTGTTGATTGCGCATCAACTTTTCTCCCTCAATTCCAGTAGGTATTTTATTGTCAAATTCCACAGTCTGCTAAAGGCTAAGTTGTGATCACAGATACTTGAATAACTAGATGGACCACTCAGCACATTTGCGTGTAAACTACTTTCAGTTCAGTAGTAAGTTAAACTGAAGCATTTTAATGTATTTTTAAAGTGAAGGCTGATTTATTGGCTCTTACCCCCAGCCTAAACCCTCCAACCGCGCCTTTCCACACTACCACCGCCCCGCCCCAATTTTTATGGCCTTTCCCGGAATTCCAAGCCTAAAGCTGCCATGTACATTTCAGTGAGCTGGCCAATGTACATTACTGCTGAACCAATTAGCAAGTTGTTCACGCCTGCAAGCTTTGGGCTTCTAATCTTATCAAAGTCATTTTAGCTGTTTCTGTTTAAAAAATTAGCTTATTTATTCTTCTTTACTACTGAACTGAAAGTAGAAAGCTGTTTTACTAAGTATATCTGCCTGAGTGGCCCATCTATTTATTTTAGAATCTGTGGTTATTATAAAATCCGGAATTGCAAATCAAGCTTAGATTTAACAGCTAGTTAATCGTCTGTCACGGTTGCATTGCAGAGGAAATTTGACTTTCATAGCCCCCTGCTTTTATAGTGACCATTCTTTTCGAGTGACTCTTTAGAGTGAGCCTTCAGAGTGACCCTTTATAGTGACCCTCCCTTCAAAGTAACCCTACCTTAAGAGTGCCCCCACTTCAGAGTGTCCATCCCTTCAGAGTGACCTTTCCTTCGGAGTGACCCTCTCTTCAGAGTAACCTCACTTCAGAATGTCCATCCCTTCAGAGTGACCTTTCCTTCGGAGTGACCCTCTCTTCAGAGCGACCCTCCCTTCAGAGTGACCTTTTCTTCGTATTGACCCTCCCTTCAGAGTGTCCATCCCTTCAGAGTGACCTTACCTTCGGAGTGACCCTCTCTTCAGAGTGACCCTCCCCTCAGAGTGATCTTTCCTTTGGAGTAACCCTCCCTTTCGAGTGAACCTCCCTTCAGAGTGACCCTCCATTCAGAGTGACCCTCCCTTCAGAGTGACCCTCCCTTCAGAGTGACCTTTCCTTCGTATTGACCCTCCCTTCAGAGTGACCCTCCCTTCAGAGTGACTCTCTTTTCAGAGGGACCCTTTCTTCGGGTGACTTTTCCCTCAGACTCAGGACTGTTCCCTCGGATTGACCCTCTCCATCAGAGTGACCCTGCATTCAGAGTGACCCCCATCAGCAGTAGAAGTTTGTAAAAAGTACTATCGGCACCCAGACCTTTAGCAGATCTTCAGCAGACCGTGTACTTTATTAACATACCTTAGTGTCTTGGTAGCAAAATTGACCGGCTGAATAGTTTCTGCTTTTATTGTTGTCAAATTGTCCTCTGATTCATTGTGTAGCGCATTTCCAATAAATCCGATTTAACTGGATCTGATTTTTTGCCATTTATTGTTTCCAGTCTTGTTTAATTGTCCTGTTTTAATGCTCGTAATTGGCGCATAATTATCTTCAACCGATTCTGTTTTCATTCAAGTAGTAGTGGCATGTGCTTATTTTATTGTTTGTCACTGCTTCGGCTAGTATGATTATGCTGCAATAATTGCTTTTTGTTCTATTAAAGAGGGAGCAATTGTACATTGGGTTAGAAAGGGAATCGTGTGTACATTTGGGGGTAGACAGGGAACCGTGTGTACATTGGGGGGTAGACAGGGAACCGTGTGTACATTGGGGGGTAGACAGGGAACCGTGTGTACATTAGGGGGTAGACAGGGAACCGTGTGTACATTGGGGGTAGACAGGGAACCGTGTGTACATTAGGGGGTAGACAGGGAACCGTGTGTACATTGGGGGGTAGACAGGGAACCGTGTGTACATTGGAGGGTAGACAGGGAACCGTGTGTACATTGGGGGGTAGACAGGGAACCGTGTGTACATTAGGGGGTAGACAGGGAACCGTGTGTACATTGGGGGGCAGACAGGGAACCGTGTGTACATTTGGGGTAGAAGTCTTACAGTTGTTTCAATGGTCCTCAGTGTTTTTTAAAGTGCTTGCTTTAATTATTGCCCTGTTTGTAGTGTAAGGTATCAACTGATATTAATATTATCTATCAATTTGTGCTTAATTTATTGAAATAGCAAGATTATACTAAATACATTGAGACTGTAATTTTGGCGGATTTTGATTTTAAATGGTTGGTTTAATGTTTATCGTGACTTAAATTATGTCCTATAGACTATGCCTCCCCAAGAATCGCCCTATGCCTCCCCAAGAATCGCCCTATGCCTCCCCAAGAATCGCCCTATGCCTCCCCAAGAATCGCCCTATGCCTCCCCAAGAATCGCCCTATGCCTCCCAAAGAATCGCCCCTATGCCTCCCAAGAATCGCCCCTATGCCTCCCCAAGAATCGCCCCTATGCCTCCCCAAGAATCGCCCCTATGCCTCCCAAGAATCGCCCCTATGCCTCCCAAGAATCGCCCCTATGCCTCCCCAAGAATCGCTCCTATGCCTCCCCAAGAATCGCTCCTATGCCTCCCCAAGAATCGCTCCTATGCCTCCCCAAGAATCGCCCCTATGCCTCCGTAAGAATCGCCCCTATGCCTCCCCAAGAATCGCCCCTATGCCTCCCCAAGAATCGCTCCTATGCCTCCCCAAGAATCGCCCTATGCCTCCCCAAGAATCGCCCCTAAGCCTCCCCAAGAATCGCCCCTAAGCCTCCCCAATAATCGCCCCTATGCCTCCCCAAGAATCGCCCTATGCCTCCCCAAGAATCGCCCCTATGCCTCCCCAAGAATCGCCCCTATGCCTCCCCAAGAATCGCCCCTATGCCTCCCCAAGAATCGCCCCTATGCCTCCCCAAGAATCGCCCTATGCCTCCCCAAGAATCGCCCTATGCTTCCCCAAGAATCGCCCCTAAGCCTCCCCAATAATCGCCCCTATGCCTCCCCAAGAATCGCCCTATGCCTCCCCAAGAATCGCCCCTATGCCTCCCCAAGAATCGCCCCTATGCCTCCCCAAGAATCGCCCCTATGCCTCCCCAAGAATCGCCCTATGCCTCCCCAAGAATCGCCCTATGCTTCCCCAAGAATCGCCCTGAACTTTCCAATTAATCTTGCCTTGACCTTCAAACCTTCATTTGTCAATTTTTTCTGGTCTAGCGAGATTCGCAACAGAAGTGTATTTTTAAAAATTCGAATCCTCTCACTGAGAAGACAGGCAAGCGGTGAGCTCCGCAAGCAAAGCCAATGCCCTGCTTTCACTGCAACGGGTTCTACAGCGCGTGCGATGACCAGCCGGTGTGCCCCGTGTGCCACTCCTTCCTCTATCAGTACCAGTGCACCGCCCTGAAGCGCGACGACGAAGACGGAGACTCCGGCACCGAGGAGGAAGCCGCTGCTCACGCTGCTGCCGCCGCCGTCGGCCCGTCGGGTGCCGCTTCTGACGATGAGGCCCAGCAGCTGCGGCAGTTGCGACAGCAGCAGCAGAAAAAGTTGTTGCAGCAACAGCTGCGGCAGCAGCAGCAACAGCAGCCTCTGCCATCTAGCAGTGTAAATGCGAGAGCCAGTGACCTGGAGCTTCAGAGTTTGAGTTCCGGAGTGACTTTTGGGGCTTCAGTGTTTGAGTTCCGGAGTGACTTTTGGAGCTTCAGTGTTTGAGTTCCGGAGTGAATTTTGGAGCTTCAGAGTTTGAGTTCCGGAGTGACTTGGAGCTTCAATGTTTGAGTTCCGGAGTGACTTTTGGAGCTTCAGTGTTTGAGTTCCGGAGTGACTTGGAGCTTCAATGTTTGAGTTCCGGAGTGACTTTTGGAGCTTCAGTGTTTGAGTTCCGGAGTGACTTGGAGCTTCAGTGTTTGAGTTCCGGAGTGACTTTTGGAGCTTCAGTCTTTGAGTTCCGGAGTGACTTTTGGAGCTTCAATGTTTGAGTTCCAGAGTGACTTGGAGCTTCAATGTTTGAGTTCCAGAGTGACTTGGAGCTTCAATGTTTGAGTTCCAGAGTGACTTGGAGCTTAAATGTTTGAGTTCCAGAGTGACTTGGAGCTTCAATGTTTGAGTACTATCTCAGAGCACCATCGCACCCCCCTCCGCAGAGCTCAGCGCAGTCGCGCGGTGCCCGCCTTGACGCCCTGCCAACCGAGCTGATTCTGGCCGTGTTGGCTCA
This sequence comes from Macrostomum lignano, assembly GCA_002269645.1. NCBI lineage: Eukaryota > Metazoa > Platyhelminthes > Macrostomidae > Macrostomum > Macrostomum lignano. Next base: position 54,093 of record NIVC01001601.1, on the reverse strand, counting down.
CTGCGACGACATGGCGGTCTGGTCGCTGCTCCGCCTTGGCAACCGGCGGCTGACCCAGATTATCGAACGGGAGTTCTCCGACGCCTACTGGCAGCGGCAGCTCAGCCACCGGTGGCCCCTGTTCACCCTGCGCCGGCCCCTGGGCGCCGGCACCTGGCGCTCTCTCTACTCGGATCTGCTGCTGAGCGCGCCCTGTCTCGCCTGTCTCGCCAGCGGGCCCTCCAGTTGGGACGTCGACGAAGCGTCGTCGTGGCGACAGCGCCGGCTGAGGCTGGAGTACCGCAGCCTTATACAGGAGCCGCCCTACGGCGTGGCGGCCGTGCCGACGCCCGTGGACAGCGGCCGGCTGTCCCAGTGGCATGCCGTCATCTGCGGCCCGCCCGGCTCCCCCTATCAGGGCGGAGCCTTCTTCCTGTCTCTGACTGTGCCGCACAGCTACCCGCTGCGACCGCCGTTGATTCGCTTCCTGACTAAGGTGGGCGAGGGGGTGAACTGTGTTTGCGTTTTACCCGCCTTGAAATCGTTTCTAAAACCATCGGGAAATCGCCCCAAATTTCATGAGAATCGTCCCTAAACAGTTTTATACAAGGTAAATTAGTTAACCACCTAAAAATCACACAATCACACTAACCCACCCCAAGAATCAACCCTAGGAATCAACCCAATAATCGCTCCTAAGCCCCAAAAATCGCCCCTAAACCACCCCAAGAATCGCCCCTAAACTACCCCAAGAATTACCCCTAAACTACCCCAAAAACTGCCCCTAAACCACCCAAGAATCGCCCCTAAACTACCACAACAGTCGCCCCTAAACTACCTTAGGAATCGCCCCTTAACTACCACAACAATCACCCCTAAACTACCACAACAATCGCCCCTAAACTACCCTAAGAATCGCCCCTAAACTATCCCTAGAATCGCCCCTAAACTACCTTAGGAATCGCCCCTTAACTACCACAACAATCACCCCTAAACTACCCTAAGAATCGCACCTAAACTATCCTAAGAATCGCCCCTAAACTACCCTAAGAATCGCACCTAAACTACCCTAAAAATCGCCCCTAAACTACCTTAGGAATCGCCCCTAAACTACCCCAAAAATCGCCCCCAAACTATCCCTAGAATCGCCCCTAAACTACCTTTGGAATCGCACCTAAACTACCCCAAGAATCGCACCTAAACTATCCTAAGAATCGCCCCTAAACTACCCCAAGAATTGCCCCTAAACTACCACAACAATCGCCCCTAAACTACCACAACAATCGCCCCTAAACTACCACAACAATCGCCCCTAAACTACCCACAGAATCGTCCCTAAATCACCCACAGAATCGCCCCTAAATTATCCCAAGAATCGCCCCTAAACCACCCCAAGAATCGCCCCTAAACCACCCCAAGAATCGCCCCTAAAGTGTGCTTTGTGGGCGGCCGTAGGCCGCGTACAAAGTGTGTTAGGGGTGGCGGGGTGGCGTCTGCGTTGGGGGGGTTGTCGCGGGGCGGCTAGCTTTTAACCCCCAGCTTGTGCTCTGCTCGCGGTGTCGCACACCTGCTCAATTTTTTTGCGCGATGGCTAGCCTTGCTAAACTTACAGCCCGAGAATTGAAAGCCCAACTCTCCGCGGCTGGCCAGCCAACTAATGGTAACAAGAGAACTCTGTTAGCGCGCCTGAAAAGTCTGCAAGGTAGAGACCCTGAACAAGACGACTCAACCAGCAGACGAGAAGAATCAACTGACAGCGAGACCGACAGCCAACCGCAGCCCCAGCCACCGCCCCCAACCGCCACCGCTCGACGAAGGGTCAGGACCTGCGCGATGAGATCGAAGCGACCGAGGAACGCATCAGGCTACTGAGGCTCCAAAAGGAGGAAGCGGAATTGACAGCCGAGCTCAGCGGCAGACGCCATGGCACGAAGACGTATGGTAAGCCAGCTTTTTCTGCTAGTTGGGGCGCCGCCCATTCTGCCTTGGAGAATATTCCCCTCCTGGAGCAAGATGCTGACCCCACCAAGAGGGGCCCACTTCTCATACCTGACTTCGTCGAAGACTCCGGAAATGTCAGCGCTGGCAATAAGAAAGGAACAAATACCAGACAGAAGCCTCTGGAGCAGATTAGCATCGGCGAGTGGATAAGTGCGAATGCGAGAATTCTCCAGTCCCTGATCGAATCTGGCGAGATGATTGACTGGGAAGCGCGCGCTGCTCCAAGGTTGCATGAGTACCTTGCCTACAACCGCCAGTTAGGCGAACTGCTGAATAGTGGATTTGACGTCAGTAATGTCCTGCTCTATGATGACAGCTTTCGGAGGCTCCAGCATGAAACCAGTCGTCACTGGGACAACGAGTCTTTCCAGTTGCTCTCACGACACCTGCTTGCTCCGAATCGGCTTAGCGCTATAGACAGCAACTTGCAGCGTAGAAAGCAGCCACAGAATAGGAGGAATCGCCAAATCTGCCTGCTCTTCAACCGCGATACCGGCTGTAAGTTTGGCGAGGAATGCAAATTTCAGCATGCTTGCGTCATCTGCAGAAGGGACCATCCGGGTCATCTGCACGCTTCAGCGTCAAAAAACTAGATGACCGCCCGCCCGCCATTGTAAATAGTTCATCAATCCGCGATTTTATTCCTGATAATTTTCCTACATCCAGCTGTGGTGACATGCGCTTTTGTGAATGGTCGAAGTATCTTGATGAAGACAGAGATGCCGAGTTTCTCTTAAATGGTATTAGTGCCGGGTTTATGATCACTGATGATACCAAATTCTGCGAAAGCTTTAAGCCTAACTACAACTCTGCGCTCGCGCACCAGGAGCTCGTGGATAAGCAAATTAAAGAAGAGCTAAGAACAGGCCGCTATGTGATGTCTTCCACAAAGCCTACGAAGGTCAGCCCGCTGGCAGCAATCCCTAAGGGCAGCTCATCAATCCGGCTGATTCACGACGCCAGCGCTCCGTATGGAAATTCTATCAACAGTCACTACCATCAGCAGGAACGCATCCGCTTTCAGTCTATCGATGAATTTTATCGTCTGCTCCGTCCTGGCTGCTTTGTGGCTAAAGTCGACATCAAGCATGCCTATCGCTCCGTTGGCATTCACCCTTCTTGCTACCCGGCAGCCGGTCTACAATGGAAATTCAAAGGAGCCGACTCGCCGTGCTACCTGGTTGACACCCGGCTGATGTTTGGCGCAGCTGCCTCCGTGTCCATTTTTCACAGAATCTCGCAGGCGATTGTCCGAATTATGCAGCGGTCTGGCTTTAGCAATGTCGTTGGTTATTTGGACGACTTTGGCCTTGCCTTTGACAGTAGAGCCAAGTGTGAAGAGGCCTTTGAGTTTTTAACTGGCCTTCTCCAACGTCTCGGGTTCGACATCAACTGGGAGAAGAGCAGCGCCCCAGCCCAGACCGTCACCTACCTCGGTGTGAACATCGACACGAGTTCTGGTTTGCTTTGCCTGCCCCATGATAAGATCGATCTGACTGTCAACCTCGTCCAGCAGATGAAGCTGAAGTCTCGGTTGACTAAGCGGGAGCTTCAGAAGCTGTGTGGCAAGATTAACTGGTGGTGCCAGGTCGCTCCTCCCGTGGGTAGAAGTTTCCTGCGCAACCTTATCTCCAGAGTTAACTCTCTAGCTCATCCTAGGCACTGCGTCCGTATGGATGAGTCGCTGCGTGGCGAGCTGGAGTGGTGGACCCTGGCTATCCGAAAGCTGAATGGCCGCGAGCTCTGGCCCAAGTATCTCAACGAGTGGGTGCTGGAGAGTGACTCATCCGAGAAGGCGGGCGGCTGCATCGTCCGCAGCCACAATTTTTGTGACTGGATCTTCATCGACTGGGAGAAGGACTTCAATGGCCAGTTTGCCAAGTACCCGATCAACTACAAAGAAGCTCTCGTGCCGCTTCTCACTCTGATGGTGCTGCGCCCGCTGCTGAGCCAGTGCAAGGTTGTATGCTACGTTGACAATGACCCAGCTGTCTTCATCCTCAACAAGGCTGCTTCTAAGGACCCTGAGCTGCTGCGCCTGCTTCAGACCATTGGTCTCTTCTGTTTCGCTAACAAAGTTGTGTTAAGCTTCTTTCATGTGCCGGGCTGGTTTCAGACCTATGCTGACCCCATTTCGCGTCTTCATTCTCGGAGTGGCCTCATTAACTTTTGCATGCGTTTTTATGGCACTGTGCAAGTGTGCCCGCTTGAATTTGCCTCCCACGCGCTGGCCTCTGCTGCCTCCCATTTTCTGCTTTTACAGGTCCTGACCCTGCGGTGCGGCGGCTTCGGGGGCGGGCGGCTCGTCTGATCGAGTTGTCTCTGGCGGAGTCGACACGGCTGACCTACGAGTCTGTCTGGCGAGCCTGGTGTCGTTTCTGTCAAGGGCTAAATGAACGACCTGAGCAGCCCACGGTGGAGCTTCTCGTTCTCTACCTGTCCGACATCTCTCTTCGCCTACTTTCGTTCAACAGTGTTCAGCTTCATCTGCAAGCGTTGAGCTGGTATTGCCGCTGCCTCGGTCTTGACGAAGTCGCGCGAGCTCCAATTCTGCCACTCATCCTAAAAGGAATCAGACGGGACCTAAGCAAGTCGTGGACCCCAGCCACTAAGCAACCACTCCGGCCGGAGCATCTGATGCGCATTCGCCAGCACCTGCTGCTGTCAGATCCGGCAGATGCTGCTCTGTGGGCTCTCGTGCTCACGGGCTGGTTCGGCATGCTTCGCCTCGATAATCTGTGCGCCCGCAAGAAATCGGGTGACTCGGCGAGCGCGATAAGGATATCTGATGTCAAGTTCAGCCGCGCTGGTGTTACCATCTTTGTAGCCCGTTCAAAGACAGTGCAGTTCGGTGAGCGCATTCACACCATCCAGCTCCCGGTTATGGGCCCGAGCTCAGCAGCTGCTCTCAGATTGTGTCCTGTGGCTGCGCTCCGACATCACTGGCAGCTGAATCGCCTTTTTGATGCGTCTCACAGTCTGCCCATATTCTCAGTTTCATCAGCGCCGCGATCCTGGCGGCCTCTGACTCAGCGGGGGGTTCGCCACCGCCTGCATCGCCTGTTCTGCAAGGCCGGACTGGAAGCTTCTAGCTTCTCGGCGCACTCGCTCCGGCGTGGTGGAGCGACGTTTGCTTTCAATGCTGGGCTGAGCGTGGACCGCATCAAGCTGCTGGGAGATTGGCGCAGCTCGGCGGTTTCGCGGTACATCTCTGATGGCAATGCCGGTAACCTAGCGGCCCGTCGATCTATGTCTGCTTGCCTTGGCTCCTACTGTTCATCATTTGCCTCCTCTCCCCTCTGACTCGCCTGCTTTTTGGAGTTTGGGGTTGCTCCCCTGCTCGCTGCTTTGTGCCCACGTTCTGCGTTCGGTCTTCGTCACTCGCCTAACCCCTAACTACCACAACAATCACCCCTAAACTACCACAACAATGGCCCCTAAACTACCACAACAATCGCCCCTTAACTACCACAACAATGGCCCCTAAACTACCACAACAATCGCCCCTAAACTACCACAACAATCGCCCCTAAACTACCTTAAAAATCACCCCTAAACTATCCCTAGAATCGCCCCTAAACTACCTTAGGAATCGCACCTAAACTACCCCAAGAATCGCACCTAAACTATCCTACGAATCGCCCCTAAACTACCCCAAGAATCGCCCCTAAACTACCACAACAATCGCCCCTAAACTACCACAACAATCGCCCCTAAACTACCACAACAATCGCCCCTAAACTACCCACAGAATCGTCCCTAAATCACCTACAGAATCGCCCCTAAACTACCACAACAATCGCCCCTAAACCACCCCAAGAATCGCCCCTAAACCACCCCAAGAATCGCCCCTAAACTACCACAACAATCGCCCCTAAACCACCCAAGAATCGCCCCTAAACTACCACAACAATCGCCCCTAAACTTTATCCTTAAATCCTTTAATCGACAGTGAACCCTGCGTAAACTAGTCAAATACCCCGAATTAACTGCCACCCCAGGTGTTCCACCCCAACGTGAGTCGTCACGGAGACGTGGGCCTGGACGCCATCTTGCCAACCAACTGGAGCCTGGCCCTCACCCTGGCCAAAGTGCTGGTCTGTGTTCAGAGCCTACTCACGGACCCCTACACCGAGGTGAGCATGGAGCCCAGGATCGCCCGGCTGTGCATCGAAAACCGGCCAGAATTCGAGCGGCTGGCCCGCCTGTGGACCTGGAAGTACGCCATGCACGACTTTGTCGGGCCTTTGGCTGCGACCGACGAACCGGCGGGTGACGGCGGTGGTGACTTGTAATTTGTTGGCGTTTTCGTTTAATCTTCTCTTCAAGCATTTCCGCCTTGCACTCGTCAGCCCCGTTTAGCACTCGCTGTTTTTGTTTATGGTTACTGCGTGTGTGAAATATTTTCTCACCTTGCAATCGTCACTGCAGTTTTTGGCCTTCTTATTTTAATTTCACCCGCCCTAATTAGCCTCACGCCCACCTGGACTAATTAGCCTCACGCCCACCTGCAATAATTAGCCTCACACTCACCTGCAATAATTAGCCTCACACCCACCTGCACTAATTAGCCTCACACCCACCTGCCCATATTAGCCTCACGCCCACCTGGACTAATTAGCCTCACGCCCACCTGCAATAATTAGCCTCACACTCACCTGCAATAATTAGCTTCATATCCACCTGTCCTATTTAGCCTCACACCCACCTGCACTAATTAGCCTCACGCCCACCTGCACTAATTAGCCTCACACTCACCTGCAATAATTAGCTTCATATCCACCTGTCCTATTTAGCCTCACACCCACCTGCACTACGAGCTAATTAGCCTCACACCCACCTGCAATAATTAGCTTCATATCCACCTGTCCTATTTAGCCTCACACCCACCTGCACGAATTAGCCTCACACCCACCTGCACTAATTAGCCTCACACCCACCTGCACTAATTAGCTTCATATCCACCTGTCCTATTTAGCCTCACACCCACCTGTACTAATTAGCCTCACACCCACCTGCACTAATTAGCCTCACACCCACCTGCACTAATTAGCCTCACACCCACCTGCACTAATTAGCCTCACACCAACATGCCCTAATTAGCCTCACACCAACATGCCCTAATTAGCCTCACACCAACATGCCCTAATTAGCCTCACACCAACATGCCCTAATTAGCCTCACACCAACATGCACTAATTAGCATCACACCAACATGCCCTAATTAGCATCACACCAACATGCCCTAATTAGCATCACACCCACCTGCACTAATTAGCCTCACACCCACCTGGACTAATTAGCCTCACACCAACATGCCCTAATTAGTCTCAAACACGCCACCCCTCGTTGGCGCCGTCAAACAGTTGTTTAGTTTTGTAAGTTGTACAATTTTACTGTTATAATCTGTTATATTTATTTAAGTATTCTGATTCAAACCCATAGTGCATTTGTCTCCGTACTGTTGCTTACGTCATAGTTGCTTTGCTAACTATCACAAGGTGTAGTGCAAGTGCGCTATGCCTTTCTTTGTTAAATCGTGAAGTGTGCGGTAACTTATCCACATTTATGTATGATATAATCAGTTAGTTATGTGTAATAGTTTTAGATGCAGCAACAAAAAAACTTTTAATAGAATCGATGGTAGATGTCATATATCCTGTTTAAAAAATACATAAAGCCCAACTTCTCCGTTTGCACTTTCATAATGGGGATTATCTATCCATAGAGCTATTTAAATAATATAAATTCTGCTCAGTCAATCCTTCACAAAATTTGTTCAGTAAAATTCAGCAGATTTCAGCAGTTTTTTCTCTTTTTTGTCGCTTAAATTCTTGCATTTCTACTCACAGTAGCCCAGAACTGTGAGGAGGCCTGGCCATGTGCTTTGCACTGCTTGGTATAACAATTTCAGCAATAGAGAAATTCTGCTGTTCCATGCATTGCTATAAGTATTTAAAAGTACAGAACTACAGTACTCGTTTCTAGGAATTAGTATCCGAAATTGGCCCAGAGGCGCTTTTACCTTTCATAGGATCGAAGATTTAACATACTCGAAGACAGTAAATCTCATAGCTCAAAACTTCGTGATGTGTCTGTGAGTAATGAGTATGTGTGTGTAATTGTATGTGTCTGTGTGTGAGTGTGTTTGTGTGTGTGTGTGTGTGTGTGTGTGTGTGTGTGTGTGTGTGTGTGTGTGTGATGTGTCTTTGTGTATGATGTGTCTGTGTGTTTGATTGTGTGATGTGTCTGTTGTGTTTGATGTGTGCGATGTGGCTGTGTGTATGATGTGTCTGTGTGTATGATGTGTGTGATGTGTCTGTGTGTATGATGTGTGTGATGTGTCTGTGTGTATGGTGTGTGTGATGTGGCTGTGTGTATGATGTGTGTGATGTGTCTGTGTGTATGATATGTGTGATGTGTCTATGTGTATGATGTGTCTGTGTGTATGATGTGTGTGATGTCTCTGTGTTTGATGTGTGTGATGTGGCTGTGTGTATGATGTGTGTGATGTGTCTGTGTGTATGATGTGTCTATGTGTATGATTTGTCTGTGTGTATGATGTGTGTGATGTGTCTGTGTGTATGATGTGTCTATGTGTATGATTTGTCTGTGTGTATGATGTGTATGATGTCTCTGTGTGTATGATGCGTGTCATTGTGTGTGACGTGTCTGTTTGTTTGACATGTGTGATTGTGGGATGTGTTAACTTGTGTTTTATGTGTGTGTAGGTAATATTTGATGCATGTGTGTGTACCCAAGCAGACTCACCCAGTGCAACTCAGCAGCCCGTGCATACTCTTACTCAAGAGAATATGAATCCGAATTGGAGTTTAGCACAGCTGATAAACTTTCATTTCTAACTCTCTCTCTCATCAGAGCTCTGGCTGCTCTCTGTTTGAACTGCTGGTTGTTCATTCAGCATGCAGCCCTTTCTGCATGGCCATTTTGCCCGATCATGTGGGCATATTTATCTAATTACACAATTAGCAGAAGTGGCTTCGACAATGCAGCAATGCAAGGCAACGCAGACGATAGAAACCGGCTGTGCAAAAGACAAGACTCTTCTTCTTTTTGCGAGGCTCTCAAAATATTCTGCCCATATATTGGCACAGGCTATATTAGAAAGCCGAAAAGAAGAGAAGGGAGAGAGTGTTTTGAGCAAATTGTTTATAAATCTGTTTCAGTGCTGTCGTGTCATTTTTTTAATCTTTGAATGTAGAATTTATGGAATTATTAATCATTGCTGCCTGAGTACAGCTGGTATCGGTAGTTTTCATTGATGGCATCCAACAGCGGCAGCAGCAATATCAGGCGATTCAGTTTGAAGCCAACAACAACTGGCGCTTCTCCTAGTAGCAGCAGCGCCGGCAGCAATGCTGCAACAAGTAGCGCGGGACCGGGTCCTCAGTTGCTATCGTCTGCTAGGGGTGTTGGCGGAAAGACGGCCAGTTTGAGAGGTAAGTCGCCCGATCCTTGGCAGCTTTTGGATGCGATTTCATCCTGTACTGTGTTTGGGTAATCCTGTACTGTGTTTGAGTAATCCTGTACTGTGTTTGGGTAATCCTGTACTGTGTTTGGGTAATCCTGTACTGTGTTTGAGTAATCCTGTACTGTGTTTGGGTAATCCTGTACTGTGTTTGGGTAATCCTGTACTGTGTTTGGGTAATCCTGTACTGTGTTTGGGTAATCCTGTACTGTGTTTGGGTAATCCTGTACTGAATTTGAGTAATCATGTAATGTATTTGGTAATCCTGTACAGGTACACTTGTCCTGTATTCGGGTAGTGTACTGTGACCTGATGTACTTTACTGAAACTAAATGTAATGTGCTCTGGACAAATCATGTACAACTGAACTGTTACCTGATCAACCTGTACTTTGCATTTACAGTACATGTATCTGGGATATATTCGGGTATACTGGGTAGTACAGGTACTGCGTAATATACATTAACTGTCAATTTTACACACACGTGTAAAGAGATCGAGACTCCCAAAAACAGCTGACTCATGCATGGTTTACAATTCTCTAATACGTACATTGCTCGTACTACATGGGACTACTGGTTAGGTAGTAGCGAGTATCGGCTTAACATATTATTTTTTTAAATATTTAACTTTTAACTGTAGCCATGATCAAAACCCCTCAATTCAAATTCATAGTTAATACCTGACTTAAAATAATGTTGATTGACTTGTTAAACTGTTTAAATAGTAAAAGCGAAAAGCTAAACTAAATTTCGGAACACCTATGCTATTATTAGACTGGAAATCTCATGCGCATGGCAAGAAGACCGATTCTATAGTCCTGTACATGTCCAGCGCTTACTTTTCGCGTAAACATAATTTATGCGCTAAAATAGCTAGTACAATGCGAATTGGCTCCCAAGCAGTTCTATTCTACAGTAGAAGCTGGATGGGTTGGCCGTGGGAGAATCGCATTTATTTAAGCGGGCTTGAGTGGAGCTTTAATATTGACTCTATTGAGTCACGACTCACTCCACACTACTCTTGAAAGCACTTTGTTCTGAAACTGTGACCCACCTCCACAAGTCGCAACCCTAAATCCGACCTTGACCTTGAGTTCCTACAAAGCGTTGTTCTTAAGTAGGAAATTGACAAAGACAGTTTACTGGAGGCCCATGCTTGAGTATTGAGTTCACTCAAGCCCCCCCCCCCGGACCGGAATAAAGAACGAATCATGAAAACCTATTATTAGCCCTTCCCTACGCCGATAAGAATACAACCTTATCAATCAAACGTATTCCTCATATTCCGAAATTTATAGGGATTTTCTACGAGCTTTTCCTCATGTTTGGCAAATTTCGGCAAAGTTTGGCACTCCAGCCCCTCAAAAAAGCCCATTGCCGTAACGTGTAATGTTTTCCGTACTTTATCTACTGATTTCGTATGTACATTTAAAAATAGGGCCCTACCTAATAATAAAGAACCGTTTATAGTATCTACATTGACTTTCTCTTGGGGAGGGTTCAGGGCTTTTCCCTAACAGTCCACCCCAACCCCTCAACCCCCAATTCCGAAACCCCCGAACAAACCCTTATTTCCTACGCACGTATTGGAGGAGGGGGGGGGGGTTTGGTCTCCTCACCAAGTCCCCCAAATCGGTTTGAAAAAAAGTAATAGGGCTTCAGTTCAGAATAAGGAAAGGCTTCTAAACCGATTGGGCTCCCCCCGCTGTGCGTGTTTAGTAATGTGAAATTATATGCGACAGACGGCGCCCCCCCCCAGACCAACCACCCCACCCCGCCTCCTCAGAGCTGTCCCCCCTGGGCTATACAACTGAACTTGAACTGAAACTGCAACACAAACCCCGGACCAACGCAACCTATAATATAGTATTAGGCGTGCAACCAACAAACTCGTACTGAATTCATTCCAAAACAGTGCTGAATTAAGAGGAGAGTCAGGGTGTTTTTTTGTTATTTAGCAGCGAGCAAACAATTGATTAATTTATATAGATTGTTTACTTTTTTACAAGTACACTCGACCTTGCTACTTTGAAACCAATCTGCATTTTAACTTGCTTCTTCAACTTCCTGACCTGAGACGAAGTTTTCTTAGCTACTTCCTATTGCACTTAGCTGGCTTATGAGTTGGTAATCTTTACCTCTTAGCTTCTTATTTGCTTAAATTAAATGCTTAAAATTAAATCCTGAACTGAATCTGCGCATGAGCATTTAAATTGGCCAATTAAGTTATTTTTTAATTATTGCAACTACGTTTCGAGGTGGAACTCTATTTTTTTCCTGACCATCAACACAGACGACACTTGACGAACTCTGACCATGGTTTACCGTTACTATTTCTCCTGGACTGATTTATTTTTATATTGACCTTCTGAGCTAAACCAATTAATGATATGAGCGTATCAGTGGCGTATCACCGATTAAGAGGTAAGGCTTTATAATATCGCTTTGTAAGTGTACATTATTTATTTATTTATTATTTATTTATATTGAATACGTACAGAAAATCCAGAGGCAAAAGTACAATAATTCATTCGTGACGATACTTTGTGTGCAAACACAGGCTGAGACAGCTGACTCAAATTAATTTACTTGAAGATTATTAACGAGTTTTTTAATATAATTTTCGTTTTGGCTTTAGTTTTTGTATTGATTTGAATTCAGAGTACTATCTAAGGAATTCATATACCTATTACCTTAATGCCTTATGCCTTATGGCGTAGACGTACAAGCGTAAATTAACATCTACTGATCTTATGATGACCAAAAAACAATTTGAATTGGTGCCAAAACTGATGATTATTATTGATCACGTGCTATATATCAAAGGGTTTTCCCTTCGAGTAAAAATTAAAGTCAAAGAAGCTTAACGCCGTCTCCCCGCAATTAAAGCAGAGTTTTTTTTTCGTTACAATTTTTTGTCGAAGTTTTCTCGCATTTTTACTATCAGTAGCGCAAATCGAGAATTTCGCTCACTTTCTGATTGTTCGCAAGGGATTGTTTGATGAACCATATTTAGCTTAGACAATAAAGAGCTTTACAAAATTCTCCTAGAGAGTGCTCTGGGAATGACATCGGAGCGATGATAAGGGAGGGACTCAGGATCGCTCCCATTCACTCACTCACAGTCTCACACTTCTGTATAGGCTGTATCGGGAAATACCTAACCTTGAATATATTGCAAATGCATAGCTCATTGTTTATGTGCTGTAACACTGCTGTGCGAGGGACAATGGGACTCTAGGACTAAGGAGTGCGTATTTAAAGAAGCTTTTAACGCGCACTCGTTGCTTGAGGCTGGATGAAAAAACCTTTAGCCATTGAGTTGAGGGCAAAGCCGGATGTCTATGCATTTCAGTTCCTTGTCATTCTTTTTTGGAGTTTTTTAACTTCTTTGACTCTGCAGCTGTTTGTCTTCTCAGACTGCCAGAATTGCAGAAATGCTTTGAATTTGCTGAAGACTGTAGTGGAGTAGCGCTCATCCATCCATCAATGTCTGCTCCGTCATCTGTCTAAGACATCTATTTATAGAAACAACTGAAGCACTGGCAAACAAGACCAGAAACTGTTCTATTTTTTCGTCTTTTTTACCAACAGTTTTGTGTCAAGAAGAGCGAGGAGTGCCAAGATAGGCATTCAAGGAGTGCCAAGATAGGCATGCGGAGAGTGCCAAGATAGGCGAGCTAAGAGTGCCAAGATAATCATGCGAGGAGTGCCAAGATAGGCGAGCTAGGAGTGCAGCTAGGAGTGCCAAGATAGGCAAGCTAGGAGTGCCAAGATAGGCGAGCTAAGAGTGCCAAGATAATCATGCGAGGAGTGCCAAGATAGGCGAGCTAGGAGTGCCAAGATAGGCAAGCTAGGAGTGCCAAGATAGGCGAGCTAGGAGTGCCAAGATAGGCGAGCTAGGAGTGCCAAGATAGGCGAGCTAGGAGTGCCAAGATAGGCGAGCTAGGAGTGCCAAGATAGGCGAGCTAGGAGTGCCAAGATAGGCGAGCTAGGAATGCCAAGATAGACGAGCTAGGAGTGCCAAGATTGGTATGCGGGAGTGCAGTTACTTTTACCGTATGAAGAGTACTTAAAGCACTTAGTTACCCACCATCATAAACGGTCATAGGCCATAGCCCCACACTGCCACTAACAAAAAAAATGCTATTCTACTCGTGTATGCTTAAACTCATATATATCAAAATATTACTCTCAACTTTCTGAGGCCAAACCAGTGCTAAAAACTCGAACAATAGAACAAATGGAAGTTAGTTATTAGAAGAAAGATAGTCGGGGGTGTGACTGCAATTCTTAGTCAGGGTGTGATTTAATTAATTGACACCCTCTGACCACTTGCGAACCACTTGAGTTGCTTCAGATTCATTATGCCTTCACATGAACTACGGAATTGTGCTAGCTTAGGCTCAATTTCGAGTTACATATGGAACATTGCTGAACTTTCTCTTTTGTAAAATGGTATGAAAACTTTTTGTTTAGTGATTGACAGGTAACGCATTTTGATGCGTTTTGTGTTATTATTTCTTAAATACTTTATTTATTGAATGAGCGTTGGTTGGTTAGCTAGCTATTTAGTTAGTTAGTTAGTTAGTTAGTTAGTTAGTTAGTTAGTTAGTTAGTTAGTTAGTTAGTTAGTTAGTTAGTTAGTTAGTTAGTTAGTTAGTTAGTTAGTTAGTTAGTTAGTTAGTTAGTTAGTTAGTTAGTTAGTTGTTAGTTAGTTAGTTAGTTAGTTAGTTAGTTAGTTAGTTAGTTAGTTAGTTAGTTAGTTAGTCAGTTAGTTAATTAGTTAGTTAGTTAGTTAGTTAGTTAGTTAGCTAGTTAGTTAGTTAATTAGTTAGTTAGTTAGTTAGTTAGTTAGTTAGTTAGTTAGTTAGTTAGTTAGTTAGTTAGTTAGTTAGTTAGTTAGTTAGTTAGTTAGTTAGTTAGTTAGGTAGGTAGTTAGTTAGTTAGTTAGTTAGTTAGGTAGGTAGGGAGGTAGTTAGTTATTTAGTTAGTTAGTTAGTTAGTTAGTTAGTTAGTTAGTTAGTTAGTTAGTTAGTTAGTTAGTTAGTTAGTTAGTTAGTTAGTTAGTTAGTTAGTTAGTTAGTTAGTTAGTTAGTTAGTTAGTTAGGTAGGTAGGTAGTTAGTTAGTTAGTTAGCCGGACATTGATTTCGACATAATAAAAAATAAAATAGGATTTCTCATTCTTTATCAGCCCGGCAGGTAAACGAATCGGAGAAAGGCGAGCAATTATCCGCACAGTGAGCGGTGCAGACTATAGCACTATATATACCTATACGAGACCTAAGTATGACCTCATTCACGGAAATGGACGGGGCGGGGCATGCAGGGGTGGACGCGTCAGCTGAGAGAGGAGGAGAAATTAGGAGCGGCTCGCCAAAGGTATATATGAGCTCTTCCCTTACCTCCCAGGTGACTTGCAGTCCCCAATTCCATTTCCGTACGAGTACTTCTGTGTGCGGGGAGGGGCACGGGGAGGTTATCTGTCATGCAGTTGCTGGGAGCTAAACCCCCGATGCGTTCCCATTTTCCTGGCTTGCATTGAGGAAGGAAAGACCTTGGAGGAGCGGGGGTGGGTGTTGCCCAGATACAGCCGTGAGCAGTTGCTACTCTTCTCTGTGGCAACTCATGGATAGGCAGTGCAGAGGGGAAATGTACTCAAAACTCCACCCCCTCGGCAACCAACCCAGCTATAGTGATTCAAAATCCTAAGTCCTGTGCTTCTCTACCTCCCACCTTTTTTAACTGGCCTATCGCTCACCCACCCGCACGTGGGCTCAGCTTAGCAACTATCTCAGGAATTTGCGCACACCGTACACCGCGGGTTTTGCAATTTCTATACAATTTTTACATCGTTTCATTTCCCTTGTGGCAGGCTGGTATAAACGCAAGACAGACACGGACAGACAGGCGCAGGAACGCCCAAAAAGAAAGTTTTTTATATTGTAGATTTCCTCGTCCCAAATTTGCCTCACCAGTAAATTCCGAGCACTGAGTGAGAAGACAGAGAGCAGGAAGTCCGGCTCGCTGCTGCGCCTTACATTTCTTAGAATTTCTCTGATTTAAGATAAGTAGATCGAGAACAGTTTAGGGGTCCACCGTATTGGTCTTTCATTTCACCCCCAGAAACTTGCTCAGCAACCCGCGGCCCTCCAATTGCGGCGGCCACCATTTCCTGTCGATTCTCTCTCCCTCCTTCTCCCCCTCACTTAAATAAAAAGAAAAGTCTTGAAAAAGGTTTTTGCACTGCGCCATTGCGTTATATAGCTCAGACTGACTTGAAGCGCTGGAACCCCTCACAGCAAGAGACGTCATCGCAGAATTAATTGACAGAATGAAAGCTTTGAATGTTAAAGTAATTTACGTACAAGGTTAAGATTCAGCAAGCAGGTGTGTATTGAAGTACAGCTAGAACATGAGTTGGATAAGACGCGAATCGTCAGATGACAGTTCAGGAGGTCGGCGGCGTATTGACAAACGAAGGTCAGAAATTGAGTCGAGGGCATTGTTCTACAGAGGTGAGTACCGGCTTCTGGGTTCTATGGTTTCCCAAGTTCAAGGTCATCGATCTTCAAGGTCATTTCTTGTAGGGTCACTGGATTTTATGGTCCCCCAAGTTCAAGGTCATAGGTCCTTAAGGTCAGTTTTTATAGAATCACTGTATTCTATGATTCCCCAAGTTCAAGGTCATAGATCGGCAAGGTCATTTCTTGTAGAATCACTGTATTCTATGGTCCCCCAAGTTCAAGGTCATAGGTCTTCGAGGTCATTTCTTGTAGGGTCACTGGATTCTATGGTTCCTCAAGTTCAAGGTCATAAGTCCTCAAGGTCATTTCTTGTAGGGTCACTAGATTATTTGGTTCCCCAAGCTCAAGGTCATAGGTCCTCAAGGTCATTTCTTGTAGGGTAACTAGATTATTTGGTTCCCCATCCCAAGTTCAAGGTCATAGGTCCTCAAGGTCATTTCTTGTTGAATCACTGTATTCTACGGTTCCCCAAGCTCAAGGTCATAGGTCCTTAAGGTCATTTCTTATAGAATCACTGTGATCGAGTGATCGAATCACTGTATTCTATGATTCCCCAAGTTCAAGGTCATCGATCTTCAAGGTCATTTCTTGTAGGGTCACTGGATTTTATGGTCCCCTAAGTTCAAGGTCATAGGTCCTTAAGGTCATTTCTTATAGAATCACTGTATTCTATGATTCCCCAAGTTCAAGGTCATATATCGGCAAGGTCATTTCTTGTAGAATCACTGTATTCTTTGGTCCCTTAAGTTCAAGGTCATAGGTCCTCAAGGTCATTTCTTATAGAATCACTGCATTCTATGATTCCCCAAGTTCAAGGTCGTAGATCGGCAAGGTCATTTCTTGTAGAATCACTGTATTCTATGGTCCCCCAAGCTGAAGGTCATAGGTCCTTAAGGTCATTTCTTATAGAATCACTGTATTCTATGATTCCCCAAGTTCAAGGTCATAGATCGGCAAGGTCATTTCTTGTAGAATCACTGTATTCTATGGTCCCCCAAGCTCAAGGTCATAGGTCCTCAAGGTCATTTCTTGTAGAATCACTGTATTCTATGATTCCCCAAGTTCAAGGTCATAGATCGGCAAGGTCATTTCTTGTAGAATCACTGTATTCTATGGTTCCTCAAGTTCAAGGTCATAGATCGGCAAGGTCATTTCTTGTAGAATCACTGTATTCTATGGTCCCCCAAGCTCAAGGTCATAGATCGGCAAGGTCATTTCTTGTAGAATCACTGTATTCTATGATTCCCCAAGTTCAAGGTCATAGATCGGCAAGGTCATTTCTTGTAGAATCACTGTATTCTATGGTTCCTCAAGTTCAAGGTCATAGATCGGCAAGGTCATTTCTTGTAGAATCACTGTATTCTATGGTCCCCCAAGTTCAAGATCATAGGTCCTCAAAGTCATATTTTCCATGTCGGTGCAGTTAAGTCAGAATTTTAATATCGCCGACAACTTAAGTTGGTGGCTTCATGCATCATCAGATTTTACTTTGGAAAACTGATTTTCTCTCTAACCCATGTGTTGCTAGGGCAGTACAGCTCTGCCTTTGTGGGCAATTCTCAAGTAGCAAATTCTGTTATTTCAGTCATTAAGCTAACAACTCTCTGCAAGCGTGTTGAGATGATGAAGTTTTTTTCAAGTAGCAATTTGAGTGAGTAGTCAGTGCAGTGCAGGCAGAGTGGAAAATTGGCTTGCATTATGAGTAGCAGTGTACTGGTTTATTGCTACCGGGTCACTGTTACTGGTCTTGCAGGTGCTGGGTTAGTTCAATAAGTTTCCCAAGGCTATTTTGTGACCAGATTGAGAAGGCTTAAATTTGCCTTGTAAACTTTACTACATTTATTGTGCCGTTATAAAATTTTCTGAGGATAGTTTTGAGAGAATAAACGAAATCCTATTGAAATCCCAATAGCTAATTCTAGTCCCATCCAGATCCCAAATTCTGAATGTCTCATTATCCTATTTAGATCCAAATTCTGAATGTCTCATGATCCCATTTAGATCCAACTTCTAAATGTCTACTGATCCCATTTAGATCCTAATTCTGAATGTCTCATGATCCCATTTAGATCCCAATTCTAAATGTCTCATGATCTCTGTAGTCAATGTAGTCAAAAGTACAACAAAGCTCGTATAGAAGTACATTGACGATAGCCAAACTATTAACCATATAGGCAAGCATCCGAAGGCATCAATTGTTTAAATTCACCTCGGGCGCATGCATGCAGGATGGTTCACTCAGGTAGCAAGTGAGTGAGTGAGTGAGCGAGTGAAGGTGAGAGCGGGAGAAGCGTGAAATGGGAATTTCAGTTGCGTGTTTTCCGAACAGGGGTGGGCGAAGCAAAGCGCCAGTTCAACAACAATAGCTGCTGCTACTCAACTCACGGATCCATCTATGGCTCCTCGTCATGCATGAAGTATTAATATAGATAGAGTTGGCAAACACTCAGCCGTTCCTATATGCTGGAAAACCGCCTTTGTTCGTTCAGTAAGTAGCCGGGTCGATGTGTGGGGATAAGGCAACGCAGGACATACAAGCAGCATTGTTACTGACTTGCCTATTGCCACTGGGTTCTTCTCTAGTGGCATGTTAATCAACTGCATCTCTGGAGGCTGCGCGGGACACCAGAAATGTCGGCGCTCCATTTTCTAACAGAAAGAAAAGCCAGACCAGGTGCTTGAACTTCTCAAACTTGAAAAAACTCTGCCCTACCCCCTACCCCCGGGAACTTTGAGTCGTGTTTCTGCATGGCATGCAAAAGTCTGAGTTATTATTCAGCTAGAGGTTCCGGAGTGTTTCTTGAACCTGAACCTCTCCGATTGTTGAACTTCCTGACTCCTTTGGATGATAATGTGGAGATTGGGATTGCGCGGTGCCTTCGTGATGGATCTTTCTTCTGCCGGGGCCAATTTGAGGCTTTGCGCATTTTGAAAATTTTTTCCTAATTGTTCAATTATAGTGCAGAAATTCTGGCAAGCACAAATGAGTGCTTTTAGAATATAAAATTTTCCCCATAGTTTTTTGCGTTTTCTTTGATAAAGGATGAATTATGTAGGTAAATTCCTTATAATCCTTACTCAGAGCTGTCTACTTGCAGTAGAATAATTTGCATATTTTTCATTTCTCTTCCATTTCTCTCATCGTAATTCACTATCTGCATGTCAATGCTTGATCTACAGAACAACGAATTGACCAACGTAGGTTTAAAATTGCAGGCAGTTCTTTCTGATTTCACTCATTACCTCTCCCGCTAGTATTTATAATCTTTTCCGCGCTCAATAAGTTATGAGTATGTCAATAACTCTGAATAAAATGGTGAGCTCAATGTTGACTTTAGCCTTGCTCTGCTGCTATAAATACGCGCCGGGTCGGCCAGAGATTGACTCTTTCGCCATTTTGTCTGGCAAAAATGCCATCGAATAGAAATGTCTTCCCCCCCCCCCAATGCGCTCTCTTGACCTGAGCAATCCCAGTTATTACCTATCCAAGTTTATAGTTACCTATGCGGGCTTACCTTGGGAACGCGGAGTTTTAAGTACTGCCAAAGCCTCCACTATAAGAGCTCGGACGCCAGTTGCCTCAGCTCTGTATCGTCCGTAGCAATCTGCCCCGTGCACCAGAAGACAAGTTACACAAAATTAGCATAATTCAAGCTTAGTCATAGCTATCTTTGACTTAGAGATAAGATATGCGATTACATATAAGTACAATGCGACTGGCTCAGCCTTGACTCTTGTTCGTCAGTGTTAAAGAATTCGCAGTTGAACACACTGAAATCCAAAGTTACTGGAGCAAATTGCAATAGGTTCCATTTCTTTGCCCCATCGAGAGATGTCGTAGGTGCAATGCTGGATTTACTGGCAAAGAATGGCAGATATTATGCTAGAGGACAACCCATTCCGGAAGGTAAGCTGCTCAAACAGGAAGGTTTTGAGATTGGCGCAATGAAAGTACACAGTGGGTTCTTGAAGATTGTACAGCGAAACTGCTCTGAGTCGTCTCAGAAGCGATCTACTTGCATGGCTCAGCTATACGAGCTGTTTAGGTTAAATTATTAATTAGGACCTGGCTCCTAGCTCCAATGCCACCGCGATAAAATACGCTTAAAGAGGGTGTGTAGATACAAAATTTCTAATTTAAACTTGGTTTGAGTATAGAGAAAGACCCTCGTGCCTCAGAGGCTGAGGACTCAAAGGCATGGCTACTCAAGAGCCCGACCCGGATGGCGTCAACTTTCCGGCTTTCTACGAAATCAACGACCGAATTTCGCAACCTGAGGAGGAGAATGAGCTGCTATTGTTGCCGATCAACGAGTTGAGTGACAGCTTGGTGTTGCACCGGGCCAGGTGGCTTGAGGCGTTCAGCACTACAGAGGTTACAGAGGCTGCTGATTTTGAACATCCTGACGATATCGATGGCCAAGAAGTGTCATCGAGCCGTCCTAGACTAGGCGCGCTCAAGGTGAAGTACAATCCAATCTACCAGTCCGAGGATGTGCCCGAGGGTTCCTTGATCCCGTGGCAATTCAAGTCTCATTTGTCGAATTCCACCAGAAAGCAATCCAGCAACTCCTTAGTAAGGCAGCAGGTAGACACTGCCGAGGAAACATCCTTGATAGAGCCAAGAAGCCGCCGTCAGGTTAGCTGGCCTTCGCCGCGCGATGTTTTGAATCGAGCGGGCCTGCCGGAGGAGCCGCAGGACATCACAGATTTAATGGATGCCGCCATCGTTATTTATCGATGTGAGAGCTCAGTAGAGGAAATTCGTTTAGATTGTAAACATGTTGAGCGCATATCTTAGTATGGATGAATCTATTGGCTAACGGAGTCCGGTGCTACAGGTATGGGAACCCAGTACGGAAACTCACTCAGTACAGTGCTACGCCGTCTAGCATACGGGAGTTCATTGCTGGGTGTGGTGCAGATTAGATAAAATCTGCTGTTAAACAAGCGGCATTTTTCTTTACTGAATTTCTAACCGTTTCATAGAACAGGCAGATGACAGGTAAAAATTATATTTTGTATTATTCCATTTCACTAAGACTCAAGATGTGAAAATCTGTTTCTCAGGAAATAAGCAAGATTTTATTTAGTAAAATAAGCAAATGCCGCGGTGTTTATTAATGCTAATTGTGTGCTATCCACAACTGTAGAAAATACAAACGAAAGCTGCGCTGTGCTATACAGGTGTCCCTGGACTGAACTCACCCTGTGTGCGCACCCACGCCCGGCAAGGGTGTGTGTGCAGCTTGTGTGTGTACCTGCCCCAGTTACTACCTCAGTACTCTTCTCTACCTTTACCGAGCTCAAATCTAATTGGGCGACAGACGGGAAAGTTATAAGAACAATAATAATAGTAATAAACTATTGAGTACTTCGTTGCGCTACTGTGCTCAAAGCTATGTAGTTCGTACAAAGCTACTCGTGGTTGGTAGCCTCTGGTAGGTCAGCGAATTCAATGTCGAACTTTGTTATTTCGGCCGCTCACTTTGAAGACCGTTTCTTTCCATCCTATTATTTGGTTTGAAATAATAAAGACGAACGCTTGGGCAGAGAGGTTTGAGAACTCGCTCGGTGGCAGGTAGTTTTTCTTACCTGCTGTGTACAGCGAGCGGCGGGTCAGTGGATCAGTTTTGAGACCTGTTTAAAAACTGTGGAAAACAGCTTCTCATAGGGTGGCAGTCTGAGACTGAGAGCAGAGTCAACACTCATAAATTTATAAAGATTAGAATAAACGTAAATCAGATCCTAACAGGTGTGTTGCTCCTCAGTCAAACGCTGACTCGAGGGGTCAGTGCGTGCATCTTCCTGAACCCCCTACCAATTTCCCAGTATTAATTTAGACTTTCATCTTTCTACAAAAAGCACCTGCGTCATTTTTAAAAATGCAACGTCGCCAGAGTTTCATGAGCAATGTGAAAAACCTACGAGGTAAAAGCGGCCTTTCTAACTCTGATTCAGTGATACTTTTTCCGGATTTTGAACCCTTCCGCTACTTTAAAAATAGATCTTACATCCGCGCAAGGGTCAATTGCTACCGCAAACGCAATAGTTATTGCCAGGGGGAACTTGTATCCCCAACCCTAAAGAGCGTGTGCACCTTCACAGGAAATGTACGCAAAACCAAAGCCATGCAAGCTATAGGGGAAGATTCCACAGTAGGTGTTTTCTTCCCCAGGTTGCAGAAGACCCGACGTGCTTCCCCCCTAAACCCGCTGAAGCTGCTGTCCCCATCTGCTATTCGGGATGCTGCATTGAAAGTCAGCCAGCCTTGTTGCTAGGGGGGGGGGGGCGGTTCTCTGCGCATCTGCGCGCACGTTTGGCAAAAGAGAAAAAATATTGCCTGGTACAGCGAAGGAATCCTGCGGGTTAGGCTGGGTTATAAATGGAACCGAGGGGAAGAGCGGGGAGAGATCCATAGCCTGCCTTGACCTTGGCTTCTTCAGCAGCCCCGCATTATTGAAGCCAGTCTTCCAGTCCCGGCTTCATTAGCGTGGCCGCTTTATTGACTTGGTCTGGCGAGCTCTGCATTGATTGAGTCACTGGCTATGGCACAATTGGGCAGATTTCTTATATATTAGAACAAAGACTTTGAACGGAAGCTCGGCCATACAGTGTAGAATTTCTGGCGGAAGCTTCAATTATGAAGCGGTTCCGAAAGCGACTGACGGCTTCCCTTCGAGCGTTTGATGCCGCACTGACTTTAACTCCTCACTCAACTCGCGCAGATGAGCAGGAGCGAGTCCAGAAGAAGACCTTCACCAACTGGATCAACACCTACCTCATCCAGTGCCAGCCGCCCTGCAAGATTGCCGACTTGTTCCCCGAGGTCAAGGACGGCATCAAGCTGCTGCTGCTGCTGGAGGTGCTGTCTGGCCAGAAGCTGCCGCACGAGTCGAGAAAAGTCATGCAGCGAGTGCACTGCCTCAGCAATGTTCGAACTGCGCTCAGCTTTCTCGAGAGCAAAAAGGTGAGCCCTACTCATCAGATGAGATGTATGTTTTTTGGGCTGTATTAATTAATATTGAGTTGAGTCTTCTGGTTGAACTTAGATGTACTAGAAATTACTAATACTTTTTACTCCCGCCATGCACTTTTGACGCATTTTGTGAGGATTCCGTAGTCTGAAAAGAAAACCTACATACCTACCTACCTACCTACCTACTTATCTACCTACCTATCTACCTACCTACCTACCTGGCTACCTACGTACCTACTTACCTACCTAACTACCTACTTACCTACCTACCTACCTATCTACCTACCTACCTACCTACCTACTTACCTACCTACCTACCTAACTACCTGCCTACCTACCTACCTACTTACTTACCTACCTACCTACCTACCTACCTATCTACCTACCTACCTAACTACCTGCTTACCTACCTACCTACCTACCTACTTACTTACCTACCTACCTACCTACCTATCTACCTACCTACCTAACTACCTGCCTACCTACCTACCTACTTACTTACCTACCTACCTACCTACCTACCTATCTACCTACCTACCTAACTACCTGCTTACCTACCTACCTACCTACCTACTTACTTACCTACCTACCTACCTACCTATCTACCTACCTACCTAACTACCTGCTTACCTACCTACCTACTTACCTACCTACCTACCTACCTACCTACCTACCTATCTACCTACCTACCTAACTGCCTGCCTACCTACCTACCTACTTACCTACCTACCTACCAACTACCTACCTACCTACCTATCTATTTACCTACCTACCTGCCTACTTACCTACCTACTTACCTACCTACCTACCTACCTACCTACCTACCTACCTACCTACCTACCTACCAAAATTGTACTTTTGAAAAAAAAATGAAAAGGAAATCACTGGAAAGTTTACAAAAAACAGATCTGCATTTTGCTCCTAACGTTTCCTGTCGCTGAGCTGTACTATAATAAATTTTCTACTCAAACTGCGAACTGAGCCCAGTTTAAACCGCATCAACTGACTCGAGAACTAGATATCAGATTACCCCTGAAGAGGCAGGGTCTCGGCAAAAGTTAATTAACAATTTTTCTCGGCACAAACGTCTCTGCTGTTATTTTTGTTAGTTTGAAGCCACTTTGCGCTTCCACTGGCATCGGCTGGCCTCTACAGCCTCTCAAACACACCTCGGCTCGCTTCTTCATCGGCACGAAGAAGAGATTGCTTTCTAAAACAGAGCTGAGAGAGAAAGAGAATGAGACTGAGACCGAGGTCTAGATGGGTGTAACTATCTCCGCATCACCTGCTGTGAGAGCCGTGCTGACAGACTCGGAGGCAGAGTTGAAAGAGACAAATTAATAGACCCCTAAGCTCAGGTAGCCAGCACTACCTGCCTGTCCCGCTCGCCACCCAGTCTCAGGGGGGTTGGCGTAGACTTCCTAGCCCAGTAGCTCAAGTGCAGCTCATAGTAGCGCATAGCTGTCAAACCCATATATAATAAGTTGCAGTTGCCATGGCGACCGTAGGCGCTATAGGCGAGAGAATATGCCATTCTGCCATTCTGTTTGGAGCGACTGCACTGCCGAGTTTTGTGCGTAGATCGCTCAATGGGTGGCTGTGTGGGGCCGAGTGCCACGTGAGGAATGCGCTTCGCATAGCGGGTTAGCGATGGCCAGTGTGCTCATATTTCTGGCCACAGGCTCTGGCTGCTGCTGCCTGTCTGCTAGCTAATTGGCTGCCAGAATTCTCTATTTATCTATCTATCTATCTATCTATCTATCTATCTATCTATCTATCTATCTATCTATCTATCTATCTATCTATCTATCTATCTATCTATCTATCTATCTATCTATCTATCTATCTATCTATCTATCTATCTATCTATCTATCTATCTATCTATCTATCTATCTATCTATCTATCATCTATCTACCTACCTACCTATCTACCTACCTACCTACCTACCTACCTACCTACCTACCTACCTACCTACCTACCTACCTACCTACCTACCTACCTACCTACCCACCTATCTGCTCACGAGTACCCATAGCTACCATTATATCTAGCGACTACATCTACCTACCTATCTACCTTTCTATCTACATCTACCTGCATATCTGCAGCTAACAATACCAATCTGTTTTATGCACCTGCATCTATCTACTTAGTATGCTTGCAATTGCCTATTCTCTTGTCTTCCCGTGTCTATCATTAACCAAGGGTAATTTAATTTCGCCTAAAAGTTCACCGATCACCCCCCTCTTGAATCTTGATGACTCACTGCTGTGCTGGGTCTGACAAATCTGTGGCGCAGAAGATTTATCTGCGCATTTTTTGGGTTTCGAAATGAATCGACTTTTTTGCTGTTCACTTAAGCATTCGCCTTGATCGTCGAAAATGCCATGCATTCTTCCGTACCTGTTCTTTCAAAAGTAGTTATACCTTTAAATCCCAGGTGTATAAATTCAATACTGCTGCAGAGTCAAAATTCATTAAGGCCGACCCACTTTTTCATTTAGTGAAATAATTAGACCAACCGATTAACACCAGGGAATAATAATTAAGCCATAAAACTCAGCCCAGGCAGAACTGATAAAGATCGAACCATTTTCACCTGCCGCAGATCAAGCTAGTCAACATCAACCCGGCCGACATTGTGGACGGCAAACCTTCCATTGTGCTGGGCCTTATCTGGACAATTATCCTGTACTTCCAGGTGAGCAAACTGGGGTGGCGGCGCTCTTTATTGTAACAGCTGTAATAATTAACCTGTAATTATAGCTAAAATATATAATTGACTAATTGCTTTCGATAAACTATTACCTGAACAGCTTGATCAGCCAATCATGGACTTGAGCCAATTGGTAATACAACCTACTCAAATCTGATCATTAATATGTTCTATGAGAATATATTTTACTCTCGATAAAAATATTTCATTGCTGAACTAATTTTATTTTTCTTTCAGGAATTGGTTGGTTGATTTTATATGCTTTTACACCACCGTATTCGTATAGGATTGCCCTGGAATTTGAGGCAAATTTCACCTATCCATGTTTATCCACGAAAACGTAAACTGGAAAAGGTAGAAAGTTAGAAACAGTTTTAAAAACTGAGGCTGTAGGGTGTTGGAATCCCGGAGCTATGAAAACCTTGGCAAATGGATAGATAGTGGCTGCTGCAAGTATTGCGTAACAAGTAATTGATTATCTGTCCCTCCCATTGCGATTACGTCATCGCTTATTGCACACTGGATGGAGAAAAAGCCACAAATATGTTATTACTCCAGTTTCTGGTGCCAGTAAACTTTTTTGCGTCATTTTTATCCACCAGAGTCTTCTGGAGTCTGTTTTTACTCCGTTGATATTATTCTGCATAATAATGAAGAACACAAAGTTTTCGTTTGCCCTATGACTGACGTCTGTCTATGCATCCTATGCTATCTGAAGAACATGTTTTTTAAACCTCAGAATGGATTCAGTATTTCTTTTTGTAGCAGTTTTGCGAAGCTTTTTGCGAAGCTGTTTTCCTGCAGTACAGCCTCCCGTCTCTACTCTACAGCTTCCCACCCTTGTACTACAGCCGTCCCATACCTACTCTAAAGCCTTCCCATCCCTACTCTAAGGCCTTCCTATCCCTATTCTAAAGCCTTCCCATGCCTGCAATACAGCCTTCATATCCCTACACTGCAGCCTTCATATCCCTACACTGCAGCCTTCATATCCCTACACTACAGCCTTCATATCCCTACACTACAGCCTTCCCATCCCTACTCTACAGCCTTCCTATCCCTACTCTACAGCCTTCCCATCCCTACTCTACAGCCTTCCAATCCCTACACTACAGCCTTCCTATCCCTACTCTACAGCCTTCCTTTCCCTACACTACAGCCTTCCTATCCCTACACTACAGCCTTCATATCCCTACACTGCAGCCTTCATATCCCTACACTGCAGCCTTCATATCCCTACACTGCAGCCTTCATATCCCTACACTGCAGCCTTCATATCCCTACACTGCAGCCTTCCCATCCCTACACTGCAGCCTTCATATCCCTACACTGCAGCCTTCCCATCCCTACACTGCAGCCTTCATATCCCTACACAACAGTCATCCCAACCCTACACTAAGCCTTCCAATCCCTACTCTACAGCCTTCCTATCCCTACTCTACAGCCTTCCCATCCCTACTCTACAGCCTTCCCATCCCTACTCTACAGCCTTCCTATCCCTACTCTACAGCCTTCCTATCCCTACTCTACAGCCTTCCTATCCCTACTCTACAGCCTTCCTATCCCTACTCCAAAGCCTTCCCATGCCTGCAATACAGCCTTCCTATCCCTACACTACAGCCTTCCCATCCCTACACTACAGCCTTCCCATCCCTACTCTACAGCCTTCCTATCCCTACACTACAGCCTTCACATCCCTACTCTACAGCCTTCCCATCCCTACTCTTAAGCCTTCCCATCCCTACTCTACAGCCTTCTCATCCCTACACTACAGCCTTCCCAGCCTACTCTGTAACTATAAATAAACTGGACCACACTCGGGACTCGAACCTAGTACCTTTGGAATGACAGAGCGACTCGCTTCACCCCTAGACCAGCCGCCACCCAGCAGCGCCCCTGTCTAATCTTCATATCTAACCCTTGCCGCATTTCCCCAGATCGAGGAGCAGGAGGACACCATCATGAAGTCGCTGGAAGGCACGGAACTCGCAGAGCGCGGCGAAAAGTTTAAAGGCTCCGCCAAGAAGGCCTTGCTAGCCTGGGCGCAGAACAACCTCGGCGACAAGTACGCCATTGACATTCGCGACTTCG
This sequence comes from Macrostomum lignano, assembly GCA_002269645.1. NCBI lineage: Eukaryota > Metazoa > Platyhelminthes > Macrostomidae > Macrostomum > Macrostomum lignano. The sequence goes on along the minus strand of NIVC01001601.1, from coordinate 26,306 downwards.
GCAACTCTTGGCGCGACGGTTCCGCCTTCAACGCCATGGTGCACAACATCGACCCCAGCCTAGTGGACATGGAGAAGCTGGGCGACAGGACCAACCGCGAGAACCTCGAGGCCGCCTTCGCTGCCGCCGAGTCCGGGCTGAACATTCCGCGGCTCATTGATCCTGAGGGTGAGGTTTAAGCAGGTTTTTTGGGGTGTTGATGTAGGTTGGTAGATAGGTGCAGTTTCAAGGGATGAGACTCTCTAGTCTTAAGAGGTGAGATTCTCTGGTGTTAAGAGGTGAGATTGTACTGTTCAGGTGGGATTCTCCAGGGTCAAGAGAGGCGAGATAATGTAGGGTGAAGTGGAGATTCTGTTGGGTGAGATTCTGGTGGGTGAGGGTGAGATTCTGTAGGGTGAAGGGGAGATTCTGTAGGGTGAGGGTGAGATTCTGTAGGGTGAAGGGTGAGATTCTATAGTGTGAATGGTGAGATTCTATAGGGTGAATGGTGAGATTCTGTAGCGTGAAGGGTGAGATTCTATAGGGTGAATGGTGAGATTCTGTAGCGTGAAGGGTGAGATTCTATAGGGTGAATGGTGAGATTCTGTAGCGTGAAGGGTGAGATTCTATAGGGTGAATGGTGAGATTCTGTAGCGTGAAGGGTGAGATTCTATAGGGTGAATGGTGAGATTCTATAGGGTGAATGGTGAGATTCTGTAGGGTGAAGGGTGAAATTCTATAGGGTGAATGGTGAGATTCTGTAGCGTGAAGGGTGAAATTCTATAGGGTGAATGGTGAGATTCTGTAGCGTGAAAGGTGAGATTCTATAGGGTGAATGGTGAGATTCTGTAGCGTGAAGGGTGAGATTCTATAGGGTGAATGGTGAGATTCTGTAGCGTGAAGGGTGAGATTCTATAGGGTGAATGGTGAGATTCTATAGGGTGAATGGTGAGATTCTGTAGGGTGAAGGGTGAAATTCTATAGGGTGAATGGTGAGATTCTGTAGCGTGAAGGGTGAGATTCTATAGGGTGAATGGTGAGATTCTGTAGGGTGAAGGGTGAAATTCTATAGGGTGAATGGTGAGATTCTATAGGGTGAATGGTGAGATTCTGTAGCGTGAAGGGTGAGATTCTATAGGGTGAATGGTGAGATTCTGTAGCGTGAAGGGTGAGATTCTATAGGGTGAATGGTGAGATTCTGTAGCGTGAAGGGTGAGATTCTGCAGGGTGAAAGGTGAGATTCTGTATGGGAAAGGGTGGGATTCTGCAGGGTGAAGGGGTGATAGACAGCGTGATTAAAAAGTTGGAAAGATCAATTTTATCAACTAAAAATAAACAAACTTCGCAGACGTTGACGTGGACAAGCCGGACGAGAAGTCCATTATGACCTACGTGGCCCAGTTCCTCAAGGCCTATCCCGAGGGCTCAAAAAAGAAGCCGAAGTTGCTGGAGCAGGTGAGCAAATTCGTATGATGGTGGGTCAAATAATATTTAATTCACCGTTTCTTAAAATAGGTAAAAGTTTCACAAACACTAGTTTTACATGTAATTTTGCATAACAATCTAGACTCTCAAAAAAATTTATAATGCGCTTTTACACTACTTTTCAATAAGTAGCTTGATGCAGCCTTTTTATTTAATTCCTAAAAACTAAAAATCCCGTCTCACCAAAAATCAACTCGGCGCACTCTTTAAAATTCCCAAAACTCGTGAAGCCCTGCTGCTCAGTGCTGCTCCGCGAGCCCTCGGCTTACGATTTGACCTGCAGCCACGAGGAGGACTCGAACCCGGGAGCTTGCGGCTGCACCGACTGCTCCGACAGTAGAATGGAATTCTTTGCCACATTCGGCACGGTGAGACCGACTTCTCGATCGTCTTCGATGAGGTCTGCTCAACCCGATGCCCGCCTGGGCACCTTGTCGGAGGAGCCCTTGAGCTCTGACCTCGATGACGAGTCCAGCTGCACCACAGTGTCCTCCATCGGTGCCGACACCTCCACCGACTGCGTATCTGCGGCCTCGGCGAATCTGCTGCTGTCGCCGCCGATGCCTTTCGCCGCGTTCGCCGTTCGCAGGGAGCTCCGAGCTGGAGCCGCCTGCAGCAGCAGCAGCAGCAGCAGCAGCAGCAGCAGCGGTTGCTCTCAGTTGGATGTCGCTCTACTGCAGGTGGCGCAGTGCAGAATTCGTTTTTATGGTCTTGCCGCGTTGCCGTGCTCATTGCATGGCTTGGAAGAGAGCATGAGCTGAGGTCCGGTTGTGTTGTTTTTTGGCTTGCGACTTGCGAGGTTCGCCCCATCTTGGGAATGGTCAAGTTCTGCATCCCTGAATTCTTGACCCCTGATTGGCTAGATTAGCAATCCACTCCATTGTATTCCTCCATCCCTGATTGGCTAGATTAGCAATCCACTCCATTGTATTCCTCCATCCCTGATTGGCTAGATTAGCAATCCACTCCATTGTATTCCTCCACCCCTGATTGGCTAGATTAGCAGTCCACTCCATTGTATTCCTCCATCCCTGATTGGCTAGATTAGCAATCCACTCCATTGTATTCCTCCATCCCTGATTGGCTAGATTAGCAATCCACTCCATTGTATTCCTCCATCCCTGATTGGCTAGATTAGCAATCCACTCCATTGTATTCCTCCATCCCTGATTGGCTAGATTAGCAGTCCACTCCATTGTATTCCTCCATCCCTGATTGGCTAGATTAGCAATCCACTCCATTCTATTCCTCCATCCCTAATTGGCTAGATTAGCCATCCACTCCATTGTATTCCTCCATCCCTGATTGGCTAGATTAGCAATCCACTCAATTGTATTCCTCCATCCCTGATTGGCTAGATTAGCAATCCACTCCATTGTATTCCTCCATCCCTAATTGGCTAGATTAGCAATCCACTCCATTGTATTCCTCCATCCCTGATTGGCTAGATTAGCAATCCACTCCATTGTATTCCTCCATCCCTAATTGGCTAGATTAGCAATCCACTCAATTGTATTCCTCCATCCCTAATTGGCTAGATTAGCCATCCACTCCATTGTATTCCTCCATCCCTGATTGGCTAGATTAGCAATCCACTCCATTGTATTCCTCCATCCCTGATTGGCTAGATTAGCAATCCACTCCATTCTATTCCTCCATCCCTGATAGGCTAGATTAGCCATCCACTCCATTGTATTCCTCCATCCCTGATTGGCTAGATTAGCAATCCACTCCATTGTATTCCTCCATCCCTGATTGGCTAGATTAGCAATCCACTCCATTGTATTCCTCCATCCCTAATTGGCTAGATTAGCAATCCACTCAATTGTATTCCTCCATCCCTAATTGGCTAGATTAGCCATCCACTCCATTGTATTCCTCCATCCCTGATTGGCTAGATTAGCAATCCACTCCATTGTATTCCTCCATCCCTGATTGGCTAGATTAGCAATCCACTCCATTGTATTCCTCCATCCCTAATTGGCTAGATTAGCCATCCACTCAATTGTATTCCTCCATCCCTGATTGGCTAGATTAGCAATCCACTCCATTGTATTCCTCCATCCCTGATAGGCTAGATTAGCAATCCACTCCATTGTATTCCTCCATCCCTGATTGGCTAGATTAGCAATCCACTCCATTGTATTCCTCCATCCCTAATTGGCTAGATTAGCAATCCACTCAATTGTATTCCTCCATCCCTAATTGGCTAGATTAGCCATCCACTCCATTGTATTCCTCCATCCCTGATTGGCTAGATTAGCAATCCACTCCATTGTATTCCTCCATCCCTGATTGGCTAGATTAGCAATCCACTCCATTGTATTCCTCCATCCCTAATTGGCTAGATTAGCCATCCACTCAATTGTATTCCTCCATCCCTGATTGGCTAGATTAGCAATCCACTCCATTGTATTCCTCCATCCCTGATAGGCTAGATTAGCAATCCACTCCATTGTATTCCTCCATCCCTGATTGGCTAGATTAGCAATCCACTCCCTTTTCCTCCGTTCCTGATTGGCTAGATTAGCAATCCACTCCATTGTATTCCTCCATCCCTGATTGGCTAGATTAGCAATCCACTCCATTGTATTCCTCCATCCCTGATTGGCTAGATTAGCAATCCATTCCCTTTTCCTCCGTTCCTGATTGGCTAGATTAGCAATCCATTCCCTTTTCCTCCGTTCCTGATTGGCTAGATTAGCAATCCACTCCATTGTATTCCTCCATCCCTAATTGGCTAGATTAGCAATCCACTCCATTGTATTCCTCCATCCCTGATTGGCTAGATTAGCAATCCACTCCATTGTATTTCCTCCATCCCTAATTGGCTAGATTAGCAATCCACTTCATTGTATTCCTCCATCCCTGATAGGCTAGATTAGCAATCCACTCCATTGTATTCCTCCATCCCTGATTGGCTAGATTAGCAATCCATTCCATTGTATTCCTCCATCCCTGATTGGCTAGATTAGCAATCCACTCCATTGTATTCCTCCATCCCTGATTGGCTAGATTAGCAATCCACTCCATTGTATTCCTCCATCCCTGATTGGCTAGATTAGCAATCCACTCCATTGTATTCCTCCATCCCTAATTGGCTAGATTAGCAATCCACTCCATTGTATTCCTCCATCCCTGATTGGCTAGATTAGCAATCCACTCCATTGTATTCCTCCATCCCTAATTGGCTAGATTAGCAATCCACTCAATTGTATTCCTCCATCCCTAATTGGCTAGATTAGCCATCCACTCCATTGTATTCCTCCATCCCTGATTGGCTAGATTAGCAATCCACTCCATTGTATTCCTCCATCCCTGATTGGCTAGATTAGCAATCCACTCCATTCTATTCCTCCATCCCTAATTGGCTAGATTAGCCATCCACTCCATTGTATTCCTCCATCCCTGATTGGCTAGATTAGCAATCCACTCCATTGTATTCCTCCATCCCTGATTGGCTAGATTAGCAATCCACTCCATTGTATTCCTCCATCCCTAATTGGCTAGATTAGCAATCCACTCATTGTATTCCTCCATCCCTAATTGGCTAGATTAGCCATCCACTCCATTGTATTCCTCCATCCCTGATTGGCTAGATTAGCAATCCACTCCATTGTATTCCTCCATCCCTGATTGGCTAGATTAGCAATCCACTCCATTGTATTCCTCCATCCCTAATTGGCTAGATTAGCCATCCACTCAATTGTATTCCTCCATCCCTGATTGGCTAGATTAGCAATCCACTCCATTGTATTCCTCCATCCCTGATAGGCTAGATTAGCAATCCACTCCATTGTATTCCTCCATCCCTGATTGGCTAGATTAGCAATCCACTCCCTTTTCCTCCGTTCCTGATTGGCTAGATTAGCAATCCACTCCATTGTATTCCTCCATCCCTGATTGGCTAGATTAGCAATCCACTCCATTGTATTCCTCCATCCCTGATTGGCTAGATTAGCAATCCATTCCCTTTTCCTCCGTTCCTGATTGGCTAGATTAGCAATCCATTCCCTTTTCCTCCGTTCCTGATTGGCTAGATTAGCAATCCACTCCATTGTATTCCTCCATCCCTAATTGGCTAGATTAGCAATCCACTCCATTGTATTCCTCCATCCCTGATTGGCTAGATTAGCAATCCACTCCATTGTATTTCCTCCATCCCTAATTGGCTAGATTAGCAATCCACTCCATTGTATTCCTCCATCCCTGATAGGCTGGATTAGCAATCCACTCCATTGTATTCCTCCATCCCTGATTGGCTAGATTAGCAATCCATTCCATTGTATTCCTCCATCCCTGATTGGCTAGATTAGCAATCCACTCCATTGTATTCCTCCATCCCTAATTGGCTAGATTAGCAATCCACTCAATTGTATTCCTCCATCCCTGATTGGCTAGATTAGCAATCCACTCCATTGTATTCCTCCATCCCTGATTGGCTAGATTAGCAATCCACTCCATTCTATTCCTCCATCCCTGATTGGCTAGATTAGCAATCCATCAGTTAAATTAAAAAAGTGAGCATGCTTTACGTTTTTAAAATTAAATATTTGATGTAATTGACCGCATCTTTCTAGTTTGTATTGCTCCAAGCATGGATTTTTAAAGTGTACTATTTTCAATATTTTTTAAAGTTTGAGAAGCAAAGTTTTTTTGCTATGCTTAAAAAACTTATTTTTGCAGATAGAAGACGCGCAGTCAAAGGTATCTATAAAAGTATAACCTTATAATATTTGGGTGTTTGCTTGCAGTATTCTAAAAAACCTAAAAGTTTGAACTTTTTAGAGTTGAATATTGTTTGACGTGGTTTCTGTTTTTATTCAGAGGTGTTTATTTATGTATATTAATCGGCCCGCAAATTAATAGTTTGAGTTTAAATTTAAATATTTGACAACGTTATAACAAAACCAGAATTTTAACGAAGTTTGTTATTTTTAATTTATCGGTATGATTGTTAACAAAAAATCCGTGCCTTATCGCATAAATATCTGACTCTCTCTAGCAACGGAAAGTTTTGAATCTATCTTTTGTTTAAATACGCGCGCTTTCCTAGAAAGCATATATTTTTTTAATAGAAGAAAGTCTTTTAAAAGTCATCTCTAGCTGAAATTCACTGTTCCAGTGTTGTTTCGAATCTTAAAGCAGACTTATCTTAACTTTGTTTCAGCCCAAACCGCCCAGTCATAGCGGCACAACATTCCAGCCTCCCAGTCATGCCTCATCATCGCCACCTGCTCCTTCCCCCTCCACTTCTCCTTCGCCAAACTGGCCACAGCCGCCAAAACTGTACAGAGTCAGCTGCAGTATTGAATTGAAAAAGCAGAAAGCTGAGCCGCAGAAATGTTTGCTGCAATCTTTCGAGTCGAATCAGAAGTCTCAGCAGTTCAGTTTTGCTCATGTAAATAAATTTCCCAACCCCAATTAACACCCAATCAATCATTAGCAATAGTGTCTTAATTAAAGTCTTTCTCCCCTGCATGCAGATGACAAAAAATGATATTAATTGGCCAAGTCTTGTGAAAGTCTAAATTGATTGCAAATTTTTGTAGATTAAGAGTTTAAACAATTGTTGCTCAAATCAGTAGCTGATTGTTGCGATTCCAAATTTTCTGTCTTTATAAATTTGCATCATTTCTCTACCAATCTCTCTATACCCTCTTCTCTACCCTCTTCTCTACCCTCTTCTCTACCCTCTTCTCTACCCTCTTCTCTACCCTCCTCTCTCTACCCTCCTCTCTCTACCCTCCTCTCTCTACCCTCCTCTCTCTACCCTCCTTTCTCTACCCTCCTCTCTCTACCCTCCTCTCTCTACCCTCTTCCCTCTACCCTCCTCTCTCTACCCCCCTCTCTCTACCCTCCTTTCTCTACCCTCCTCTCTCTACCCTCCTCTCTCTACCCTCCTTTCTCTACCCTCTTCCCTCTACCCTCCTCTCTCTACCCTCCTCTCTCTACCCTCCTTTCTCTACCCTCCTCTCTCTATACCCTCTTCTCTACCCTCTTCTCTACCCTCTTCCCTCTACCCTCCTCTCTCTACCCTCCTCTCTCTACCCTCCTCTCTCTACCCTCCTTTCTCTACCTCCTCTCTCTACCCTCCTCTCTCTACCCTCCTTTCTCTACCCTCTTCTCTCTACCCTCCTCTCTCTACCCTCCTCTCTCTACCCTCCTTTCTCTACCCTCCTCTCTCTATACCCTCTTCTCTACCCTCTTCTCTCTACCCTCTCCACTCTACCCTTCTCTCTACCCTCCACTCTCTACCTTCCTCTCTCTACCCTCTTCTCTTTAACCATTTTCTCTCTACTCTCCTTTATCCGTGTCTCTACTCCTATCCCTCTTCCAACCATTTCAGTTCATTAAAATTTTAATTTTCTACGTATACCATTACTAATTAAAACTTTTCCGATAATTTTTTGAACGAAATTCGCTGCGATAACTGTTGGTTAGTTACAATATCTAAATTATACTGCTCAGAGTAGTATCTCACTATTCAAACATCTGCGTAATTCACTTAGGTCGAAGCGGCTAAACAGGCGGCCGAGCAGGAGAGAAACGATCTGCGCAAAATCTCCGACTTTTGTGAGGCTGTGGAACGCGAACTCCCAACCTCTGGTAAGGGTCGCGGCGACCCGGTAGAAAATTACAAGGTGAGAAGAAATATCTTTTAGCATTCATTTTTTGTTTCTACTCTTAGTAGTTTTGCAGAAAAACAACTCGCATTAAAAACTGCGGCATAAAATATATTTTCGATACACATCGGCTGCAGCATTCTCCATAGTTTGAACGCTATTGTACATCTTCACTGCAGAAATTCGAAGAATTCCGTCAGCAGCAGGCGGCTCTCAAGGAGGCCTACGAGGCTCTGCTGAAGCGTCGCGCCGACGGCCATCTGCTGACGCTGAAGCCCGACGAAGTTGACGCCCTGGAGGCGCAGTGGCGCGCCGCCTCCGACCAGCTGAACGAATGGCGCTGGCAGCTGGACTCGGCGCTGCCAGGCGATCTGGGCAAAGTTGGCGGCTGGCTGGCCAGGGCGGAGCGTTGCCTCCGGGAGCCGTTCCCGGACACTGCGGCAGGCGAGCCGGACGAGGCGATTGCGCAGGCCCTGCACCAGCGGCTGACTGAGCACAGGGCCATCTTCGCCGATGCGCCAGCGATGCGCAAGGCGTTTCAGGAGGCGCGAAAATCGGCTGGCCGGGGCCTGCCGGCTGAACAGCTGGCCGATATTGACCGGTGAGGGTGCTGAATTATGTGCAGTTTATACTACTCAATACTTGTTGTGAGTAGAGTAGTATGAAAACTATAAATAACGTGTTTAACAAATAGTTGCCTCTCAACAGCCATAAGAATCGCCCCTCAACTGGCATAAGAATCGCCCCTCAACTGCCATAAGAATCGCCCCTCAACTGCCATAAGAATCGCCCCTCAACTGGCATAAGAATCGCCTCTCAACTGGCATAAGAATCGCCCCTCAACTGGCATAAGAATCGCCCCTCAACTGGCATAAGAATCGCCCCTCAACTGGCATAAGAATCGCCCCTCAACTGGCATAAGAATCGTCCCTCAACTGGCATAAGAATCGCCCCTCAACTGGCATAAGAATCGCCCCTCAACTGGCATAAGAATCGCCCCTCAACTGGCATAAGAATCGCCCCTCAACTGGCATAAGAATCGCCCCTCAACTGGCATAAGAATCGCCCCCAACTCCCATAAGAATCGCCCCTTAACTGGCATAAGAATCGCCCCTCAACTGGCATAAGAATCGCCCCTCAACTGGCATAAGAATCGCCCCTCAACTGGCATAAGAATCGCCCCTCAACTGGCATAAGAATCGTCCCTCAACTGGCATAAGAATCGCCCCTCAACTGGCATAAGAATCGCCCCTCAACTGGCATAAGAATCGCCCCTCAACTGGCATAAGAATCGCCCCTTAACTGGCATAAGAATCGCCCCCAACTCCCATAAGAATCGCCCCTTAACTGGCATAAGAATCGTCCCTCAACTGGCATAAGAATCGCCCCTCAACTGGCATAAGAATCGCCCCTCAACTGCCATAAGAATCGCCCCTCAACTGCCATAAGAATCGCCCCTCAACTGCCATAAGAATCGCCCCTCAACTGCCATAAGAATCGCCATCTAACTTTTCTCGGAATTCGCTCTCCCAGACGGTTGACCCAGGTGCAGCAGGACGAACCGGAAGTCCGGCAGAAGTTGGAATTCCTAGAATCCAAATACCGCGTACTCGCATATTTCATTGTTACCGAACGGAAACTACCGGAATGGACCGGAAACTATGGCCACCTACCGGAAGTGGAGGCACTTCTAGCCGACTACGATAATTTCGTGGTTGCCGGCAAACTCCTGCCCAGCGTGGACCAAGCGCTGGACTCATTCCGCCAGCAAGCAGAGGCTCTGAAGAAGCGCGACTCGGGCAAGTCGATGCCCGAGACTCGAGAAAACGACCGCTTCGCCACCGAGGCAACCCGGAAGTGGGACCGCCTGCGACGCGAGGTTCAAGCGGCGCCGGAACCGTTAAAGCGGATAGCAGAGAGCTGGAAACAGTTTCTAGATGAAGCGGAGGCCATTGAGGTGAGCATGATCAGGCATGCATTCATTTATAAGTTACTATCAGTGCTAATAAAATCTTCATCGGAACTATACAGCCTACCCGAATCTTGCAAAATGTCTTCCATTCACCAAACCCGTCCCTCTCCCGCCGCCTAGCAAATGTACATTCACCGAGCCCCTCCCTCTCCCGCCGCCTGGCAAATGTACATTCACCGAACCCCTCCCTCTCCCCTTGGCTAGCAAATGTACATTCACCAAACCCGTCCCTCTCCCCTTGGCTAGCAAATGTACATTCACCGAACCCCTCCCTTTCCCGCCGCCTGGCAAATGTACATTCACCGAACCACTCCCTCTCCCCTTGGCTAGCAAATGTACATTCACCGAACCCCTCCCTCTCCCCCTGCCTAGCAAATGTACATTCGCCAAAGCTCATCTAATTCTCACCCAACCAATATATTTCCAGTCTTGGCTACCCTCAGCCCAAGCAGCGCTCCGGGGCTCCGCAGAGGAGCGCGACTCGTTCTTCGCCGACTTCGCCAACTGGGAGGCGCGTCACCGTCGATTAAACGACGCCGGTGGCCTCCTGACGGCCAACTGCGCGCCAGCGGCAGCCGACGAGGTCCGCCAGCGATTGCAGCGGATCAATCGTCAGTGGAAGGAGCTGTCCGAAGGGCACAAGCAGTCCGAGCGGATGGACGCGGCGGAGAAGAGCCGGAAGGGCTACCACGCCAGCACGACGGCTCTCACTGATTGGCTGGACAGGGCTGAGCAGCTGGTCGAAGCCGAGCTGCCCTGCAACGTTCGCTGCATTCGCGAAAATCTGGCTAGCCTGCAGGTGAGCGGTCGGCCTCTTTAAGGGCTTTTTAGTTTTGAGTCAGCAAATAGACCAGTAGGGGTTGTAGCCTAGTGGTTAGAGCGTCGGACTCCCCACTGAAAGGTCGGGGGTTCGATTTCCGATCCCACTGTAACAATTTGTGTCATTGAGCAAGACACTTAACTCTGCATTGCTTCAGTTCACCCAGCTGTAAAATGGGTGCCAGCATTAGCTGGGGTAATTGAGGGTTTGAGTGGCGACCCCCCAGTGCATGGACTGAGCCGTCGGTTGCACATCTGGCCCGATCGGGGCAGGTGTAGTAAACGTCAGCTTCTCATAGCTAATTGCCATACTGTTTTATCAACTCAGGCTACTCAAGATCAGCAGGAGCCAATGGAAGCGGAATTCAAATCAGTGAGCAAAACTGCTCAATCAATGGTGAAGGACCTGCCGGAACAGACTGTAAACGAAATGCTTGGCAATTTGAAAATTATCAAAGATCGACTTCAGAATCTGCGAAAGCGACTGCCCGAGCGAAGTCGGGGCCTGAAATCTGTTTTGCCAAACGTAGAGAGCCTGGAGAACGGGCTGGAGGAGCTGGTCAGCTGGATTGAGGCTGGCGAGCGGCTGCTGGCCCAGCACGGAGGCGACTCTGAGGACAAGACAATCGAAGAGAAAATTGAAGCACACAAGGTTGGTTCATTTTTAACAGAATATTGTTATTTCTTTGCGTAATGTACTTTCGTACTACTAACTGTGTAATGTAAGCCAGTAGTAAGCGTAGCATTCTAAGGAAAAAAGTTGTAGATTATTGTCGTTTTTTTAATCATAATTTTGCGCATAAAATACTTTAAAACTACTACCTTTATTGCGTAACTAAGTAGAGCTTATGCATATTAGTAGATTTTTTATTCTAAGAAACCATCACAGTCACAGTTTACTTCATTATATAAATTTTATCATTATCGTCGTTAAATCACTTGATTAGTTTGGTTTCCCGCACAATGATTTGTTTTACTCAGACTCACTTTGGCCAGATCAACTATTTCAAATCGGTGTTGGACGGAAAAAATCGCTTCTTGACCAAGATCAAATCCTCCAAGGTGAAGAATCTCAACACTGACGAAGTAGACGCTCAGTTCGAAGATTTGAATCGGAGGTTTAAGGTAAGTGCAGGCCACATTAAATACACCTGTCATGAGAATCTTTGCGTGTTGTCAACTTTTTACTTGCTTTTCAATCTTAAACTCACCGCAAAATCACCGAAAAATGCGTTTTATTACCTGATAGTACCGTTTAGTTTGATATTTTGTTATTTCAAAAGCTACAGAATAGTACTGTTAGTAGTAGGCATTGAAAGTGCGCCTTCATTTCTGCATTCCTCGCCAATTTTCGCACGCGAACCTGCAGTACATGTGGTACTTTTTTAAATTAGAAGTTGTTTTTTGTTGCCCCGAAACTGCCGGATTTTATTTTAAGCAGGCGTGCATTAAAGAATTTAGTGTTGGGCGTTTTTTCTGTGTCTCCAGATTTGAAACTCGAGAATAATATTTCATTTTTTAATTATTTGTGTGTAGATAATTGTCGTTATGCAATAGGGGTTAATATTGCAATACGCATGAATTAATTGTCAGTAAATTATTAACTTAAAATCTGAGAATTGGTGTAAAAAGTTCTCACACTTATTAACCTTAACAAAGCTGTCTACTCACATTGGTGTTAGTTTAAAACAAAAAATTCCATTCGAATTTGTGCCAGTATTATAACAAATTCTAATTTTTCATTATAGGTAATTGTGCCAGCCCAAAAGAATGAACTGGATACGAGAATTAACTTTTAGTGCATGTTATGAGATAATGAAAATAGAGGATCTATTTAACTTTTTGTAAACTTCTGCACCTGCATTTACCTGTATCTACGACCTATCGATCGAGACTAATTGTTAGAAGGTCTGCCACGCACCCACTGTGTCTATCAATCAATCAATCAATCAATCGACAAGCGATTAACCGTTTCAGCGATGCATTTAACTCAATGAGACACGATATACTACTATTATTATTATGCATAATTTTGATTGCTATTCACGTCAATTGAGCAATTTAGATACAACGGGTCTCCAAATTCGTGAACTGCTTTGAATTGAATAGCTAGTATTTGCATTCGTAGCATTTGTAGTCAGGGCTGTAGCCTAGTGGTCAGAGCGTCGGACTCTCCACTGAAAGGTCGGGGGTTCGATTCTCGACTCATTCGAAACAATTTGAGTTCTTGAGCAAGACGCTAAACTCTGCCTTGCTTCAGTTCACCCAGCTGTAAAATGGGTGCCAGCATTAGCTGGGGTAATTGAGGGTGCGTGTGGCGACCCACACACCTGTGTGGCAGGTGTAATTAAATATTAGTTATTGACTTATTGCATATAAACACTGCATGCCTTCAACTGCGTGTGTAATTAATGTTGTCGCAATCGTGGTTGATTACTACTAACTCTAGTAAAATTATTAACATTTAGGCGTAGAAACAGTAATCCTGTTAATAAAGTACGGAGTGCACGTTTTAATAGTTTAAGTTCTCCGACAATGCTATAGTAGAGTAGAAGTCGATTAGAAATGAAAATGACAGAAAACTTCAGAAACGCAGTTGCATATGCGTCTACTCATAGTAGCTAAAAAGTTACCATGAGTATTTCTGGAAAAATGTACATTTTTTGCGCACTTCTTTCTTTCGGTTGTGGCACCATATGCACTATCCATGCATGTTGTACTCAAGAGCCGAAGTCAGGTGTTCGACACTCTGTCACCTAATCATCATTTGCTTCTTGGTGGACTTTGTTGCTCGAAAGCATGAAACTGTATTTATTTATTTATGAACATATTATTGGTTTCCGTGTTAAGTAAAATATGTTTTTAAAAATTGCAACTCACTGTCAACAATTATAATTGTTGTTTTTCAATGAAGAAGGTCGTCTGTTGCAGTATAGCTTGATATAAATATTTGGGTTAGGTTATTGTTGTGAATTAGAAAACTTATAAAATTGCTATTAAGCTTGCTTATCGCCTATTCTTGACTAGCAGTTTATAGTTAAAAAATCGGGCTTGCAAAAATGATAAAAAATATGCTTATTAGACAAGATTAGACAGTTAGAATACACGTGAGTTTTGGTTACACCATCCGAAATATAAGTGGAAAGTACATAGGGAAGAACTGCACAGTTTATGTAGAAACTGATATAACTTGTCTGCCTTAAAGAAAGCAGGATTGAGAAAATAGTGTAAGTAGTATTGTTAGTATATTGCCGTTTTATAAGTGTACGGATGTTTCTGTTTATAGAGTTGAACCTTAAAATAGCTTTAAAGTATTGAATGCAAATTATAGAAATCTTGTAGACCTTTCAACTCTCGACTGTATACTTCACAAATATGCTATTAAATATAGGTTTAACTAACAGACTATACTAACCCAGCAATTTGCCTTTATTAATTATTCTTATTTATATAAATTTGGCGTGAACAAATATCTTAAATATTTGTATGTACTAGACTGTGCAGAATTATTATTAGTTATGCCGTGCATGAAATGCTGATATATAAATAATCGTAGCTCTAACATACTGGCCGCGTGTTGCAAATGCATCAGATTAATGCGCATACTTTCCATATTGATATTTTTTCACCACCTAGCGCGTGATTATTCAAACAAGCAAAAATCGCTAAAATACTACCGTTTCATACTACTTACGGTTTCGTATTGCGTCATCGTTAGTAATATAAAACGGTCATGCAATTATTCTTAGTCTGAGAGTAGAAAAAATGACAAAAATGCTATTTCGGGTGGTGAAACCTAACTTTAGTAGCTTTGTTACTAGCCGTTGCCGTAGCCGCTGCCCGTCGCTTTAAAACTGTCGCCGACGTAACAACAATGAAACTAGAAACGAAACAAAACAATACAAATATCAGGACTTGCTAGCCGCATCGCGAAGCTGGGAGCGAAGATTGGACGCCTGGTTGAGGCGATTGGACGCCTACGAAAAGAAGAAATCGGAGCTGACTGCCTGGCTAGGAGAGGCCGGCGGAGCTCTGGCGCAGGATGACGCCAACCTCGACGATTCAATCGCTCGTCACCGGAGTTTCTTCGACAGCAATCAGCAGAAGCAGCGCCAATTGTTGACAAACTTTCTCACGGCCAGCAACGACCTGTTGAACTCCCTGACTGAGTCGGGCGACGGTGGGGCTACCGAGTTGGCGCGTCGCATCGAAGCCGAGACTCAACAGCTCGAGGCGGATTTCAATGTAAGTTTTTTGGCTTTTTCTTAACGTTTTAATCCAATGATATGCAAATAGCTCTACTTACTGATAGTAGTGTATATTAATGTTTTTTTTCAGGACATTCTTTCTGAAGCGCCTAACAGACTGTTGCGGCTCACACTGGACAGTTGCGATGCCAAACTAAATCAACTCCTTACCGACGGTGAAGACGCGCTCGCATCGTTCAACCAGAGAGTTGAAGCCAAAGAACCGCTGGATCGAATTTTAAAAAATCACGAAGTGCGTTTCTCTGCGTTTTTATGATTTAAAAACATTTTTTCGATACATATCGGCAAACTTGACTTCTTTATTGTATCGATTTAGTAGACAAATTTTCATACTAGTGAGCGATTCGTAGGGTTAACTCTGGACATCTTCATTCCTCATCCTTTTTCTCACTCTCTTTCTCACCCTCTTCACCCTCCTTCTCACCCTCTCCAAAATCGCTATCCACAGACCTACTTCTTCAAGAGCCACTATCGCCAGAACTGTGAGCAGCTGCTTAACGAGATGCGTCAAGCCGATGTCATCGCTGGAGCAGCGGCTAGAATTGATGCTCAAACAGACAGATTCGAGACTCTTTGGCAAGCTGCTGAGTCACTGCGCACCCGACTCAAGGACCTGCCTGCCAAGTGGAAACTGTTCGAGGACAGGTGCGTACATGCTTAACTTCGTTGCTTGAAAGCGGAAAACTTGGGGTGCAGGGTGGCTTAGCGGCTAACGCGTCTGTCTCGCGGCCGAGTAACCCGGGTTCGATTCCCTGTGCAGCCGGATTAATTTGTGGGGCTTGGTAAACCCCCGAGAGAGAGGGAGAGTGAAAGTGAGAGAGGGAGAGTGATTAAGAGAGAGTGTGTGTACGAGCGTATGTGTGTGAGAGTGAGTGAGAGAGAGAATGAGAGAGAGAGGGAGAGAGAGAGAGAGAGAGAGAGAGAGAGAGAGAGAGAGAGAGAGAAACTTGGAGTGAGACTGAGACAGCGAGACTTATAGTGAGAGTGAGAGAAATCGAGTGTTAGGGTGAGAGAGAGGGGGGTTGCTCAATTTGCAGCAGTGCCAGAGCCCCCATGAAAAGGAGGGCTCGGGGCACCAATCGGCCCAACTCCCTCAGTCACATCGCCCCACAATCAGGGTTAATCCGCGCTAAATCTTGAGCACACAAGCGCGCCGATACCGTACACTGTTGGGCCTCATGCGTGTGAATTTCTCCACAATGCCCCGGTCATATTTTGTGCACAAGCCCCAAACTAGCCAGGATTAAACCAAGGTCTACCGCTAAGCTTCCACGGGTTCTTACATGGGCCTCCCTTTCCAGACTACACGAAATCCAGGCGTTCGCGGAGCACTCCAACGATCTCCTTGACCGCCTGGCTGGCCTGGAATCTTCGCCAGACACCGCGTCTGCGGCCGAGTACCGCAGCCTGCTGGCCGACATCAAGGAAGCAGCTGGCAGACGTCAGCGGGAGGCTCAGCTGGCAGCTCGCGAGGCCGACGGCCTCCTGCAGGGTGACCTCGGCGGTGATCCGGACATTGAGTCGGCCAGGGCGGAGCTCGGCGCCGCCAGCTCGACGGCCTTCGACTCGCTGCCGGGCCGGCTGCAAGCCGCTCTGGACCGGGGCCAGCTGGTGCGCCGCTGCCTGGATTTTCTCGACCTCGCCAACCGGCTGCAAGCCGCTCTGAACAACAACGAAGAAGCTCCAGCCGACTCGCCGGAGATTTTGAGCAGCGCGGAGGCGGCCCGGGCGAAGCACGACCGGCTGAGGTCCCGGCGGCTCCGGCTGGACCGGGCGCAGCGGTCCGCTGTCACCGCGGCTCTGGCCGACGGCAACCGTCTGGTTGAAGAAGCCGCCGCCGCGTCCGCTGACGACTCGACGACTGTGAAGTTTGTCGCGGAACGTCTCGTCGACCTGGCCGACGCCTGGGAGGCCTCGGCGGGCGCGGTGGCCGAGGCGAAGATTGAGCAGCTGCAGCGGCTGGCGCAGCGGTGGACCGAGCTAGAGTCCGAGGCCAGCGCTGTCGGCGCCATCCTGGAAGCCGCCGAGTCTCAGCTCAACTCCGACACTCAACAGCAGCAGCAACAGGCCGACATCGATGTCGAAATTCTCGACGCAACCCTTGACGAAGATCGTCGACTGCTTCGCCGATTCACCGAGGCCGAAGCTCGGACTGTCGCCGTCATGGAAGCTGTTCCGGCTGTGCAGCAGGCTGCCGACGAGGCGGAAGAGACGATCGACTTGAAAGCGCTGGAGGATTGGCTGATGGAGCTGCGAAGCTGGGCGGCTGGCGGCAGCGATCGGCTTGGCAATCGGATTGGCGAACTTGGCGAGCGCGGCGACAAGCTGAGGGCGCTGCGGGCGGGGAGGAACGAGTTGGCGACGGCGCTGCGGCGAGCGGCCGACCTGGCAAGTCGGCTTGAGGATCTGGGATCGGTGAGTTGCTTGGAGATGGTGAGCAGTTGGCTGAGTAGTTTGAGCAGTTGGCTGATTAGGTTGAGCAGATGGGCTGAGTAGGTTGAACAGATGGTCTGATTAGGTTGAGCAGATGAGCTGAGTAGGTTGAGCAGATGGCTGAGTAGGTTGAGCAGATGGGCTGAGTAGGTTGAGCAGATGGCTGAGTAGGTTGAGCAGATGGCTGAGTAGGTTGAGCAGATGGCTGAGTAGGTTGAGCAGATGGCTGAGTAGGTTGAGCAGATGGCTGAGTAGGTTGAGCAGATGGCTGAGTAAGTTGAGCAGATGGGCTGAGTAGGTTGAGCAGATGGGCTGAGTAGGTTGAGCAGATGGGCTGAGTAAGTTGAGCAGATGGCTGAGTAAGTTGAGCAGATGGCTGAGTAGGTTGAGCAGATGGGCTGAGTAAGTTGAGCAGATGGCTGAGTAAGTTGAGCAGATGGCTGAGTAAGTTGAGCAGATGGGCTGAGTAGGTTGAGCAGATGGCTGAGTAAGTTGAGCAGATGGGCTGAGTAAGTTGAGCAGATGGCTGAGTAGGTTAAGCAGATGGCTGAGTAGGTTGAGCAGATGGGCTGAGTAGGTTGAGCAGATGGGCTGAGTAGGTTGAGCAGATAGCTGAGTAGGTTGAGCAGATGGCTGGGTGATTAGGTTGAGCAGATGAGCTGAGTAGGTTGAGCAGATGGCTGAGTAGGTTGAGCAGATGGGCTGAGTAGGTTGAGCAGATGGCTGAGTAGGTTGAGCAGATGGCTGAGTAGGTTGAGCAGATGGCTGAGTAGGTTGAGCAGATGGCTGAGTAGGTTAAATCCAATCTCCCATTCCTTCCAGTCTGCAGATCCCGCGACCTACTCGCGGGCGCTTCGGACCTCGCCGAGCAGCTCCGCCAAGCCGAGGCCGACCTCGTCAACCTGACGGCAGACTTCAGCAGCCTTGGTGGCGGCTCCGACCTGCTGTCGACCGACGTGGAGGCCCTCGCCGCGCTTCAAAGACGATCCGCCGAGTTGACCTCAGCGGCAGCATCGGCGGCCGAAGCGCGGGACCAGTTCGACTCTCTGGCTGCTCGAACTGCCGACTTCCTCAACCGTCAGGAGCGCTGCCAGGGACCTCTTGACACCGTCGACGGCGTCATTCAACAACTGGACGACGCTGCCGATGCCGAAGCGACCTGTGCTCGAGACGCCGAACTGCTGGCCGAGATGGCCCGAGCCCGAGGTGAGCTGCTCGATCCTCTGGAGGCGCTGGCAGCGGCTGCGGATCCTCGGGCATCGGCGAGGTGCCGTCAGCTGACCGAGCGCTGGCTGGCAATGGAATCGGACGCCGAACTGAAAGCAAAACGATCGGCCAGTGTCCGGGACGCCGTGCTCGACTTTCTGGCCGGCAGGCGGCAGCTGGAGGATCAGCTGGCCGAGCTGGAGGCCCTCTGCGGCGAAGGTCCCGAAGGCGAGTCGCTGGAGGTGAAGGCGGCAGCCGCCAGGAGTCTGCGACAGCGGGTGGCCGAGACCGCCGACCAGCTGGCCGAGTCCGAGCGGCGCCTGGCCGGTTTGCGTCCGCACCTGTCCGACTCGGCCGGTCAGGAAGCCGCAGCGGTGCACTCGGACATTGACCGG
The DNA here is from genome assembly GCA_002269645.1 of Macrostomum lignano. NCBI lineage: Eukaryota > Metazoa > Platyhelminthes > Macrostomidae > Macrostomum > Macrostomum lignano. The sequence goes on along the minus strand of NIVC01001601.1, from coordinate 7,123 downwards.
CGGCTGGCCCAGTGCTCGGACAAGCTAGAGAATCGAATGGCCGAGCTGCAGCGACTGTCCGAACTGTCCGACTCGAGCGCCGGACGCGTGGCTGGTTTGTCCGACTGGGCGAGGCGGGCAATGGCCAGACACTCGCGCTGGTCGGACGTCCGAGCCGCCCAGGTGGCGGACATCGACGGGCACCACCTGGCCGGCATCGAGCGCGAGGCTGCAGATCGAGTCGCCGAACTTAGCGGCGATCTGCGACAAATGGTCGACGAGCAGCTCGAGCTGCTGCCTGACCGCGAGGCTCGCCAGCTTGGCGAGGCATTCGACAGCGCCGCGGCCAGCGTCGAGCACGTCGCCGACTTGACAAGCCGCCGACGCCGGCTGTGCGGAGCCTGGCTGGCCTGGACTCGAGCCCAGGCCGACGCCCGCCGGGAGCTTCGTCGAGTAGCCGAGCAGCTCCGCGGCGCCGATGACGAATCCGATGAGCTGGACTCGCTGACCGAGGCGGTGCGGCGGGCCCGAAATGCTGTTGAACAGTTTCAAGGCGACGGCAGCCAGCAGGAGTCGCTGGCCGAGCTGATGCGCGTGGCCGAGATGCGAATTCGGCCGGACGATGATGAGGAGGACGAACGCGACGACGATGGAGACCTCGGCGGTGTCCGGCGGGCGCTGGACGAGGTGTCCGAAATCGAGCAAGCCGTGGCGGCCAAGCGGCAGGCCTGTCTGGACACCCGCCGCGAGCTGGACGAGCTTCGAATGGCCGAGGCCGAACTGTCCGAATTCCTGGCCGACGTCGGCCGCCAACTGGACGAGCTTCGCGTTGAACCGCCGACCTCAGAGGGCGCCGAGGCGGCCGCTGGCAAGCTGGCCGAGCTGTCCGAGGCGATGTCGGACAGACGATCGGAGCTCGAATCGTTGAAGTTGGCGGCGGCCCGGCGCCAGCGAAGCGGCTCAATGTCGGCCGCTGCCGCCTCCGCCGCCGACGTGGCCTCGAGGGCGCAGGACGCCTGGGACGACACGGCGGCCCGACTGGCCGAGAAGCAGCGCCTGGCCGACAGTCTGGCCGGCACCGCCGAGCGTTCGAGGACCGGCTGGCCGCTGCCGAGGAGCTGCAGAGTCGGCTGCTGAGCTCGGCCGAGCTGGACTTCGTGCTGGACGAGAATGCCGCGTCGCCGGAAGCTGCGGCAGAAGCGGCGCGCCGGCTGAGGGCCGCAGAGGAGGAGCTGGCCAGCGGCGGCGGGCGGAGCTGGATGCCGCGCAGCGGGCTGTCAGTCAGGTGAGGGCGCCTCGTGGTTTTCTACGACAATCGAAGTTATTGAGAGTAGGCGCTATTTTTTGGAGTTTTTGATTTCTTAGAAACTTGAAACGTCTGGAAGTTGAAGAGATTTCTGAAAGTTACATATATCTTAGAAAGTTAGGTTAATCTGGGGGTTACGATTTTTAAAAAAGTTGAGTTTCTTAGAAATCTGCTAATGCTGGCATTTTATGATTTCTTAGAAAACTTTGTACTTCTGGAAATCAGGGATTCCTGCAAAATTGAGGATTTTTTAAGTTGGAAAACTTTCTTATAAAATCAGGGCTTCCGGACGGTAGGCATTTCTCGCACTGATAGCCCGCGCACCTCCGCTCGCATCTTCAGCTCTGCAAAGACGCTCGCGCTTTGACCCACACCACCTTCGACGAATCCTCGCCGTCCGACCGCCTCGCCGACATTGTCGACGCCAACCGCGCCCTGGCCGACCGCCTCGCCACCCGGCGCCGTCAGCTGGACCGCCTGGCCGCCGTCTGGGAGGCCGCCGAGCAGCGCCGCGACGAGCTGGCCGCCTTGGTCCGCTCCGCCGAGGACAGCCTCGCCGCTGACCCGGACGAATCTCTGACCAGAGCCCGTCTGGCTCGCTCGGCCGAGGACCGTCTGGCAGCTCGGGAGCTTGTCGACGAGCTTCGCCAGCGAGCGGACGAGCTTGAATCGACATCGACGCCGGAAGGTCGAGCGGCGGCCGAGGCGTTGCGTCGATCGGCCGACGAGATGTCGCTGCGGTTGGACGCCGCCGACGAAGCCGCCGGCCGACTGGCCTCGGAGGCGGACCGACAGGCGGAGAGTCGAGCAGAGGCGGCCGCGGCAGCAGCGGCTGCGGCCGAGTGGCTCCGGCAGGCCCGCGAGGAGCTTCGGGCCGCCTGCGACATCGGCGGCGGTGAAGTCGATGAGGACGACGATCAAGCGGAGGGTCGCCTGCGGCACCGGCTGGAGCTGCTCGGCGACCTGCGCGATCGCCTGGCAGCCAAGGAAACGGAGCTGCGCGACCAGCAGCCTGGCGCCGGCGAACTGGCCGACCGAGCTGCCCGACTGGCCGAATCTGCCGGACAGGCGGCCGGACGGACAGAAGCGGCTCTAGTTGGCCGGTTTCTCGACCGGCTGTCCGAGTTTCATCGGTGGTTGGCCGGCTGCGGCGAACGTCTGGACGACCTGATGGCCGTCGGAGACGCCCCAGAGCCGACGGAAACTGCGGCTGCGGCTGCGGCTTTGTCTCTTGACGAGACCGCCAGGGCGGTGCAAGTGGCTCTGCAGGCAGTTGAGGTGAGCGATCAGCTTTTGTATGGCGCCGGTATTGAGATATCTTTGCCAAGCATTCATCTGTTGAGATTGGTCAGTGTTTGGGATTTCTTATGATTTGGGATTTGTTATAATTTGTGATTTGTTTAGTTGGGATTTGTTTGAGTTGATATTTGTTATAGTTTGGGATTTGTTATGATTTGGATTTGTTATGATTAGGGATTATTTATGATTAGGGATTTTTTTAGCTTGGGATTTGTTTTGAGTTGAGATTTGTTATGATTTGGGATTTGTTATGATTAGGGATTATTTATGATTAGGGATTTTTTTAGCTTGGGATTTGTTTTGAGTTGAGATTTGTTATGATTTGGGATTTGTTATGATTTAGGATTTTTTATGATTTGGGATTTTTTATGACTTTGGGATTTGTTATGATTTGGGATTTGTTATGATTTGGGATTTGTTATGATTTGGGATTTGTTATGATTTGGGATTTGTTATGATTTGGGATTGTTATGATTTGGGATTTGTTATGATTTGGGATTTGTTGTGATTTGGGATTTGTTATGATTGGGGATTTGTTATGATTTGGGATTTGTTATGATTTGGGATTTGTTATGATTTGGGATTTGTTATGATTTGGGATTTGTTATGATTTGGGATTTGTTATGATTTGGGATCGGTATTTGGGAGTCGTACATGAATAAATATTGAGGATATTTATTGAATCACCTCAGTTTTTTCAGTTTGCACTTTTTCAAACTAAATCGCCTTGGGATCGGGGGTTTTGCGGGAACATTGTGTCCGGGACCGGGAGTCTGGAAGGCAGCAATGAAGCTGGGGGAGCGCGGTGAGGCGGAAGCTGGCAGCAAAACTATCCCAGAAACTTTTCTGCCTACCCCATTCTTTGCTTCTCTCGGCTTCGTGATCTCCGGATCCCCCTGGCTCTCATTGGCCATTATCCCGCCAATAGAGGGCGCCATAGAAATAATCCAACCAGAAGTTAAAAGTACAAACCCCAAATCCCATATCTACCTGAGGATCCAATTTCTCATTAAACATAAATATATTTGGTTTTTTTCTCATTGACTGACAGGTGAGAAAGTGATTGGGTTTTAACCGGACTATTATTGCTTTCCTAGAATGGTAGGTAAATATTCGATCAATCTACCGCCCCCGCATCGGCAGGATCTGCAGTCGGAGGCGGCCACATCCGGGAAGGACCGACTCGCGTCGCTTGTCGATTTTGCGTCTCGCCTCGCCGACTCCGGCATCCAGGAGGTCGACTCGAGCCTCCTCGAAGTTCGCCGACCTTCAACCGCCGCGTCGGTCGCCGGTGACGAACTCGCTGATTTGGAGGCCGCCTGGCCGACTGCGCCGAGCGACTTCGCCGGCGCGCCGATCAACTCGCTGAACTGGCCTCCGCCGCTGGCAACCGTCGGGCCCGCCTGGCCGCTGCCGAGGCCGAGCTGAAGTCGCTGCGGGCGCCGCGGCCCAGCCTGGAGGCCAAGCTCGCCAGCTGGACGGCCTGCGGGCTCTGGCTCGCCGTCTCGACGATGCCGACGACAATGCCGCCGCCGGCGCCGTGATAGTCGACGATGTCGATAGTCGAAGCCGGCGCCTGCGACGCGACGTAGTCGATGCTGTCGACGAAGCGACGGCCCGCGTGGCCGATCACCGCGCCTGGGCGGAGCGCGGCCGCGCTGTCCGACTGGCTGTCCGAGGCGGAGCGCGAGCTGGCCGAGGCGCGGACGCGCCAGAGGCCGATCGCGAGTCCATCGCCAACAAGGCCGAACTGGCTCGGACAGTGGCCGAAACTCTACCGGACGGCGAGACTTTGGCGATGCAGGCGGCCGGAGCGGCCGACCGGGCGTGACCGGGACAGCGCCGGCCGGCCGAGACGAGATTCGAGCCGAGCTTCGCGATCTTCGACGTCGATTCGACGCCTGGTGCGAGGCCTCCGCGGAGCTGCGGCGCCGGCTGGAGGCGGCCGGGCTGCAGTGGAGCGACTACGACGAGAGCTACCAGCGGCTGGTGGCCTGGCTGAAGGAGGCCGAGTTCGCCGCCACCGGCGACTTCCCGCTGCAGCCGGGGCTGCCCGAGAAGCGCAGCCAGCTGCACTTTCACAGGGTGAGTGTACTTTTATTGTTAGTCGGTATCTACTCTGTATTGATACAGATGTACTTTTATATCGAAGCCAAAGCAAAAGCAAATGCGGGCAGTGTCACAGAATTGGCTCGATATGAACTTCGAGCTTTCTTTGGGAGAGTCTTCTCAATGATGACCTTATTGATGTCAGCGAAGTCCATCTTCTTTATAGCTCTTTGGGCCTCACCATCACATTCACGATTCGCACAGCGATAAAAATGCATAGATACCAGGTAGATCGTTTAAGTTTGTACTTTTAGAATCCCGGATTTGCACTTTTTAAATGGCACGCACTCTTAAAGCCAAATAGACTCCGAGTGAAGTACTCGACGCACTTTGACTTCCTCTCCGTCCGCAGTCGCGCCTGCACGACATTCGCACCCGAGAGCCGGTGCTGGAGGCCCTCATCCGCCGCGGCCAGCAGCTGGCCTCGCCGCACCGTGGCCAACAAGCTCGCCCAGCTGTCCGCCAGGTACCGCGACCTCGCCGACTCGTCCGCTGGAGCAGTTCGGCACTGCGAGCAGGTGTTCGAGTCCCACCTGGCCTACCAGGACGCCTTCCAGCTGGCCGCCGACTGGCTGCACTCCGCCAACGAGCGGCTGGCCCGCTGCGAGTCCGCCGGCGAGTCTTCCGACGCCGACCCATCGACGTCGGGCCTCTCCGACTCCCCAAGCGACTTGGTCGACGCCGTCGACAGCCTGGTCGACGCCGCTCTGCCGACAGCGAAACGAAAACCAGCGCAGCGTTGAAGCTCGGCGAGGCTGTCCTGACGGAGACGGCGGAGTCGGGACGCCCGCGGTGCAGCGCGAGATGGACTGTCTGGACCGCGGAGTCCAGGCCGTCAGGAGCGCTGCCAGGACCTGCAGGCCCGGCTGCGTCAGCGACTGGCCGACAGTCGCGAGTTCGAATCCGAGTACGAGAGACTGTACAAGCTGCTCCGCGAAGCCGAGGCTGAAGCCGCTTCGCTGACTTCGGCCATCGCGGCAGACGCGGCCGGCAAGCGGCAGCTGGCCGAGCAGATCTCCTCCATGGCCGACAGGCTGTCGGGCGATGAGCCGGCATTTTCGTCGCTCCGCGAGCTGGCAGATCGGCGCGACGCGACAATCGGGCGAGTCAGCGAGCTGCGGCGCTGTGCGCTCGGCTCATCCGCCTGCGCACCGGCTGAGGGAGTCGGCGGCCGCCCAGCTCAGGCGAGCTGGCGAGCACGAAGCCTTTGACGAGTCAGCCCGGCAGCTGGGCAGTCGCTAGATGAAGCTGGCGCCGATTTGAATGCAATTTTGAGACGCTCGCAACCGGCTACGACTGAGGAGGCGAGGAGACGCTGGCGGAGCTGGCGGGGGTGCGCGATCGGCTGGGCGATGTCGAGCTGCAGTGCGACAGGCTGAGCGCCGCTGTGGACAGAATCGCGCCTGCCACGTCTGCCGAGGGCCGGGCCGCTGCACATGAGCTGTGCAGGTGAGCACCGATATGGGGATTTGGAGATCTAGTGTTTGAGAATTTTGGACTTCCCGGTTTGAGCATTGAGGATTCCTTAATTTCAGGATTTAGGATTTCTTGGTTTGAGATATGGGTTTTGGGATTTGGGATTCCCGTTTCAAAAAATTGAGGATTCCCCCTGTTTGAAAATTTGGGATTCCCCAGTTGAAAATTTGGATTCCCCAGTTTGAAAATTTGGGATTCCCCAGTTTGAAAAATTTGGGATTCCCCAGTTTGAAAATTTGGGATTCCCCAGTTCAAGGATTTGAGATTCCCCAGTTTGAAGATTTCGCGATTCCCCATTTGAAAATTTGGGATTCCCAGCTTGAAGATGTAGGATTCCCCAGTTTGAAGATTTGGGATTCCCAGTTCAAGGATTTGGGATTCCCCAGTTTGAAGATTTGGGATTCCCCAGTTTGAAGAGTTGGGATTCCCCAGTTTGAAGATTAGGATTCTTCAGTTCAAGGATTTGGGATTCGACTATTAAATACTTTGGGATTCACCTGTTGAGTATATGGGATTCCCTATTAAAAGTTGTGGATTAGGTTACGTCCTTCTCATCACTTCTGGGTATTTGGCTGATGAAAGTGTCAGCAATGTGGTGGCATCAGTGCTGCAAGACTGCAATATGGTTACTTTTTTCCACCTGCCAATATTCAGCAACCTCCGCCAGACCTACAGTCAGCTCGCTGAGCAGGCTGCTCAAGCGGCAGCCAGCCTGGAGTCGAGCTGTCAATCATTGAACTCGTACAAGCTGGCCCTGGCTCAGGCTGAGCAGTGGCTGGCCGCGTCGGAGAGCCGATTGGTCGACGTTTACGGAGAGAACGACAGCGGCCGCGGCGGCGACACCGCCGACCTTCGGGCACGTCTCACTCGCTGCGCGCCTTCCAGCAGGACCTCGTCTCGTCCGGTCGCCTGAGGATCGACCAGCAGCTGATTGACAGGTTCGGCGCCGAAGAC
>NIVC01001600.1:89810-261858 GCA_002269645.1 Macrostomum lignano | reverse complement strand
GTTGTCTCCCATACCCCCACATGTGCCAACATATATATATTATATATATATATACATATATTTGCACTAGCTAGTTAGGCCCCAAGGGTATTGCTACCCTAGACCCAGCTAGCCAAAATTATAAATTCACAACTTATAGAATGCAATAGGGTTATGATTGGAGAAAAATAGCAACCTAATTGATTGGCTGGGCCACTAGCCAATTGCGGGACAAGCAAGGGGTGCAGCTAGCCAAAGCTGGCTGGCCCAGACAGGCAATGGGTTGGGTGGCATATACACAACTGCATAAACAACCAAAGGGGGAAAAGTGGTGACAGGTGCACTGACTAAAAGCCTAAGATGGCTAAGCAGTGCAGATATACCTTGATAAAACAAGTTGCAAAATTGAATTGACCAAAAACAAAAAAGCTAAGAACCAAGAAAGAAAGAAAAGGCAAGAGGAAAGACAGAAAAGTAGTACAAAGAATTAAAAATGGTCAAGCAGAAGAAAAGCAAGTTGCAACAGAAGCAAATTAAGTTGCAACAAGAGCAACTAAGTTGCAAAACTAAGTCACATTTTTGGTCAAAACTAAGTTGCATGGCTAACATAATTTTAGAGGTTGTGCATGTATATTGTCTTGCTCATTTTATAAATTGCTGTCATCATTTTAGCTAACTTATGTAACAATTATGTAACAAAAATTATGTAACAATAATAAAATACAAGCTTATAGGTTCATAAACCAATGAGTTAAACCATGCCATTTTATGATATTTAGGACAAGGTACTGGAGGTTTTATATAAATATAAGCAATGATAAATTAAGTATTAGGTGTCAAAAATAAAGAATTGAACTGAAATGGTATCCAGCTTAATAAATGTAATTTTATTGATTTAAAATTAAAAATCAAATCAAAGTTCAAGTCATGGTTTAGTACTAGTACTAGTACTAGCAGATCATTCATTATTCATATGCTCTAATATGAGCTAAATAATTTATTCTATTTTAATATTATTTTTTATTTATTAACTTGGACAACACTATTATAGCATAGTTTTTAGCTTATTATCACTTAACTTATGCTTAACTGTGTCCCAGGGCTTGTACTTCAATTCCAAATAGTCGGCACCAATTTTTAACAGTGCTTTTTGTCCTATCACAAAGTGTACTGGATCATTAAACCCTACTTTGCCCTATATAAATCTGGTAGTTATTAGTATAGTTCTGTTAGGCCTGAGTGGTCTTACTGGTTACATGTATTATTTTCAATCTTGGCATTATTGGGATTTGGAAAGTCACAGCTTTACTCTTATTATGGCTTTGCAATCAAATATTTCTCCCAATCCTTCTATTAGTGAATTTTTTCAATCTCTTTTATTGCAAATTTATAAGTAATACTTATAGGTCTAAGACTGAATTCTAGTTCTATTTATACTTAGCAAGTTTGTGTATATTTTAACAAATTTTATAGACAGAAAATATTTTTCATATTATAACAAACATATTCTTTTTTGCACTAATTTAATGAAACTATAACCACTTTCACAATTGGCTAAAACATGATAAATCTTGCCTTATTAGTATATTGTGATTGTAATCCAAAATGTAAACCTAATGAACTTATTTCCTAGATAAGCTCTCTATCTAAGCAGTGATTTCTTTATAAAAAAACATTATCCCTTTTAAACTCTCAGTCAAGCACATAAAATTCTAAGAAATGGTTATTTAGATAATATAAATTATAATAAAATATAATATCTACTACTGATTTGAGTAGTCTCAATTACTTATTATTCTTTTTTGTTTTTTCCTAACTAATAGATCTCCGCAAGCAAGGCTCTGATTGTTTCTCAGCTGGCCTACTAGATGACAATGACCCCTACATCTGGCGCGTGACCATCTTTGGGCCGTCTGGCACTCTTTATGAGGGTGGCCTGTTTGTTGCTGAGCTGCGCTTCCCCAAGGACTATCCGAATAGGCCGCCTAAAATGAAATTCCTCACCGAGATCTGGCATCCCAATGTTGAGTCTGATGGCTCCGTGTGCATCTCCATTCTGCACGAGCCTGGTGAGTCTTTTGTTTGGTTGAGTTAAGTGAGATTTTTTGATTGATTTCTCAGATCCCAATTTATGGATTATAATTCCTCATACCCCCAATTTATGGATTATGATTTCTCAGATCCCCAATTTATGGGTTATAATTCCTCATACCCCCAATTTATGGATTATGATTCCTCAGATCCCCAATTTATGGATTATGGTTCCTCAGATCCCCAATTTATGGATTATGGTTCCTCAGATCCCCAATTTATGGATTATGATTCCTCAGATCCCCAATTTATGGATTATGGTTCCTCAGATCCCCAATTTATGGATTATGATTCCTCAGATCCCCAATTTATGGATTATGATTCCTCATACCCCCAGTTTATATATTATGATTCCTCATACCCCCAATTTATGGATTATGGTTCCTCAGATCCCCAATTTATGGATTATGATTCCTCAACTCCTCAATTTATGGATTATGATTCCTCAATTCCTCAATTTATGGATTATGATTCCTCAGATTCTCAATTTATGGATTATGATTCCTCAGATACCCAATTTATGGATTATAGTTCCTCAGACCCTCAATTTATGGATTATGATTCCTCAGATCCCCAATTTATGGCTTATGATTCCCCGGGTCCCCCATTAATGGATTATGATTTCAGATCCCCAATTGAAGGATTATGATTTTAGTTCCCCAATTTAAAAATTATGATTTCAGATCCTTAATTTTGAGTTCCTTGTCTTTACATCCTCAATTTGAGGTTTCTGAATCCTTTTAAATCTCCATCTTTTGATTTCTCAAATTAAATCAGAAATTTAATGGATTAGATTTAGAATGGATTTAGCTCCTGGGGAATATTTAACAAGCTATTTAGCTACACAACTTTCATCGCCTTCGTCTACCCGTCCAGGTGAGGACAAGTGGGGCTACGAGCGACCAGAGGAGCGCTGGCTACCAATTCACTCTGTAGAATCCATTGTCATGTCCGTCATCACGATGCTGTCCGAACCGAATCCGGACAGCCCGGCCAATGTGGACGCGGCCAAGGAGTTTCGCGAGAACCCCGCCAGCTTTAAGAAACGCGTGGCCCGTTGCGTGCGGAAGAGTCAAGAGGAGCCGATATGGGACTAGGCTAAGAGGGGGTCCGTTGCTTGGGCTAAAAATATTAACAAAAGTTTGTCTCTATTTTCTTTCCCCCCAGACAAATATTGGTTAAAATCACTTCAGTTTGTTTAAAAATTGTTTCAAATTCTGTTTGTTTGTTTGTTTCGGCTTCAGTTGATTAAAATTTTTGTTTACAACAAGGTCACGCTAGGTAAACCGTACAACTTTAAGCTGGCTGATAATCCGAAATTTTTTAATAAACAGCCTGAAGTTGTCCGAAGTTTAATTGGGTGTCTGTGTTCTGTCACATACTTTGCTACGTGTCCAGTGGGTGTTTTTGTTTGCTTGCCTGCGCCCCTGAGAGACCTGATAAATATGCTCTTTTTAGACCCACATTCGCAGGTCTGTCCGGCCTTCCCCCTCCTTTAGTTGCGCGAAAGAGTTCACTCTGTGTGACAAGCCAAGTTTGAAGGATTAAAAAATGTGCGAAGCAGTTTATGGTTTAATAATAAATGCTGTCGGTTTGGGCCGCCACTGTGGTCGACGCAAATCTATTATTAATTATTATTATTTGTAAGCTTTTAAACTGATTTATTTTTGGCTCTGCTAGATTTATTCACTTTATTTAATTATGGGACTATCGTACCTATACAGTATCGGTGTGTGAGATGCTAATTGGAGACGGCCTGAGACAGGTATGAGATGCTAATCACAGACAGGTATGAGATGCTAATCACAGACAGGTATGAGATGCTAATCACAGACAGGTATGAGATGCTAATCACAGACAAGTATGAGATGCTAATCACAGACAGGTATGAGATGCTAATCACAGACAGGTATGAGATGCTAATCACAGACAGGTATGAGATGCTAATCACAGACAGGTATGAGATGCTAATCACAGACAGGTATGAGATGCTAATCACAGATGGGTGTGAGATGCTAATCACAGACAGGTATGAGATGCTAATCGCAGATGGGTGTGAGATGCTAATCACAGACAGGTATGAGATGCTAATCACAGACAGGTATGAGATGCTAATCACAGATGGGTGAGTTGCTAATCACAGACAGGTATGAGATGCTAATCACAGACAGGTATGAGATGCTAATTATAGACAGGTATGAGATGCTAATCACAGATGGGTGTGAGATGCTAATCACAGACAGGTATGAGATGCTAATCACAGATGGGTATAAGATGCTAATCACAGACAGGTATGAGATGCTAATCACAGATGGGTGTGAGATGCTAATCACAGACAGGTATGAGATGCTAATTATAGACAGGTATGAGATGCTAATCACAGATGGGTGAGTTGCTAATCACAGACAGGTATGAGATGCTAATCACAGATGGGTGTGAGATGCTAATCACAGACAGGTATGAGATGCTAATCACAGACAGGTATGAGATGCTAATTATAGACAGGTATGAGATGCTAATCACAGATGGGTGTGAGATGCTAATCACAGACAGGTATGAGATGCTAATCACAGATGGGTGTGAGATGCTAATCACAGACAGGTATGAGATGCTAATTATAGACAGGTATGAGATGCTGATCACAGACAGGTATGAGATGCTAATCACAGATGGGTGTGAGATGCTAATCACAGATGGGTATGAGATGCTAATCACAGACAGGTATGAGATGCTAATCACAGATGGGTGTGAGATGCTAATCACAGATGGGTGTGAGATGCTAATCACAGATGGGTATGAGATGCTATACACAGATGGGTATGAGATGCTAATCACAGACAGGTATGAGATGCTAATCACAGATGGGTGTGAGATGCTAATCACAGATGGGTATGAGATGCTAATCACAGACAGGTATGAGATGCTAATCACAGATGGGTGTGAGATGCTAATCACAGACAGGTATGAGATGCTAATCACAGATGGATGTGAGATGCTAATCACAGACAGGTATGAGATGCTAATCACAGATGGATGTGAGATGCTAATCACAGACAGGTGTGAGATGCTAATCACAGACAGGTGTGAGATGCTAATCACAGACAGGTGTGAGATGCTAATTACAGACAGGTGTGAGATGCTAATCATAGGCGAGTTCAGGATTCTAATCTCGTGAAATTTGCAATCTTGAAAACCAGAGCCAGTATGGAGCTCAGTTTAATTGCTGATGAATCTGAACAGCGCATTGCATGCGAGTGGAATTCAAGGCAATTATTTTCAGATCAAAGCTTAACGTGATAATTATTTTTTCACGATTGACTGAATCCATTGAGCATTTTATAATTTCCTCTTTTGCTATTCACGCAGTCCTGGGGCGTGGCACTTCTCAGTGACTGCAGATATCGTACGAGCTATAATTAATGATCTCCAATCTAATTGGCACGAGTGTAGCTGGCTATAAATATGCAATAGGAAATCCTCCCACTAAAATTTCGACGAGTATCTTGTCTTCTAACCTAACTGCTCAACTGACGAGGTATCGACGATGGTGAATGATTGTTGAAGTCGTAAGAACAAAATCCAAGTTTGATTTTTGATTTTTAAGGTAAGTTTGGATGGATAGTCTGTTAAGAACATTTTCTGCGAACAGGTGTAACAACCAAATCAATTAGTTTCAGAGGCACCTCTGATTCTGGCAAATTAGAATGAACGATTCGTCTAGCGGTCGCCTGAGCTACAATTTTGACACATTTTCGTACCTGCTGGTCGACTGCAGAAGCGGCTTAGAGGCCTTGAGGGCTGGCTGCATCACCGCCACAATTAGCGGCATTTTCTGTGCGTTTATCTCGCCATTTCTTGCCTGCCTCAGTTTCTTTGGCAACGGCCTGACTGGCTACTTGGCCCTGTTTAAGTGGCGCCCATTGACCAGACAGAATGCTTTCTACGGTTGCGTTGCTCTTGTCGACTGCGTTACGGTGCCGCTGTTGGGCATGCTTCACGGCTTCTTGAACCGCGGCCTGCCCTGGATCTCGGGTGGTCGGCTGGGTTTTCTGTTGAGCAATCGCGGAGAAATTGGTTGTAAAGCTCATTGGATAATTGGCAGTCTGTGTCAGCTACTGCCCGCTATGCTGCTGTTGGTGATGGTGACAGACAGGCTGCTGGCCTTTCTGATGCCCATGAGGCTTCAACAGGTGGGGTCTGGCATTGCTTTCAGGTAAGATCCAGAATTTACTTGCTTATCAGACTTGAGGCGCTCCTATGCAGTTACGGAGCTGTCATTTAATGACCCTTTTGTGACAGTGTGTCTTACTTGTACACTCGTGCAAGTATGACCTGATGGTTGCAAATTTGTCATGCAGTAAGTAGTTCATAGCTTTAGTGATGAATTGCTTGGTTGACTAGTTTTCTTGATTGTCAAGTTGCTTGGTTGTCGAGCTGTTTGGTTGTGGAGTTGCTTGGTTGTCGATTTGTTTGGTTGTGGAGTTGCTTGGTTGTCGATTTGTTTGGTTGTGGAGTTGCTTGGTTGTCGATTTGTTTGGTTGTGGAGTTGATTGGTTGTCGATTTGTTTTTTGTCGAGTTGCTAGTTTACTTTGTTTTCGACATGCTTTATTGGCTAACGAGTTTCTTGATCGATCAGTTTCTTGGGTTGCGACTCGATTAAAGATTAACGATCAAACACTACTTCGTGCACTTTGTACAGAATATTTATTCACTGTGCAATCGGTCTGTACACAGGTCAGTACTAGCCGCCACACTGGTCACCCTGGGCCTCACCGTTCCTCGACTTCTCCTGGTAACACGTTACGCCATTTTTGACGGCGTCGGCTTTTTCAGCATTGTGTGTTACTTCGCTCCCAGTCAGCACAACTTTGCGCTCACGTACGACACTTTGTTTATCTCTCCACCAACCATCCCTCTGCTGTTGGTGCTGTTGTGCAACGTGGCTCTATTGATCAGGATTGCTAGACTAGCCGCTAAAAGGCGTCATTTATCGAATAATACTGCTACCGAATCTGGCGTCGACCGGCAGAGTCTAAGCAGTGCGACTATTGTCATGGCGATGTCGTGTGTCACGCTGGGGTTCAACTTGCCGCTGTTAGCCGTCGAGTGGGCAGTGCAGTTGGTGACGAAGTATACGGCAGACCGTCAGGCTGGCATTCGGACTGCCCGAATGCTGAGCAACTTTATTTTCAGCCTGAAGCAGCTGGCCATGACAGGTCAGGCTGTCAATTGGATCATTCTGATGGCCAGGTGTAAGAAATATCGTCAGGCTGTCCGAGAGATGATGCCGTGGTGACTGATTCAGAGAGAGGTGGAAATACCATTTGGTTACAGAAAAATTGGATGAAAACTTAAAAACACGATTATTACTAACTATTTTCCAACTCAAATCCGAGTTGTACTTTTCGATTCCCAATGCCCACCTACAAAATAAGGGCATGCATGCCCAACTTTTAAGATGTCCACCTTCTTCAAGAAATAGACAAAATACCCAAAACTCTTAACAAAAAAGAACTTGGCTTTGTTTTATTGTCTCATTGGTATCGATGAGAATTCTAGCCTCCTTGACTCAATTATGATGATGAATGAGTCTAAAAAAATATATATATATATATAATCGGAATTGACTGCATTCTTCAAAACAGCGGTAGTTCTGCCTAAATGTTTTCTGCATTTTAGAGCAATACTTAGCCATGAGAGTCCTAGAGCGCCTACCTAACTGATTTGCACTTTTAATTTGACAAAAGGCACCGCGGACACTGCAAGACATGTAGCTCGTAAATGTCTGCAGGAACTCCAAGTTTTGAGACAGAAAGTTTGCCATGCCAGATCGAACTGGAGTTTCAGAGCTCTCCTGCGCAGAGCGCACCAGGGGATCCAATTATCTGCGGTGCAGTTTTCACGCCGAAATTGCGCTATAAAAGCATGCAGTTCGGCCTTGGAAGAACAGTTTGTCTGTATTGGTTCAACTATTCAAGAAACTTTAAATGGCAGTCAACAAGCAATTCTTTTTGTTGCTTTTGTTGTTGCTTTCGGCATCGACCTCGTTAAGCGGTGGAGGCGGCGGTTCCAGTACAGGTAGTACCGGTGCCAATAGTAGCACTGGCGGCGACCACGGAGGCGGTCACAGTACCGGTATCAAGGTGGCTGACTGGCACTGGGACAGCGTCAAGGTGTACATAGTGATCTCCCTGTTCATCGTGGTGGTTTCCATTCTGAAGGCGCTGTTCCACCACATCCACTGGCTGTCCGAACTCGTGCCCGAGTCAATTGTGCTCATCTTCTTGGGCGTAGGCATCGGGATCATTGTGTTCTTCACCGTATACTCGGATACCGAGCGCTACTACTGGGACCTAACGCCCAGCCTCTTCTTCTACATCCTCCTACCGCCAATCATGCTCGAAGCTGCCTATTCGCTCTACGATCGAAACTTCGGCGAGAACCTCGGCTCGATTTTGTACTTCGCCGTGGTTGGCACAGTTTTCGCATTTTTCATCATCGGCTTCGCTCTGTACGGCCTGAGTGCCGCCGGGGCGATGGGCGCCCTGCGAGTGTCGCTCAAGACCTGCCTGCTGTTCGGCTCGTACATCGTGGCCGTCGATCCAGTCGCTGTGCTGGCCATCTTCCAGGACGTCGGAGTTGAGCAGGGTCTCTACTATCTGGTGTTCGGCGAGTCGCTACTGAACGACGCTGTGACAGTGGTTCTCTACAAGACCATGAACGCTTTCATGCCCCTGGAAACTGCTAGCGGCTCAGATATCTTGTTGGGCATTGTCAGCTTCTTCACCATCAGTCTGGGCGGTCTGCTTATTGGCGTGATCTGCGGCATCATCTGCTGTTTCATCACTCGATTTACCTTCAGCGAGCGGGTTGTGGAGCCCCTAGTCATGCTGTCGGTGGCTTACCTGAGCTACATGATCGCGGACATGGTTGGCTGGTCCGGCCTCATCGCCATCATCAGCTGCGGCATCGTGCAAGCCGCCTACGCGTTTCACAATGTGTCGAGAAAGTCTCTGATTACAATTAAGTACTTCACTAAAATGGTTGCCAGCGTTAGCGAGTCCATCATCTTTGTCTACCTGGGCATCGAGCTGGTGAAGAAGACTCACGTCTGGCACTGGGGCTTCGCTCTGTGGTCTCTGGCGCTCTGCCTCGCTGCTCGATTCATCATCACTTTCGTGTCCAGCGCCGCTCTGAACCGGCTCGGCAGGAAGACGCCCATCAGCCTCACTGAGCAGCTCATCATCTCGTTCGGCGGCCTCCGAGGTGCCGTCGCATTTGCATTGGCCACCCTAGTCGAGAATAAGGACCTGTTGAAGGCTGATGGCGATCCGTTGATGCGCGAACGGCTCCTGACCACAACTCTGTTCATCATCATGTTCACCTGCATTATCGTCGGAGTGATCATCAAGCCGCTGGTCAAGTGTCTCCACATCCGGCTGCGCAAGCGTCCTCTGACCAGCGTCTTCCACGAGGTGGTGACGCACACCGTCGACCATCTGAATGCCGGCATCGAGGGAATCTGCGGCAGACGCGGCGACTACCGGATGCGCGAGTGCTTCGACCGACTCGATAGTCGGATCTTCCGCCGGATTCTGCAGCGCGATCCGCGCACCCAGACAGAGAAGATTGTCGATGTGTACCGCAAAGTAGCTCTGAAGATGCACTACGCCAGCCTGGAGACCGACCAGAAGAAGTCCACGCACCACTTGTCCGCCCTGGCTCCCGGCCTCGCCCGACGTGTCGCCTCCGTGGCCTCGATGCAGGACCTCGGCGGAGCCGGTCCGTCGTTCCCTGACCTGACTGCGCTTGGCGCATCAACTGGCAATATTTCCTCGATGGGTCCGAGCGAGGTTCGCCGCGTGATCGATCATCAGGCGCGCCGCGCCTCCGCCCAGGTGCACGCCGGCCTGACGAAGTCGTTGAACTCGGACGCGGACATGACGCGAAGGCTGCACGACATGCAATCCAGGCTGGCCAGGGGCATCCGGCTGCTGCACCGCGGCGCGTCCCAGGGCCACCGGCTGGACCGGCTGGGCGACGGGGCCGACGGAAGCGGCGGCAGTTCGGCGAACGTTCGCGAGTCGCCCGGCGTCTTCCAGCGTCGAACCTCGGAGTCGCCGGCGCAGCACGAGTTGAGCCTCCAGCAGCATCAGCATCGACAGCAGCCAGCCATCGGCCTGGGAGCCGTTCAGTTTGCCATCGGCGAAGGCCCCAGCAGCGACGCCCAATCGGACGGCACAGCTCGACGGAGTCACGTGAACAGCGGCTTCAGCTCGAAGGAGAACACCGCCATCTAGCCTTGCTGGTCGCTGAGTTGCGTCGCCCACCAAGAATGAATGTGTCCACAAGACTAAAATTTCTTTTCCTAGCGGAGTGTGACGCGGACACAAAAAGTTATATCACGTCATCTAATCGCATCGAAAAAATTGATAAAAACATGTGGTCAGCCGATTCGAATTCCCTGTATTATCTACATATGTAGTACGATATTCTGCTCGTGTAGCTTAGATTTTGTAACGTAGTGGTTCCATCCCTTACAGCAATGGCACCTTTATGGCAATATTGTTAACCATATTGCTGAAGTTTTTCCAAATAATATGATTGTATAAAGAAATATTCCCAATTACAACCCGAGTAGCTCATAGAATCCTTGCTTTCTAGAAATTATTTTGATATTGCGCGTTAATTATTACGATTTTAATACCTCACTGAAGTTCGCTGATGAGCTGACTCTTACGAGCTGTTTTACCAGTAAAAGCCCTCGCTTTAAAAAAATTACAAGTTCATGAGAATTCCGTCAAATCAAAAGACGCACTGGAACGCGTTGGACATGGACTTCCTTAAGCCAACTTTCTCATTATAACAAATTCATAGAACGGAAGCATTGAGGTCACGCATCCACTCACTTTACCTGTCCAAAACTGTGTGTTCTTCGTTAATTAAATTAGCTTTTTATGCCCTGCTATGTTTTATTCCATAGCCCTAGCCTGGGCTTAGCTATCTGATTTATTAATTAGTTTGCAGCGATGTGCCTCGCTAAACGACGGAGTTGTCTCTAGGTGGAAATGAAAAACTGTGAGTGAGGCATCGGCAGTGGGCTGAGAAAATTAGCAGAAAAATGAGTAATACAAAATATTGTAGAAGGGAGACTAGAAGTAAGAGTAAAAGAAAGAGTTTTCAGAAATCTTCAGAAGTTTTCAGAAGTTTTCAAAAATCTAATTTTCAGAAGGAGAGTAGAATTTAGAGTAGAATTGAGAGTTGGAGTGAGAGTTGGAGTAAGAGTAGATGTGAGAGTAGAGGTGAGAGTAGAAGTGAGAGTTGGAGTGAGATTAGAAGTGAGAGTAGAAGTGAGAGTAGATGTGAGAGTAGAAGTGAGAGTAGAAGTGAGAGTAGAAGGGAGAGTAGAAGGGAGAGTATAAGTGAGAGAAGAAGATAGAGTAGAAGTGGAAGTAGAATATAGAGTAGAACTAAGACAGCACCAGATGAAAATTTTATTCAAAACTTTTCACACGGCTTCTGAATAAAAAATTTTTAACTAAAGCACAATTCACAGCTCGAGAGAAGGAAGCACAGTTTATTCTGCATAACGAATTATTTTTTCTATTACGAATAGTGCAAATTTGCCTTAAAAAATATCTAATGGCAGTGACAATGAGGATAAAAAAGAAAATTTGCTTAAAAATGACCTACCATACATCGGGTTATAAAATCAAGTATCAAGGCAATTTCTCAAATAAATACTCAACAGCTTAACGATCCACCGAGACTACTATTGTAAGTAGGATCATTTGTACACTGCTTATTGAATAATTTTTTGAAAGATAGTTTTTTTTCTTCGCGCTCAAAGATTACGATTCTAAGGTGAACATTAGGACACTAGTGTTCACCTGTGACACTGTGTTCTAGGACACAGTTTCCTGGGAACAGTGACAAAAATTAATTATTATTGGCAGGCATTCATACTGAAATAAACATTTAGAGATGATTTAAAGCGTACACAGTTAAATTAGCAGTGACATTTGACTGACAGTGGCACTTGACAGTCAGTGAAGTCTGACGGTCAGTGACATTTGACCGTCAGTGACATTTGACCGTCAGTGATATTTGGCTGTCAGTGAAGTCTGACATTCAGTGACATTGGACTGTCAGTGACATTTGACCGTCAGTGACATTTGGCTGTCAGTGACATTTGACCGTCAGTGACATTTGGCAGTCAGTGACATTTGACCGTCAGTGACACTTGACAGTCAGTGACATTTGACAGTCAGTGACATTTGGCTGTCAGTGAAGTCTGACATTCAGTGACATTGGACTGTCAGTGACATTTGACCGTCAGTGATATTTGGCTGTCAGTGACATTTGACCGTCAGTGATATTTGGCTGTCAGTGAAGTCTGACATTCAGTGACATTGGACTGTCAGTGACATTTGACCGTCAGTGACATTTTGCTATCAGTGACATTTGACGTCAGTGAAGTCTGACAGTCAGTGACATTCGAAAGTTAGTGAAATTTGACCGTCAGTGACATTTGACGTCAGTGAAGTCTGACATTCAGTGACATTTGACGTCAGTGAAGTCTGACATTCAGTGACATTTGACTGCCAGTGACATTGGACTGCCAGTGACATTGGACTGCCAGTGACATTGGACTGCCAGTGACATTTGACTGCCAGTGACATTGGACTGCCAGTGACATTTGACTGCCAGTGACATTTGACTGCCAGTGACATTGGACTGTCAGTGACATTGGACTGTCACCTTTTTCACTATCACAACTTAACTGTTAACCATAGCCTAACTCTATTTATCGTCCGAAGATAAAATGTCCCTTGCACTCGAATTTCTGGCAGTGAAATGGCGATATCCCGTCAAAAATTAATTATATCTATAATCTCATTGCGCATTAAGACACAATTCATGAATAAATACAAGAGTTAAATAAACAACAGATTCGATTAATAAAAAGTATTGACAGAGAGAAGTTTTCGTTATTAAAAAAATTCTCGCATTCCTACTGAACAGTAGTATGTTGAAGAAGCAACATCTCGTGATTTTTGTTAATATAGATTAGCAAAACTATAGTCACTTTCCTTGAGAATGATAGATCCTTAATCTGAGTCGCCTCCATCGTCTGAGTCGCTATAGGTCACCTCGGTGGCTGAGGTAGTTCTCCCCAGCAGCCTGGCCGCCCTCAGCAGTGCCGCTTTAACCTCGGCGTCTTTGGCCATGGCTAAAGGCGTCTCACCCTGCCGATTCTTCACCGACAAGCTGGCATTGGCTACGCCAGTGCGGACCTGGGCTCCGTCGCCGAACAGCAGGAGTTCGACTACGGCGGAGTGACTCTTCCAGGCGGCCAGGTGCAGGGCTGTGTCCCCAGATTTGTTCTGACAGCGGTGTTTTGTTGGCATTTGTAAGTAAATTTCTAATATCGACACACGCTCAGTGTTCTCACACCCTCCTCAGTGTCCCACACCCCCCTCAGTGTCCCCACACCCTCTTCAGTGTCTCCATACCCTCCTCAGTGTCTCCACACCCCCCCTCAGTGTCCCCACACCCTCTTCAGTGTCTCCATACCCTCCTCGGTGTCCCACACCCCCCTCAGTGTCCCCACACCCTCTTCAGTGTCTCCACACCCTCCTCAGTGTCTCCACACCCCCCTCAGTGTCCCCACACCCTCCTCAGTGTCTCCACACCCTCCTCAGTGTCTCCACACCCCCCTCAGTGTCCCCACACCCTCTTCAGTGTCTCCACACCCTCCTCAGTGTCCCCACACCCTCCTCAGTGTCCCTACACCCTCCTCAGTGCTCCCACTCCCTCTTCAGTGTCCCCACACCCTCTTCCGTGTTCCCACACCCTCCTCAGTGTTCCCACACCCTCCTCAGTGTTCCCACACCCTCCTCAGTGTTCCCACACCCTCCTCAGTGTTCCCACACCCTCCTCAGTGTTCCCACACCCTCCTCAGTGTTCCCACACCCTCCTCAGTGTTCCCACACCCTCCTCAGTGTTCCCACACCCTCCTCAGTGTTCCCACACCCTCCTCAGTGTTCCCACACCCTCCTCAGTGTTCCCACACCCTCCTCAGTGTTCCCACACCCTCCTCAGTGTTCCCACACCTTCTCACCTGAGCGTTGGCATCGCATTTAGCCATCAGCAGCAGCCTGACGCATTCGGCGTGACCGCCCCTGCTAGCCCAGTGCAGCGCCGTGTTGCCAGCAGCGTCCAGTCCGTTGACAGACACCTAATTGATTGATTGATTGATTGATTGATTGATTGATTGATTGATTGATTGATTGACATGCGATAGATAAAAGACAATTTTACAAAGTAAAATACAATTAATTTATAATTATTACCTTGTTATCGATTAGTTCGGCAAGGAAAGTCAGGTTTCCATATTGGCAAGCAGAGTGCATCGGCTGCGGCACTGCCTCTGTCTGCTCTTCAACTGAAGATCATGAATTTTTTTTACAATATTTATTAGCCACTTATTGACTACCCTACAGTTACAAAATTACTTTTAATTTTTATTTTTTAAACTTTACTTTTACTCTACTTTTAGTTACTTTTATCCTATTCTTGTATTTCCATTCCATTCACTGGCATACTATGATGCATCTTCCAATGGCAAAAGTACATACTTGATGCTGAGATCTATATTCTTTACTCAAAATTGCAATTAAAGAAATGTCAAAACTTACCATAGTTGCTAGGAATGAGGCCTACAGAGGAGCCACACCTAGCTGTGTACCAGTCCTTGTTAGTGCTATCTACTAGGTACAAAATATCTCCTGCATCAAATGACAGTTCATCTTTCTGAAATGGGCCACAAAATCAAGGTAACATTTTTTTAATTAATTGTTTTATTATCACTATGACATTAAGCTATCATTTTATAATAATGAAATGTTGAAAGTATTAGAAATACATACAGCTTGAGCAGCATAATTGTATAGGGCTTTGATGACACGAACTTGGCCTAAAATTAAAATGGAATTTTACGCTGCCTTTAGATATAAATAGATCAGCCGATAACACAAATGGAAAATGTTGAAATATAATATGTTAAACATTAGAATAAGGGCACTTAACTAAAAATATTTCTCACCTAATAACAATTTTTAAATATTACACACCCGACAGAATCGTACGAAATACTTTTTTTTAAATATGCACGACTCTGACTCAGTTTATTGGAATTCGTAAATGATATTTTGTTCATTGTTTGCTTCGATTAAATTGCAATGAACTTAACGCAAAATATTGAAAACTCACCTGGTTTTGGAGGCAAAATTGGCTTCTGGTCAGACATTTCAAAAACCCCTTTAAGTAGAATAATTAGAAATATTATATAATAATTTAGACGATTCACTGGCAGAAAAAATCCTATAAGAGGGAAGTTGTGTCTTGGAAAAATGTAATTTCTAAATAAACGTTAAAAAATATCGCTAGCTTTGACTGAGAAAAACAAATTCAAACTTTTTAACAGTTTTTTAACTTTTGTTTTTGTTAGTTATGCCAGTTTAAACATTTTATTTATAGCTCGTAAATTAAAGAAGTATAGTAAATATATTAGTTTTGTCTAAGAATTGTATCAGTATTCATTTTCAATCCTCTTGCGAATTCCTATATTATTTATGATAATTTTTTACCAGTCAAAGTATATTTTAGTATGCAGTTCTAGGCTGGTTTTAAGTGCTGTGTTCGTCATATTAAATAAAAAGTATGTTTGTAGAGTAAAGAATTGTGCCTTTTTACGATTGCTTGTAATTAGCTATTTAGCTAAGTTTGAATAGACACTTTTTAGAGAAATCTCTGTATAGCGAAAATGTATTTTCATACAAAATAAATTACAGTCTGAAGTATTTTGTTTGCTAATCCAAATCTAGTAGTGTCTTCAGTTGTAAAGAAGCGCATAATAAATATAGATTTATTGTCTAAACAACAAATTCTCATAATGTATATAATTAAGTGCTCTGATCTGATAAACTATTAAAAAATATTTTTTGGCTATGACGCATAAGCCATAGTAGTAGAAATGTTCTATTTACTGTAATACCATGGTATTATATCATTATATGCAGAAATTTTAATATGCATTTTAATTCAAAGATATACATTAAAATTATCTGAAATTATTTAGGAATAAGAAAATATTGAAGCAATATTAACAGAATCAAGTTGAAAAAGTATATTATAAAGTTGATGAGCATATTTTGGACTGACTCAATTTTTTTTCTTTTTTTTGAGAGCCTAATCTTAATATTTATACCTTTATCTAATTTAAACTTTAAAAAATCTATTAGGTAAATATCAAAATGTAACAAATAACCTAAGCATATTCATTTAGCAAAACAAACTTTTTTATTTTCAATATGATTTGCATCCAAAATTGTTGTGCCCATTCCTGTACATCCCCAACAGCCCCAGTTCCCAATGGTAATCCAGTCTGTAGTCCGACGCCAGCAGGCTGCTGTAGATTTCTCTGGTTACTATGACAACCTCTGCGCTCTGCAGAGCAGCGCCCCGCTACCCTCCGTGAAAGCTCACCTAGCCGAAGGCGTCATCGACATCAACGCCGACAGAATCCGCCACGCCGATTGGGCGCCAGTTCTGTCGGCTCTGCGACTCAATCGCAGCCTTGAATTCGTTGCTTTTCGTAGTCAATATCACCATCAGCAGCAGCAGCAGCAGCAGAGAGCATCGCGAAAGCAACCGGCAGTCTGCAGCAAGGAGATCAGCTACCGACTCTGCTTAAGCCTGCGCGACTGTCTGTCGGGCACGCAGGCTCTCGGCTGTCTGGAACTCGAAGGCATCCGACTTCGAGAACGCGACGCGGCAGCTCTGGGTCGCGGCATTGCCGCAAATTCCACGCTAAAAAGTCTGTCCTTGGAGTCAGCTAAGATCGGCGATATTGGTGTTGAACACCTGTGCAGGGCGTTGCGTCACGCGGGCAATGTGGCTTTCTTGAATCTGTCCGGCAATGGTCTTACCTGGCGCGCTGTGGACGAACTGGGCAGACTTATTGGCTTTCAGGTAGTTTTTTGTTGTCTTTGTCGTGTTTATCGTAATGAATTGCTGACATTTCATTTGAGGAATGGAGCCTAGAGGTTAGAGCGTCGGACTCACAACTGGAAGGTCGGAGGCTCGATTCTTGAACCACTCGGAACAATTTGTGTCCTCGAGCAAGACACCTAACTCTTGCTTCGCTTCAATTCACCCAGCTGTAAAATGGGTGCCAGCATTAGCTGGGGTAATTGGGGGTTGTTGGTGCCGTACGCAGCCTTCAGATGCGCCGCGCAATGGCTGCGGCTGAGCTGTCGGTTGCACATCTGCGCATTATAGCTGCCTGTAATAATCATTTTTTATGCACATGTACAGCTAACACGCCCACTTTGCACTTCTCAACCGCAGGCCACCAGTCGGCACAACGAGGCCTGGCGCGACAGCCTTCGCTACCGACGACCGAATTTCGACAGCATGCACGGCCTGAGACGAATCGCGTTGAACAATAATCCGTTAATTGACGACCAGGGCGCTCAGGTGTTGGCCGACGCACTTAAAGACGACCTGTGGGTCAAAGCGATCGACTTGCAGGGCTGCGGCATTGGAAATGCGGGAGCCAAGAGTCTGCTGGCTGTGCTCAAATTGAATACGACTCTGGTGGTGCTGGACTTGCGACGGAATCACCTTATTGATAAGGATCTGCTGCATGCTCTCACTGAGCAGGTGAGGGTGAAGCCGAAACACTTGATTTGTTTATTAGCTGCCTGAAGTTTATCGTTCTCTGTGTTTGTGTTTATCAATCGGTTTAGTTTGTGTTTCTCAATTGGTTTGAATTTGTGTTTATCAATCTGTTCGAAGTTTGTGTTTATCAATCTGTTTGAAGCTTGTGTTTATCAATCTGTTTGAAGCTTTTGTTTATCAATCGGTTTGAAGCTTGTGTTTATCAATCGGTTTGAAGCTTGTGTTTATCAATCGGTTTGAAGTTTGTGTTTATCAATCGGTTTGAAGCTTGTGTCTATCAATCTGTTCGAAGTTTGTGTTTATCAATCTGTTCGAAGTTTGTGTTTATCAATCTGTTTGAAGTTTGTGTTGATCAATCTGTTTGAAGCTTGTGTTTATCAGTCGGTTTGAAGCTTGTGTCTATCAATCTGTTCGAATTTTGTGTTTATCAATCTGTTTGAAGCTTGTGTTTATCAATCGGTTTGAAGCTTGTGTTTATCAATCGGTTTGAAGCTTGTGTTTATCAATCGGTTTGAAGTTTGTGTTTATCAATCGGTTTGAAGCTTGTGTTTATCAATCGGTTTGAAGCTTGTGTCTATCAATCTGTTCGAAGTTTGTGTTTATCAATCTGTTCGAAGCTTGTGTTTATCAATCTGTTTGAAGTTTGTGTTTATCAATCGGTTTGAAGCTTGTGTCTATCAATCTGTTCGAAGTTTGTGTTTATCAATCTGTTCGAAGCTTGTGTTTATCAATTGGTTTGAAGTTTCTGTTTATCAATCGGTTTGAAGTCTGTGTTTATCAATCTGTTTGAAGTTTGTGTTTATCAATCGGTTTGAAGCTTGTGTTTATCAATTGGTTTGAAGTTTCTGTTTATCAATCGGTTTGAAGTCTGTGTTTATCAATCGGTTTGAAGTTTGTGGTTATCAATCTGTTTAGGTTGGTTTATTAAGTGTTCAAGTTTGTGTCTATAAATTGGATAAGGTTTGTGAAATTAAGTATTTTAATTGACTCTCAAACTTTGTTCCTGTTATCTTTACAACCTTTTAATTATTAGCTCGTAATTAATTACTTTTTTACAACCTCCAATTAGCACCTGTGATGACACGTAATTGTTCCCCAACACCTGCCGCGCTCAGGTAATTGTTAACGGCGACGGAAAAGACTCCGAATTCAAATGGCAGAAATTGGAGCCTGTGGAATCGTCGGCTCAGAATGGCGCATCGGCGGCGTCTTTTGATCTTCAAGGCAGGCGGCGGCGACATCAAATGCCGCAGACGAGTCGCTCTGTCCGGCCCGGCCGGCCAGCTTTCCGTCCGGCGGGCGTCAGCAGACTGCGAAGTCGCAGCGCTGAGCCGCGCGGAGGCGAAGGCTACTATGGCGGCTCGGAGGCCTTTTGGCCTACCGCTGACGGGCACAGAGGCGGCGGCGCCTCTAGCGGCAGGCGTGTCGGTATTCCGTGGCGCACGGCGCAGCGTGCCTCGCGCTACAAGGGTGAGCGCTCTTTTACTTCTGGTTCTCGTCTGCTGGTTCTCATTTTTCCTGTTCTTCGCGCGTTAATTAGGAAGCCGGTTCCTACCTCCTGTCGCTTAGATTGGTTCCTACTTCCGGTTGCTTAGATTGGTTCCTACTTCCGGTTGCTTAGTTTAGTTCCTACTTCCGGTTGCTTAGATTGGTTCCTACTTCTGATTGCTTAGTTTATTTCCTACTTCCGGCTACTTAGTTTAGTTCTACTTCCGGTTGCTTGAATTTTTTCCTACTTCCGGTTGCTTAGTTTAGTTTCTTCCTCCGGTTGCTTAGATTGGTTCCTACTTCCGGTTGCTTAGTTTTGTTCCTACTTCCGGTTGCTTAGATTGGTTCCTACGTCCGATTGCTTGTATTGGTTCCTACTTCCGGTTGCTTAGTTTAGTTCCTACTTCCGGTTGCTTAGATTGGTTCCTACGTCCTATTGCTTAGATTGGTTCCTACTTCCGGTTGCTTAGTTTTGTTCCTACTTCCGGCTGCTTCGATCCTACTTCCGATTGCTTAGATTGGTTCCTACTTTTGGTTGCTTAGTTTTGTTCCTACTTCCGATTGCTTAGATTGGTTCCTACTTCCGATTGCTTAGAT
Organism: Macrostomum lignano; assembly: GCA_002269645.1. NCBI lineage: Eukaryota > Metazoa > Platyhelminthes > Macrostomidae > Macrostomum > Macrostomum lignano. The sequence goes on along the minus strand of NIVC01001600.1, from coordinate 241,955 downwards.
TGGTTCCTACTTCCGATTGTTAAGATTGGTTCCTACTTCCGATTGCTTAGATTGGTTCTTAATTCCGGTTGCTTAGATTGGTTCCTACTTCCGATTGCTTAGATTGGTTCCTACTTCCGGTTGCTTAGCTTAGTTCTACTTTCGGTTGCTTAAATTTGTTCCTACTTCCGGTTGCTTAGTTTAGTTTCTACCTCCGGTTGCTTAGTTTATTTCCTACTTCCGGTTGCTTATTTTAATTCGATTTCACATGGGTTTCACACGATTTCAATTGTAGCTACGTGGGCCGTACGATCGACTATGTGCCTCCATACAGTATCCGTGCCCTGAAAATCTGAGAATCGTGAGTTCTTCATCATCAACTTTCCCATCCCAGGCTACCCCAGCAACCACACGCCGGGCAAGAGCCATCTGGAGGAGAAGACCAGCCCCATGGCCACGCCCAGAACTGCAGCCGATTTGGACGAGCCTCTCCGACCTCGCCAGCAGATTGTCGATGAGGACGACAATTTTGTAGACATCGACGATGAGCAGTCAGGCGACGAGGAGGACGCCACGGTGGTGTCCCCGCTGGTCAAGGAGATGGAGGAGGCGCCGCCGGCGCCTAGCGCCATCAAGGCGCTGAAAATCGAGCTGGCTAATCAGCGCCGACGGCTCCGTCGCGAGTCGGCCTGTCGACAGCGTGCCGACGAAGAGGCTCGCCGACTTCGGGCGGAGAATTCGGCGTTGAAACGTCAGCTTGAGCAGCGGATCCGGGAGGCTGGCAGGGGCGGCGGAGCCAGCCTCCTGCAGGATGAGGAACTGTTGGAGAGCATTGAGACTTCTTTTAGGAGGTTTCATAAATTTCTGGATATATTGAGGGATGCGGGTGAGTGCAGGCGATGGGGATAGATGGATGAGATGTGCTGACGTCATTTAAAGGACTGTCATTAAAGCGGATGTCAAAGGGATAGGGTTAGATATCAGACAGATAGGGTTAGATATCAGGGTTAGATATCAGACAGAAAGGGTTAGATATCAGACAGATAGGGTTAGATATCAGACAGATAGGGTTAGATATCAGACAGATAGGGTTAGATATCAGACAGATAGGGTTAGATATCAGACAGATAGGGTTAGATATAAGACAGATAGGGTTAGATATCAGACAGATAGGGTTAGATATCAGACAGATAGGGTTAGATATCAGACAGATAGGTTTAGATATCAGACAGATAGGGTTAGATATCAGACAGATAGGGTTAGATATCAGGGTTAGATATCAGACAGAAAGGGTTAGATATCAGACAGATAGGGTTAGATATCAGACAGATAGGGTTAGATATCAGACAGATAGGGTTAGATATCAGACAGATAGGGTTAGATATCAGACAGATAGAGTTAGATATCATGCTTAGATATCAGACAGAAAGGGTTAGATATCAGACAGATAGGGTTAGATATCAGACAGATAGGGTTAGATATAAGACAGATAGGGTTAGACTAGCAATCTTCGCCCCCCGATGGGGGACATCTGGATAGAATCTCTGTTTTCTACAAGTAACAAAAAGACAGCCAAAAATCCTTCAAAAAGACAACAGACAAACTGCTCAAATGAAGTGCATTGCAAAAAGAAATCATCCCAAGACTGCAAGCATCCACCAGATAGCAAGCATCCCCAAGATGGCAAGCATCCCCCAGATAGCAAGCATCCCCCAGATAGCAAGCATCCACCAGATAGCAAGCATCCCCCAGATAGCAAGCATCCCCCAGATAGCAAGCATCCCCAGATAGCAAGCATCCCCCAGATAGCAAGCATCCCCCAGATAGCAAGCATCACCCCAGATTGCAAGCATCCCCAAGATAGCAAGCATCCCCCAGATTGCAAGCATCCCCCAGATAGCAAGCATCCCCCAAGATAGCAAGCATCCCCCAGATAGCAAGCATCCCCCAGATAGCAAGCATCCCCCAGATAGCAAGCATCCCCCAGATTGCAAGCATCCCCAAGATAGCAAGCATCCCCCAGATAGCAAGCATCCCCGAGATAGATAGCATCCCCAAATAGCAAGCATCCACCAGACAATAAGTAGCTAGTGCGACAATTTCCTTAGCATTATAGCGGCTCCTTTAAATTCGCTTACTTTTACGTTTGAAATTGTGTATCTTTTATGTTTGATACGGTGGCTTTTCAATGTCTGACATAGTGGCTCTTCTATGTTTGACATGGGGGCTCTTCTATGTTTGACATGGGGCTCTTCTATGTTTGACATGGGGGCTCTATTATGTTTGACATGGTGGCTCTTTAATGTTCGAAATGGTGGCTCTTTAATGTTCAAAAAGGTGGCTCTTTTATGTTTGACATGGTGGCTCTTTAATGTTTGACATGGTGGCTCTTTTATGTTCGACATGGTGTCTCTTCAATGTTTGACATGGAGTCATGTATATGTTTGACATGGTGGCTCTTGTATTTTTAACATGTTGGCTCTTTAATGTTCGACATGGTGGCTCTTTAATGTCTAACATGGAGTCACGTATATGTTTGACATGGAGTCATGTATATGTCTGATATGGTAGCTCTTTAATGTTTTACATGGAGTCACGTATATGTTTGACATGGTGGTTCTTAAATGTTCGACATGGTGGCTCTTTAATGTGTTACATGGTGGCACTTTCATGTTTGACCTGGTGGCTCTTTAATGTTTGACATAGTGTCTCTTTAATGTTTGACATGGAGTCATGTATATGTTTGACATGGTAGCTCTTGAATGTTAGACATGGTGGCACTTTCATGTTTGACCTGGTGGCTCTTTAATGTTTGACATGGTGGCTCCTTAATATTTGACATGGTGGCCCTTTAATATTTGACATGGTGGCCCTTTAATGTTCGACATGGTGGCTCTTCAATGTTCGACATGGTGGCTCTTTTAGGTTTGAAATGGTGGCTCTTTAATGTTTGACATGGTGGCTTTTTAATGTTCGACATGGTGGCTCTTTTATGTTCGACATGGCGTCATGTATATGTTTGATATGGTAGCTCTTGAATGTTCAACATGGAGTCATGTATATGTTGGACATGGTGGCTCTTTAATGTTTGACATGGGGGCTCTTCTATGTTTGACATGGGGGCTCTTCTATGTTTGAAATGGGGGCTCTTCTATGTTTGACATGGGGGCTCTATTATGTTTGACATGGTGGCTCTTTAATGTTCGAAATGGTGGCTCTTTAATGTTCAAAAAGGTGGCTCTTTTATGTTTGACATGGTGGCTCTTTAATGTTTGACATGGTGGCTCTTTTATGTTCGACATGGTGTCTCTTCAATGTTTGACATGGAGTCATGTATATGTTTGACATGGTGGCTCTTGTATTTTTAACATGTTGGCTCTTTAATGTTCGACATGGTGGCTCTTTAATGTCTAACATGGAGTCACGTATATGTTTGACATGGAGTCATGTATATGTCTGATATGGTAGCTCTTTAATGTTTTACATGGAGTCACGTATATGTTTGACATGGTGGTTCTTAAATGTTCGACATGGTGGCTCTTTAATGTGTTACATGGTGGCACTTTCATGTTTGACCTGGTGGCTCTTTAATGTTTGACATAGTGTCTCTTTAATGTTTGACATGGAGTCATGTATATGTTTGACATGGTAGCTCTTGAATGTTCGACATAGAGTCATGTATATGTTTGCCATGGTGGCTCTTTAATGTTAGACATGGTGGCACTTTCATGTTTGACCTGGTGGCTCTTTAATGTTTGACATGGTGGCTCCTTAATATTTGACATGGTGGCCCTTTAATATTTGACATGCTGGCCCTTTAATGTTCGACATGGTGGCTCTTCAATGTTCGACATGGTGGCTCTTTTAGGTTTGAAATGGTGGCTCTTTAATGTTTGACATGGTGGCTTTTTAATGTTCGACATGGTGGCTCTTTTATGTTCGACATGGCGTCATGTATATGTTTGACATGGTAGCTCTTGAATGTTCAACATGGAGTCATGTATATGTTGGACATGGTGGCTCTTTAATGTTTGACATGGGGCTCTTCTATGTTTGACATGGGGGCTCTTCTATGTTTGACATGGGGGCTCTATTATGTTTGACATGGTGGCTCTTTAATGTTCGAAATGGTGGCTCTTTAATGTTCAAAAAGGTGGCTCTTTTATGTTTGACATGGTGGCTCTTTAATGTTTGACATGGTGGCTCTTTAATGTTTGACATGGTGGCTATTCAATGTTAGACAAAGTAGCTCTTTAATGTTTGACATGATGGCTCTTTAATGATAGACATGGTGGCTCTTTAATTTTTGACATGGTGACTCTTTAATGTTGGACATGGTGGCTCTTTAATGTTAGAAATGGTGGCTCTTTAATGTTCGACATAAAGTCACTTATATGTTTGACATGATGGCTCTTTTATGTTTAACATGGTGGCTCTTTAATGTTTGACATGGTAGCTCTTTTATGTTCGACATGGTGGCTCTTTAATGTTCGACATGGTGGCTCTTTTATGTTCGACATGGTGTCGCTTCAATGTTTGACATGGAGTTACGTATATGTTTTACATGGTGGCTCTTTTATGTTCGACGTGGTGGCTCTTTAATGTTTGACATGGGGTCTCTTCAATATTTGACATGGAGTTACGTATATGTTTTACATGGTGGCTCTTTAATGTTTTACATGGTGGCACTTTCATGTTTGACCTGGTGGCTCTTAAATGTTTGACATGGTGGCTCTTTAATGTTTGACATGGTGTCTCTTTAACGTTTGACATGGAGTCATGTATATGTTTGACATGGTGGCTCTTGATTGTTCGACATAGAGTCATGTATATGTTTGCCATGGTGGCTCTTTAATGTTAGACATGGTGGCTCTTTTATGTTTTGCATGGTGGCTCTTTTATGTTCGACATGGTGTCTCTTCAATGTTTGACATGGAGTCATGTATATGTTTGACATGGTGGCTCTTGTATTTTTAATACGTTGGATCTTTAATGTTCGACATGGTGGCTCTTTAATGTCTAACATGGAGTCACGTATATGTTTGACATGGAGTCATGTATATGTCTGATATGGTAGCTCTTTAATGTTTTACATGGAGTCACCTATATGTTTCACATGGTGGCTATTTTATGTTTGACATGGTGGTTCTTAAATGTTCGACATGGTGGCTCTTTAATGTGTTACATGGTGGCACTTTCATGTTTGACCTGGTTGCTCTTTAATGTTTGACATGGTGGCTCTTTAATATTTGACATGGTGGCCCTTTTATGTTCGACATGGTGGCTCTTTAATGTTTGACATGAAGTCATGTATATGTTTGACCTGGTGGCTCTTTAATGTTTGACATGGTGGCTCTTTAATGTTTTATATGGTGGCACTTTCATGTTTGACCTGGTGGCTCTTTAATGTTTGACATGGTGGCTTTTTAATATTTGACATGGTGGCACTTTCATGTTTGACCTGGTGGGTCATTAATGTTTGACATGGTACCTCTTTTATGTTCGACATGGTGGCTCTTTAATGTTTTACATGGTGGCTCTTTACTGTTTGACATGGTGACTCTTTTATGTTCTACATTGTGGCTCTTTTATGTTCGACATGGTGGCTCTTTAATGTTTGATAAGGTGGCTCTTTAATGTTTGACATTGTGGCTCTTTAATATTTGACAAGGTGGCTCTTTAATGTTTAAAATGGTGGCTCTTTAATTTTCGAAATGGTGGCTGTTTTATGTTTGACATGGTGGCTCTTTAATGTTCTTAATGGTGTCTCTTTAATGTTTGCCATTGTGGCTCTTTAATGTTTGACATGGTGGCTTTTTAATGTTCGACATGGTGGCTCTTTTAGGTTTGAAATGGTGGCTCTTTAATGTTTGACATTGTGGCTCTTTAATGTTCGACATGGTGGCTCTTTAATGTTTGACATGGTAATTCTTTTATGTTTGATATGGTGGCTCTTTAATGTTTGACATGGTAATTCTTTTATGTTCGACATGGTGGCTCTTTAATGTTCGACATGGTGGCTCTTTTAGGTTTGAAATGGTGGCTCTTTAATGTTTGACATGGCGGCTCTTTAATGTTTGAAATGGTGGCTCTTTAATGTTTGATATGGTGGCTCTTTTATGTTCGACATGGTGGCTCTTTAATGTTCGACATGGTGGCTCTTTTAGGTTTGAAATGGTGGCTCTTTAATGTTTGACATGGTGGCTCTTTTAGGTTTGAAATGGTGGCTCTTTAATGTTTAGAATTTTGTGTTTTTTAAGGTGTTTTAATAAAAAAAACATTTTTTACTACTAAGATTCGAACCAAGGTCGCTACATTAGCATTCCAGTCTGTTTGCATCCGGCTATCTCTTTTCAATTGGAGAACATGACTTGTGGCCCTTATAATTCAATACTTATAGCAAGTCGGTTAGAGTAAAAAGTTATGACATAATCAATTTCTCAGTCAGCCAGTATCAGTCTGAATTTAAGTTAGCAATATGGTTACGCAATTTAAATGAAGTCTTGTGTGCGTTTCTGTGGCACTGTTTTCAACTTGTTGTGATGCAATCTTTATCACAATCGTAATTCAGCCAGTCAGTTTTTTCTCTAGCATTCTTACAATGCATTTCAAGTCAAAAATTTTGCTTGACCTTTGCAAAAAAGCATGTTTTTCGAATATTTAATCCCTTTAACATTGAGCAATTTCTTAGCCAAGATGCATGTACCGTCCCAGGAACATTTCTGATCGAATGGTGCAAGTTTAAAGAAAATCGGTTGAGCCATTTTTTTTGAAATCTATCGCATAGCTAGTTAGTTACAGACATTTCATTTTTAGTATATAGGATATCTGACAGATAGGGTTAGATATCAGACAGATAGGGTTAGATATCAGGGTTAGATATCAGACAGAAAGGGTTAGATATCAGACAGATAGGGTTAGATATCAGACAGATAGGGTTAGATATCAGGGTTAGATATCAGACAGAAAGGGTTAGATATCAGGGTTAGATGTCAGACAGATAGGGTTAGATATCAGACAGATAGGATTAGATATCAGACAGATAGGGTTAGATATCAGACAGATAGGGTTAGATATCAGACAGATAGGGTTAGATATCAGACAGATAGGGTTAGATATCAGATAGATAGGGTTAGATATCAGGGTTAGATATCAGACAGATAGGGTTAGATATCAGATAGATAGGGTTAGATATCAGGGTTAGATATCAGACAGATAGGGTTAGATATCAAGTTTAGATATCAGACAGATAGGGTTAGATATCAGACAGATAGGGTTAGATATCAGGGTTAGATATCAGACAGATAGGGTTAGATATCAGACAGATAGGGTTAGATATCAGACAGAACCGCCAGCTCAACAAAGCCAATCCCTGTCTCCGCAGGCCTAGGCAGAGTGGTCACAGCCGCAGGCATGGACAATTTACCAAGTGGACTCAATTTGGCTGACAGAGCTGTTTCGACTGGCGCCGGTCCAAGTGCCGCTGCCTTGGAGTCCCCTGGACAGAGTCAGCAGCAGCAGCAGCAACGTCAGCCTCCTCGTGGCAGACCAGCGGCCAAGAACCCTTCACCCGCTGCTCGTAGCAAGAAGCCTCAGCAACAGCAGAAGCGGCAACAGTCGAGAAATGCTGACAATCTCGTCGATACGAATTCCGCAGCTGTTGGCGCCGACTCCTTGCAGTTTGACGACGCTAACGGGGACGAGATGTACAGCAGGGCTACCAGGGTTAAGCGGGATGCCGATCAGACATATGACCGGCTGAGGAGGCACCTGCAGCTGGCTAGGGATCAGGAGCTGCTGACTGGTGAGCTGCTTGGGTTGTCTCTGGGTTGGGACTGGGTGTGTCTCTGGGTTGGGACTGGGTGTGTCTCTGGGTTGGGACTGGGTGTCTCTGGGTTGGGACTGGGTGTGTCTCTGGGTTGGGACTGGGTGTGTCTCTGGGTTGGGACCGGATGTCTCTGGGTTGGGACTGGGTGTGTCTCTGGGTTGGACTAGGTGTCTCTTGGTTGGGACTGGGTGTCTCTGGGTTGCGACTGGGTGTGTCTCTGGGTTGGGACTGGGTGTGTCTCTGGGTTGGGACTGGGTGTGTCTCTGGGTTGGGACTGGGTGTGTCTCTGGGTTGGGACTGGACTGGGTGTGTCTCTGGGTTGGGACTGGGTGTGTCTCTGGGTTGGGACTGGGTGTGTCTCTGGGTTGGGACTGGGTGTGTCTCTGGGTTGGGACTGGGTGTCTCTGGGTTGCGACTGGGTGTGTCTCTGGGTTGGGACTGGGTGTGTCTCTGGGTTGGGACTGGGTGTCTCTGGGTTGGGACTGGGTGTCTCTGGGTTGGGACTGGGTGTGTCTCTGGGTTGGGACTGGGTGTCTCTGGGTTGGGACTGGGTGTCTCTGGGTTGGGACCGGATGTCTCTGGGTTGGAACTGGATGTCTCTGGGTTGGGACTGGGTGTCTCTGGGTTGGACTAGGTGTCTCTTGGTTGGGACTGAGTGTGTCTCTGGGTTGGACTAGGTGTCTCTTGGTTGGGACTGGGTGTCTCTGGGTTGCGACTGGGTGTGTCTCTGGGTTGGGACTGGGTGTGTCTCTGGGTTGGGACTGGGTGTGTCTCTGGGTTGGACTAGGTGTCTCTTGGTTGGGACTGGGTGTCTCTTGGTTGGGACTGGGTGTGTCTCTGGGTTGGACTAGGTGTCTCTTGGTTGGGACTGGGTGTGTCTCTGGGTTGGGACTGGGTGTCTCTGGGTTGCGACTGGGTGTGTCTCTGGGTTGGGACTGGGTGTGTCTCTGGGTTGGGACTGGGTGTGTCTCTGGGTTGGGACTGGGTGTCTCTGGGTTGGGACCGGATGTCTCTGGGTTGGGACCGGATGTCTCTGGGTTGGGACTGGGTGTGTCTCTGGGTTGGGACCGGATGTCTCTGGGTTGGAACTGGATGTCTCTGGGTTGGGACTGGGTGTCTCTGGGTTGGACTAGGTGTCTCTTGGTTGGGACTGGGTGTGTCTCTGGGTTGGACTAGGTGTCTCTTGGTTGGGACTGGGTGTCTCTGGGTTGCGACTGGGTGTGTCTCTGGGTTGGGACTGGGTGTGTCTCTGGGTTGGGACTGGGTGTGTCTCTGGGTTGGGACTGGGTGTCTCTGGGTTGGGACTGGGTGTCTCTGGGTTGGGACTGGGTGTCTCTGGGTTGGAACCAGTTGCCTATCTGGTGCTGGTTTGCACCAGGTGTCCCAGAGCTCAGCTTTCCTGTCCCGCCCGCCAACCCAGGTGACCAGGTGCTGCAGGACCTGGGGCCATCCGGTCAGCAGCCGCTGCTCCAGCCTGCTGCACCATCGTCGGCAGCGGCAGCTGATTCCGCCGTTGTCGCCGAGCGGCAGCAACATCAACCAACTGCAGACTCCGGCGACGCCTTTCAACAGCGGCACCAGCTGCAGTTCAACGATTTCCCAGACTCCGACGCTGAGGATGAAGACGCCGCCTCCAGGGGCCCGTCGGCAGCGGCGGCGGCGGCCGCGCAGTCGATAACTCCGCCGCCGCCTCCTGTGCTGTCGCCGCCGTCGCAACAGCTGGAGGCTGAGGACGCTGCTCAGGAATTTGAGGAGGAAATCGAAGAGGAGGACGTCGGCGACACGGGGCGCAGCGGCGGAGGGGCGTACAGCTACGCTGATAGCTTCGACGCCTCTAGCGCCTGATTGTTAGCATCGTAAACTTAGCTGGTTTTAGTTTTAAAAAATAAACTATTTAGCTGTAAAAGTACGTTGTGTCTTTTCATTGGTTTATCATCAAACAAAATGGGTTGTAGCTTTAGTAGTTAGAAAAATCGATTTTCGACCTACTTGATAAGATTTGTAACTCTGCATTGCTTCAGTTCACCCAGCTGTAAAATGTGTGCCAGCATTAGCTGGGATAATTCAGGGTGTGTGTGTGGCGACCCCTCCCAGTCCTTGGACAATAGCTGCGGCTGAGCTGTCGGTTGCACACATCTTAGCCGACTCTTGTGACTTTTTTAACGACCTTTTTAACGACTTTCTGTGGATTTGGGGATTGGCCCTCATGGATGTAAGACAACCCCCCAAATCGAAATTTTCAATCAATCTTCGTTCTTTACATTGTATCAATTTAAATCTAAGTAAACTACTAAATGTTGCTACTAACAGTAGGTTTAATGTAAATTGTTTCCGTAAATTTTTCAGGCTCGCACTTTTTGTCTTACATTCCATTTGCTCCCTGCTGTGCAGTCTTTTTTTGAGTTCCCGTTCGATTTCTGAGCTGGGACTCTCTTTCAAAACGTTTTGTTGCACGTCAGTGTTTTCATTTTTTCAAAACTAAAAAATCACGAAAATATTATAGGATTACGTCCGTCCAAATAAAAGTTATTAATTTTTATAGTTACAGCGTAATTCTGGTTTGTTTGTTTTACTTTTTGGATCTTGAAGATTTTTAAAATCTATTATAGGGGTCAGCAAACTTTGAGAGAGTAGAGAAGAGGAGAGAGTAGGGAAGGGGAGAGTAGGGAAGTGGGGAGTGAAGAGCGCTGAGCAGAGACACGAATCTTGAGCTGTCGGATTAATATTGTCAAGTTTCCAAGGACCCCAGGGCCGGATAGTGAGACTGCGAGCCGGAGTTGTCTGACTCCTGATCTATGTACTTTGGTAGCTTTAATTCAAGGTGTCTTAGGCAGCCAATGTGCAGTGTAAGTAAGGATCTGTACCTGCATTTTCATCTGCATGCACGACCTTCCTGGCGTCTACAGAATCGAGTAGCGGCACCTCCAGTCAGGTGCTGAGCGTGCCAGGCTATCCACCGTTTGAGCTGGGGAAGTCTCGCTTCGACCAGGTGAGTCCTGTACTACTACTACTACTACTACTACTACTACTACTACTACTACTACTACTACTACTACTACTACTACTACTACTACTACTACTACTACTACTACTACTACTACTACTACTACTACTACTACTACTACTACTACTACTACTACTACTACTACTACTACTACTACTACTACTACTACTACTACTACTACTACTACTACTACTACTACTACTACTACTACTACTACTACTACTACTACTACTACTACTACTACTACTACTACTACTACTACTACTACTACTACTACTACTACTACTACTACTACTACTACTACTACTGCTACTATTACTACTACTACTACTAACACTACTACTACTACTACTACTACTACTACTACTGCTACTATTACTACTACTACTACTACTACTACTACTACTACTACTACTACTACTACTACTACTACTACTACTACTGCTACTACTACTACTACTACTACTACTACTACTACTACTACTACTACTACTACTACTACTACTATTACTATTACTACTACTAATACTACTACTACTACTACTACTACTACTACTACTACTACTACTACTACTACTACTACTACTACTACTATTACTATTACTACTACTAATACTACTACTACCACTACCACACCTCACCTACCATCCCAGTCGGTGTTCAGCGGTCGGCTCCGTCACTTCTTCAACGTGATCGATCCCAGGACCTTGCTAGTAAACGATTCTGGTCTGCAGCGCTCAGTCCAGCTGCTGGAGGCCTTCAAATCCGGCACGGTGCCACCGGGTACCACCACGCGAGACCTGTGGGAGGCTCAGAAAGTCAAGGACGCCATTCTGCACCCGGACACTGGCAAGAAAATCTATCGACCATTTCGCATGTCCGGCTTCGTGCCCTACGGCACCCCGATTGTGGTTGGCCTGCTGCTACCCCACAGCCGCCTGTGGCACACAGTGTTCTGGCAGTGGCTCAACCAGAGCCACAACGCTGCAGTCAACTATGCCAATAGGAACGCCAGCAAGGAGACTCCAGTGTCGAGATTTCTTACCGGCTATGTTGGAGCTGTTAGCGCGGCTGTTAGCATTGCTGTGAGTTCAGTTGAGCTTAGGTGACCTCTCTGAGCTGTAGTTCTAAGTAAGTAGTCTTGACCTTTAATGCCCTTTCTGAGCTGTGGCTCTGAGTAAGTTTATTTGACCTTTAATGACCTCTTTGAGCTGTGGCTCTGAGTAAGTTTATTTGACCTTTAATGACCTATCTGAGCTGTGGTTCTGAGTAAGTTTATTTGACCTTCAATGACCTCTCTGAGCTGTGGTTCTGAGTAAGTTTATTTGACCTTTAATGACCTATCTGAGCTGTGGTTCTGAGTAAGTTTATTTGACATTTAATGACCTCTCTGAGCTGTGGTTCTGAGTAAGTTTGTTTGACCTTCAATGACCTCTCTGAGCTGTGGCTCTGAGTAAGTTTATTTGACCTTTAATGTCCTCTCTGAGCTGTAGTTTCAAGTAAGTTGACTTGACCTTTAATGACCTTTGAGCTGTGGTTCTGAGTAAGTTGATTTGACCTTCAATGACCTTTGAGCTGTGGTTCTGAGTAAGTTGATTTGACCTTCAATGACCTTTGAGCTGTGGTTCTGAGTAAGTTTATTTGACCTTTAATGAACTTTTTGAGCTTTTTATAATTTTTATTAAGTTAATTTGACATCAATTGACCTTGAGTTGAACTCAGGCGACCTTTCTGAGCCGTGGCTTTAAGTAGAGGTTTTAGGAATTATTGAGTTCAATGACCTCAGGTGACCTCTCTAAGCTGTAGTTCTTAATAATTTTAAAACGATTTTCACACCTAAATTTCACTTTTCGTTTCAGGTGGGCCTCACTGTGGTCATCAGGAAGGCCAACACCCTTCCACCGGCTACTAAAATGCTCATTCAAAAGTTCGTGCCGCTACCAGCTGTGTGTAAGCTTTTATTTATTGAGTCACCTAAAGAGCTCTTAGTGGACAGGACATTTTCCGACATCTTTCTTTTCCTGATTCGGAAAATGTATTTAAACTTGATTACTTAATAACCCCTGACCACAATTAGAGAATCGCCCTGACCTCCATTAGAGAATTACCCCTGACCTCTATTAGAGAATCACCCCTGACCTCTATTAGAGAATCACCCCTGACCTCCATTAGAGAATCGCCCATGACCTCCATTAGAGAATCGCCCCTGACCTCCAACAGAGAATCGCCCCTGACCTCCATCAGAGAATCGCCCCTGATCTCCATCAAAGAATCGCCCCTGACCTCCATCAGAGAATCGCCCCTGACCTCCATTAGAGAATCGCCCATGACCTCCATTAGAAAATCGCCCCTGACCTCCAACAGAGAATCGCCCCTGACCTCCATCAGAGAATCGCCCCTGACCTCCATTAGAGAATCGCCCCTGACCTCCATCAGAGAATCGCCCCTGACCTCCATTAGAGAATCGCCCCTGACCTCCAACAGAGAATCGCCCCTGACCTCCATCAGAGAATCGCCCCTGACCTCCATTAGAGAATCGCCCCTGACCTCCATCAGAGAATCGCCCCTGACCTCCATTAGAGAATCGCCCCTGACCTCCATTAGAGAATCGCCCCTGACCTCCATCAGAGAATCGCCCCTGACCTCCATCAGAGAATCGCCCCTGACCTCCATTAGAGAGAATCTCTTCTCAACCCACCCTCAGCCACGGCCAGCACGCTAAACGTGCTGCTAATGCGAAACAGCGAGTTATCCGAAGGCATTGAAGTGTTCGACGAAAATCGCCAAGTGGTCGGCACATCAAAGGTTGCCGCTAAGAGGGTTAGTTTTGTTTTTTTAGCTAAGAAATACGAGCTTTGTATTAGACTATAGAAATTTCGTACAATGTACTTTAAATTTGTACTTTTAGGCTATATTCGATACGGCGAAAACTAGGGCGATTCTACCTGTACCGCTGCTGCTGATACCGCCTCTGGTGATGACCTTCTTGGAGAAGTGAGTCAATTAATCTTGATAAAGTGCGAGTTGATTTTTATGTATGAAAATTCGCTTTTGCTAAATTTGCAAATAGCTCTACTGTAAGTAGCCTCACGCATCACGTTCTCTTTTTCTACCCCGCAGACGAAGTTTTCTGCGCCGATTTCCACGACTGCACTTGCCGGTTCACGCCCTGGTGGTCACGGCTGCCTTTGGCGGAGCGCTGCCCGTGGCCATAGCACTGTTCCCGCAGATTTCGGCGGTAAGACAGACAAACACTAAGACAGACAGACAGACAGACAGACAGACAGACAGACAGACAGACAGACAGACAGACAGACAGACAGACACTAAGATAGACAGACAGACAGACAGACAGACAGACAGACAGACAGACAGACAGACAGACAGACAGACAGACAGACAGACAGACAGACAGACAGACAGACACTAAGACAGACAGACACTAAGACAGACAGACACTAAGACAGACAGACACTAAGACAGACAGACAGACAGACAGACAGACAGACAGACAGACAGACAGACAGACAGACAGACAGACAGACAGACAGACAGACAGACAGACAGACAGACAGACAGACAGACAGACAGACAGACAGACAGACAGACAGACAGACAGAGGCGTCAGCCAGCTAACTCTGCCCCCATTCCAGATCGCACCCAAGGACTTGGAGCCCGAGCTCCAAGCTACGGTGGCGCCAGGCTGCAAAGAGCTGTACTACAACAAGGGGCTCTGAACCAACCCGAATAACTTTTGCTGTGCTTTTAGTTTTCATGGTTTTAATGGTGGCTGAATTGTTTTAAAGCTTTTTTGCTAAGCATTGCATTGCCCTGACGTGCATTGAGCCGTCATAATGTTTGCCTGTCTAATTATTTTAACAATTTTGCATCCAAACCGCTCTTTCCCTCCTCATCCACTCTTCTACTCATCCGCTCCCCCCTACTCATCCGCTCCCCCTACTCATCCGCTCCCCCCTACTCATCCGCCCCCTACTCATCCGCCCCCCTACTCATCCGCTCCCCCTACTCATCCGCTCCCCTACTCATCCGCTCCCCCTACTCATCCGCCCCCCTACTCATCCGCCCCCTACTCATCCGCTCCCCCTACTCATCCGCTCCACCTACTCATCCGCTCCCCCTACTCATCCGCTCCCCCCTACTCATCCGCTCTCCCTACTCATCCGCTCCCCCCTACTCATCCGCTCCCCTCTACTCATCCGCTCCCCCTACTCATCCGCTCCCCCCTACTCATCCGCTCCCCTCTACTCATCCGCTCCCCCCTACTCATCCGCTCCCCTCTACTCATCCGCCCCCTACTCATCCGCCCCCTACTCATCCGCCCCCCTACTCATACGCTCCCCCTACTCATCCGCTCTCCACTCATCCGCCCCCTACTCATCCGCTCCCCCTACTCATCCGCTCCACCTACTCATCCGCTCCCCCTACTCATCCGCTCCTCCCTACTCATCCGCCCCCTACTCATCCGCTCCCCCTACTCATCCACCCCCTACTCATCCGCTCCCCCTACTCATCCGCTCTCCACTCATCCGCCCCTACTCATCCGCTCCCCCTACTCATCCGCTCCACCTACTCATCCGCTCCCCCTACTCATCCGCTCCCCCCTACTCATCCGCCCCCTACTCATCCGCTCCCCCTACTCATCCACCCCTACTCATCCGCTCCCCCCTACTCATCCACCCCCTACTCATCCGCTCCCCCTACTCATCCGCTCCCCCTACTCATCCACCCCCTACTCATCCACCCCCTACTCATCCGCTCCCCTACTCATCCGCTCCCCCTACTCATCCGCTCCCCTACTCATCCGCTCCCCCTACTCATCCGCTCCCCCTACTTATCCGCTCCCCCCTACTCATCCACTCTCTCCCCTACTCATCTGCTCTCTCCCCTACTCATTCACTGTCTCCCTACTCGTCCTTTCCCACTTTCATAAATGCTTTCATCTCACTCCGGAGAGTACCCATTTTTTGAGTTGTTTTTCCCAATTAAATGCATTGCTATTGCTGCTGACTTGCTGCCTATCAGCTGTGAGCTCAGTGACTCTTTGCTATCGAATTTTTAGTCATTTTGCAACAAGCTGATGTTTAGTCCACGCTGTTGTTAGCAAATTATGGGACTTTTCAATTTTGGAGCCGTGATTCTTTTGAGCAAGGTGTGTCATTACTAATCATTCGTAATAACTATAGCTAATTTTTTATCACTTACGAACTTTGGAATAATTTTTGCATTGCTTGGTGAAAGTCAGTATTGTGCTTTTAACGTAGCTAACTGATTAATAATAATTTAATTAGACTCTAAAAAATTCTTGATTCAGCCTATCAACTTCTACTCGTAGTGGTTTATTCTGTTTGAGTTTATGCAATAATCTTAAACCGGTCATGTACATTCAGAGTGTACATGCAGCGATCCGGACTTTCTCATAGTCAGACAGTCAGGCGCAACCGAAAAACAATCCAGCTATGACTTAATTCTGCGTATTTATCAGTACAAAGTAAGTTTAAACCAGCAGACTTATAACAAAACTGAAAAAAAATTCAGTTTCTGTTAGATCGTGTCTACATGCTACAGTGGACCAGTTGTAAAGTGTTGGGGTTGGTGCCACAGCAACTCTTGAATGTGGCTCTGCAGCAACTGCTTGAGGAAACTTGTGGTTTTGGTCGATACTCCTGGCTGACTGAAAATTAAAATGGTGTAGAAAGTCGTCTATCAGCTACTGTATAGGAAGCGAAGCAACTCCAAGAAAGCTACTGCTAAACTAGAGACATCAAAATTGGAACAGTCCTTCTCTATCATACTCCTCACAAGTTGAATATTGTGCCAGAAAATAAGAACAATAAGCTTTTCTATTTCTTATTGGGGCATGCAGACCATGTTCCTACATGTAGTTGCTAGGAAATATCAAATATGAAAGCTTAGCTTAGGTAAACCCCTTGACATCCTCTCAAATGTGTGTAATGTGATACGAACTCAATTTTTGCAGGTAAATGCTGGTACGTGTTTACGATTAGCAAGACAAAAAATGTAGAACTACATGTATCACCGATGCAAATCATCATTCTTAAAATGCATTCTTACTGATATTCTTACTGATTCAGTAGTGCGCATACACCTGTATTCCAATGCACCGTCATCCGCGGTTCGGTAACCAATTGTCCTGATTCCTGTGATTTTGTATTGATGCCAATTGATGCTCCAGTACTGACGGAAGGTGTTCTACTATAGAAGCAGGTAAATAAATTTTAAAAACTTAAATAGATCAGTCAAGGAGACTCAAATTTCACGGATAGATCAGTCGACCCATTCGTTTATGCCCATGTGGCCGATGGCTCGTGAAAATCCACATTGCTGTCAGTCGATTTATTCCTTTGTTTTATCGTAGCAAATTAGTAAAACGAGACAATACTGTTTGGTTATAACAGTATTTGTGTACAAATTTATTGTTTAAGCTTGATTATGTAAGCGCATGTATTTTGTTTTATTGAATTAAATTCCATTATTAAGCCACGTAAAGCGATTTCAACTCCATTTTGAACTTTAATGAACGTTACAAATGAAGTTTCCGAACAAAAATCAAAAGGCTGTCATTTTATTAACTTTGCTCAGATGAAAGCACCAAGCTATAAATGAAAAGAAAGAAAAGTAGTTTCTGGCATCCTTGTACATGATACTTTAGTTGTCCATGATAAATATTTTTTTGGGTTTCGTGCGTGAATTTTTATATTGTCTACTCAACCGATAAATGTTTTGTATAAAAAACTTTCCACCGCGTCTCAAAAAGGAACTGACAAAATTTGTTTAAATAAACCTGCTCGAAAGGAAAATGAAAAAAACGTCCACAATTGTTAGCTAATTAAAAGTATTATTTTGAGAGTTGCTCAATCCTCTCCGTCTTAGAACTATTAGATCGAACTCTACTCTTCATTCGGTGTCGTCAAGCCTCACAACACCGTCGACAACCGGCAGTGGAGCTGCGGATAACGGAGCGTCTGTTACTATGTATAATATGTTAAACTGCATTCTTTAGCACTCATTTGAAGTTTGGCTTAGTGAATTTTTCACGAGACAATTTAGCCTAGCAATGTCTTCGAAGGCAACGCAGAAAGACTTATCAACTTACTGCCCCGTACACCGATTTCCGCAAAAGCCGAACACCTGAACTTAGCATAGGGTCAGGAAAGCTTTTTTGCGATTGGTGATCTTCACTACCCTGCCTAGTCTGTTGCAACTGAACGTCTTCACATTGAAAGCGCTTTTAGAGTTGTACGAGGCGCGCACGTGACCGTCCGCCGTAACCACAAAGTTTGTGAGTCTTTTAGAACAGCAGTCGAGTCTGTTGAAGATCTTGACCTCTGATGTGAGCCAGCTTCGCAGTCTTGGCCATCCACCAGCCCTTCTCCAGATTTGTGTGAGTGCACGAGTGTCCCCAGTAGTACTGGTTGGTGTTTCCATCGATGGCTCTGCCGCAGACGACATCCCAGCCAACAGAGCTCTGAGAGCACTGGCTCAGAGACAGCTGGTTGCCTGTTGTAGATGACGACCTCCTTTATATGAACAGGTTTAGTAAAGCTCTTGAAT
Source organism: Macrostomum lignano (assembly GCA_002269645.1). Lineage (NCBI taxonomy): Eukaryota > Metazoa > Platyhelminthes > Macrostomidae > Macrostomum > Macrostomum lignano. Next base: position 223,551 of record NIVC01001600.1, on the reverse strand, counting down.
CCCTTGAAGTTATTAGTGTGGCTGCAGGAGTGCTTCCAGTAGTCCTGGCTTTTGTTTCCGTCCATGGCTCGCTTGCAGACTCCGTTCCAGCCCACCGAGGTCTGGAAGCACTTGTTGAAGCTGAGCTTTTCTGTGGATTCAATTCAAATGGTGAATGATAATGTTTAGCAGCAAGAGACCTATTTCTAGTTGTGAAACATCAAGTGAAGATTGTGTTGTCGGCGCTAAATGTCACGCGAGCCATGCCGGTAGATTATATAGCCTAGACCGAGAGGGCGGGATCACACCAAGCCGAAATAACCAAAAATAATTTTCAGCACCTGCTTTTTTCTGGACTTAATTCTTGTTCGAATGATAATGACCACTCAAAAAGGGAAGTGAGGCATTCATGTCCGCAAAAGATGCTGCTAGCTACATTGGGAAGAGCTTTGACTGGATAGAGCTAGTTAGTAGTTTGTTAGTTAGTTAGTTAGTTAGTTAGTTAGTCAGCTAGTTAGTTAGTTAGTTAGTTAGTTAGTTAGTTAGTTAGTTAGTTAGTCAGCTAGTTAGTTAGTTAGTTAGTTAGTTAGTTAGTTAGTTAGTTAGTTAGTTAGTTCCTCTCATTTAGACGGTCTTGGAAAGCTTCCCGAGCATTTTACGCAAATTTCGTGTCCGTCACAGGCCTCGAGCTTGCGATGACATGCAGCAATTGAACGGGACAATCTAGGGCCTTTCAGATTTTGCTTGAAAGCAAGCACCAGTGTCAAGCTGCATGGGCACTTTAGTATCATTGACTATGATGTCCTCTAATGCTTCAGATATAGCTTGAACGGTATCCGTGTCCGTAAGATGAAGAACTTCAGGTATATTACCATCACTGGTCTCATCAGGTCGGACATCCGAGTGATGCACTGCTTTCACTCCGGCCTAGCGACAAACTGAGGCAACAATGGTTGCGCTTTCCGAATTACAGCTTTGGTGTAAGCCAGGCATTTGCCGACAGGATGAGACTTGCAACAAAACTCACAGTTCCTTGCAATGGAGATGCCTCCAGAGATGATCGACTATCTTTGGCAAAATGAACCGAATCATTGTCTACCTGACGATACCTGTTCAATGTTCCTGACGAGGTCGACAATATCCGACATTGGCAGTTCCTTCTTTTGCCTTTGTTCTTCTGGGCCAGACACGCCAGACGAGGTCTGAATCGCACCCAGCACCCGCCTCTGAACTTCTGGGTTGCTGATTCCTGCGGTGACCTCAGGCGGGATAGAACATCCGTGATGGACTCCTCACCAGCTGCTTGGCGAAGGACCAAAAAATCTCGTGCTCTCTTGAAGACTTCTTGGGCTTCATATAATTGACGATAGCAGATTCCTTCTCTTAGAATGGCAGCGTCTCAAAACAATGATGCGAGTTAGCTTCTCAAGTGTATTCAGTCCACACAAGGCCGTGAAGTTGTCGGCAATCGTTTTAGAGATTGCAAGAGCTTTGAATGCTTTCAGCCACCACGGTGAGGCGTGGTCTGCATCTGCGAGGACAAAAAATTCAAGCCGGAGAAAGCCGCTAGTGCTCACCAAGGCGCGGCCAACCATAATATCGACGAATCCACCACGCGATGCTGGAAGCTGACCGGCGGATGCTTATCGGCATCGACAATCGTGCACGGCGTCCAGGCGGTCTGCAATGCCAGGTTAAGCAGGGCTGGCCACGGTTAGTACACGGTTACATGTACATGTAGTACGCTACAGAGTACAAGGCAACCTACAAATTACACTCAAAGCAGATTTGAAGCCAATTTTAGCATCTCAGGTGAGATTTTATTGATATGTTGGCACAGAACTTTCATTTTTCATGGGTGATCAAGCTTGACTATCTTGACTTGACCCCCTAGATGGGTCCCCATTGCAGTTCTTAGTTTTTTATAGCCAAAATCTAAAGTTAACTTTTTTGTCATCAAGGGCACTGCCCCTGAACTTCATAAATTTAGAAATAATCTTCAAGTTCATCTACCAATTGCCACCCAAAAGTTGCGCAGGAGATTCTTCGCACCCCCTTTACCCTCCACACCCGCTTTACCCTCCACACCCGCTTCACCCTCCGCATCGGTTATACCCTCCAGCTTTTCCCTCCGCAGACGCACACGAAGCCCATCCGCGATCTGAAAGATGTGATCAGACGCGGCTTCTCCCAGCCGTTCTGCCTGTTCCGCGGCTAGCAGAAATACTTAAAAAAACTTAAAAACCGACACCTTCATCCTCGCCACGGCCTGCCCGGCAGTCCATGACGCTATCCATGACGCTATCGCAGCGGCCCATGCAGCTCGCTGACGTCTGCGACAACTCCTTTCTGTTGTTGTTCCCACCCTGCACAGCCGCAGATATCGCAAAATAAAAAGGTATGCGTGTACTTTGATTGGCTGCCAATCGGCCGTCACGTGACTGTGGCCGGCGAGACTTCCATGATCATGGACCGTCACGTAATCAACAGCTACTTCCATGCAGAAGATGTTCACGTCAGACCTGATGTGCTACAGAGCAAGGTGATCGACTCAGAGTCAGTGAATTTATGTGGTTTGTGAGCAGGATTCGTGTAGCACACTTTTTTAGTTTGGATGACAGGTCAATGCTAGCCTTAAGTCAGCTACGAACGAGTCATAAGAAATGTACGATTGTACGTAGGCCAGAATAAAAATTAACGTAGAATTCGATTTTCTTTGAATATCAATGGGCTATAAAAAAGGCAAGACGCATTAAAAGATGGGCCTCAACATGACGACTCAAATGGCAGGTCGCATTTGAAAAAAGACATTGACCTTAGAGCGAGACATTATAATAGAGAAGCGAGACAGCTGCTAAGCAAAACCGGCCGGCCGTGGCCAAAAGCTGACTCCCTCTCCGTCTCTCTCTCTCTCTCTCTCTCTCTCTCTCTCTCTCTCTCTGTGTGTGTGTGTGTGTGTGTGTGTGTATGGATCAATACGAAGTGAGTTTAAACTACCAGCAGGAGTTGTGATTGTTAGAGTTGGAAGTGTTGGGGTGGTGCGACTCTTGAATGTGGCTCTTAAAGTAGCAGCATGAGGAAGCCTCGTGCTGGCGAAGACAAGACAGCATATCGAATCATGCATGGCGTGCATGCGCAGAAGCTCCTGGTCGATACTCTTAGCTGGCTGCACATTAAAATGGTGTAGAGAACTTACGGAGGCTATAGAAAGCAGAGCAACTCCCCAAAAATGATATTGATCATTTTTATTGAGAGCAGCGAGCAGAGTAAAATTGCAAATAATCGACTTTTAAGTTAGAGCAGTCCTTATTGAATAGTCCTATTTTGAATATCGTCCAAGCAATTGCATTGCCTCTTTGCTCTAATACGATCATCGCATGCCTCTCAATGTATGTAATACCGAGCTCAAATTTTGACTAATTACATCTGGCATGTAAATGCGAAGCCTGTATCTAAACTTTCTCAAAAGAAACTAAAGGAGATGATTTTTGGAATAGCAAGACTAGAGAATGTCAAACTATCACCTCGATACAAATCAACATTCTTGAAATGCATTTTTAAAGGTATTTTTTATTGATTCAGTAGTGCACATACACCTGTATTCCAATGCACCGTCATCCGCGGTTCCAGCTATCAATTGTCCTTCTGATTCCTGTGATATTTTGGTGACGACCTGGAGCTCTAGGAAGGTGTTTTACAATATAAACTATATAAACTAAGGCTGGTAGATAAGCTAAAAAGCCTTAAATAGACATGGCATGGAGACTTGAAGTTCACTGATAGATCAGTAAATCAACCAATGCGTCAATGCTCAATGGCCAGTATCTATTGAAAATCCACATTGCTGTCAGTCGATTTTGCCTTTGTTTTATCGTAGCAAATTTGTAAAACGAGACAATACTGTTTGTTCATAACAGCATTTGTGTACAACTGTTGTTGAAGTTTGATTGTGTATGCACAAGCGTTTTTACGAGCGTAATGAAGTAAACTCCATTGTTAAGCCACGCAAAACGGTTTCAACTCCATTTTGAGCTTTAGTGGTACTGCAGTTACCATGCATGTACGTTTGACCTCTGCGACGGACGGTGCTACGTCCCATTCAATGCATCTAACGCAGTTTCAAATGAAATTTCCGAACAAAAATCAAAAGGCTAGCTGTCATTTTATTAACTTTGCTCAGATGAAACAACCAAGATAAATGAGAATAAAGATAAAGAGCGTGGACAACTTCAGTAGAGGGATGGCTACTTTTGAATTAGTGAACTCACCCCACAATTCTTTTGCTAGATAACTTCTAGCATCCTTGAATATGATACTTCAGTTGTCCATGATAAACAGTCTTGGGTTTCAAGAATTTTTTATTGTCTTCTCAACCGATAAATGTCACTTTTATATTATTCAACTTTCCACCGCTTCTCAAAAAGGAACTGACAAGAGGTGTGTGGATAAACATGCACTTAGGCAAAAGGAAAATGAAAAAAAACTTCCAAAATGGTTAGGTAGTTAAATGTCTTTATTTTGAGAGTTGCTTAATTCTCGTCTTAGAAATTGTTGTCTTCATTCGGTGTCGCGTCAAGCTTCACAATCGCTGCGACAGGTTCTGCCAGGTCAGGCCTTCAGCCGCGGACTACCGGCAGTGGAGCTGCGGATAACGGAGTGTCATGCACAAAGTCTGTTGCTGTCTATCATATATAAAATTAACTGCTTTAGCACTTACTTCCAAATCCAGCACCTGGCGGAGAAGTCGGCTCTTCGTTCATGGCTGCGGATTATTTGGCAATGTGAATTCGGTGGAAACGGATTATCTACGCTTGATAGGCCTCGAAGTTCGGATTCAATCCAGCATGAATGTCAGAAACCTTTCATACTCGTGGTTTGCTCTTAGAAACTCACCATTTCCTCCGTACGGCACAACAGGGATAGAAGTTGGCGGCTCTTCGCTTGCTGTAAGAATGTAGTCAATAAATCCAATTGTCAAAAACTAACGTGTTGAAAACATGTGCTAAACACTTTATTGTTCAGTAACAACTTCAAAAATCAGTTCCGATAAACTTACGACTTCCGAATCCTGGGAAAGAAGTTGGCGGCTCTTCGCTGGCTGTAAGCAAGTTAATCAATGCAATTGTCAAAAACTAACGTGTTAAAAACATGTTAGAACACTTTATTGTTCAGTAACAACTTCAAAAATCAGTTCCGATAAACTTACGACTTCCGAATCCTGGGAAAGAAGTTGGCGGCTCTTCGCTGGCTGTAAGCAAGTCAATCAATGCAATTGTCAAAAACATATTACAGTTAGCAAACTTCACAACTAGTAAGATACTTTCATAACGTTTTAGAACACTTGATTGTTCAGGAAAAAACTGTGAACCTCAGCTCTAAAGAAACTCACGGATTCTGACGCCTGGGATGAACGGTGGCGGCGCATTGCTAGCTGTAATTAAGTAGTAATTAGGTCCAATCGTCAAAACAGCTTTGCATGTTAAAAACGCATGATTGTAAAGGAACAGCTAAGAATATCAGCTTCGAAAGACTTACCGATTCCGATGTCTGGGGAATAAGTTGGCGGCTCGTCGCTGGCTGCAAGTATAATAAGTCAATAAATATAATTGTCAAAATAACTTTATAACGTTTTAGAACACTTGATTGTTTAGGAGCAACTATAAAACTTAGCTCCAAAGAAACTCACGGATTCCGACGCCTGGGATGAACGGTGGTGGGGCTTCGCTGGCTGTAAAGAAGGCGTCAATTAATTGTCAAATCACTTATATGCATCTTTATAGCTAGGAAGAATACTGTCAAATTTCTGAGCCACTCACCCGGAGCCTCACCAGTTGGCATCGGAGGAGGCATTGGAGGCTCGGAGCTTCCGGAACCGGAACTGCCGGAGTCAGCAACTGCGGGTTATAAAAATTCATTTATTCCAAAGGTCAGTTTCAGTCAACAATAAGTCGAGGCGTGTTAACTTACATCTGGGTTTGTATACTGGGATGGCGCTAACGCTGCAGCACAGCACCAGACCCAACAAGACGGCTCCGAGAGTAGCTTTGCTCAGGATAGACATCGCCTCGTGTGTAGAAAGCTTAACTCAAGTTCAAAATTCAGTCTTCAATTTTTGACAAGTGAGCGAGGAAGCGGAGGGAGCTATGCTGGTAGATTATATAGCCTAGATCGACACGGCGTTGACCACCCCACGCGGAAACAGGTTTCTCCCAGCCATAATTACCAGCAGCTTTTTCCCTGGGCTCAACTCCTTGTTCGAATGGGCAAGGCGACTCAAGGGGGAAGGGAGGCATTGGTATTCGCAGAAGATACTGTATACCTAAAGCTATTAGTTGGAGCTGCAGCAGCAACCATTTAGGAAGAGCAGTGGCGCAGTGGGGTCTCAAAGGCTTTGGCGCCACACAATAGCGATTCGGACTGAAGAAGGCACAATAGGCAGATCTGCCTCTGCAGCTGCTTTGAAGAGTCGTCAGTGGGGGGAGGGTTGGGGTTTGGTGTAGGTAGGGTTGAAGTATGCAAAATGGGCTGATCAAGAGTGAACCACCAGTAAAAAGGATCGATTCTTTTGCCTATATTCTAATACGCTGAAATGACTAGTAATCATGAATCGTCTCAGAGCTTCGTTAGTTAGTCAGTCAGTCATTCAGTTGGTTAGTTAGTTAGTTAGTCAGTTAGTTAGTTAGTTAGTTAGTTAGTTAGTTAGTTAGTTAGTTAGTTAGTTAGTTAGTTAGTTAGTTAGTTAGTTAGTTAGTTAGTTAGTTAGTTAGTTAGTTAGTTAGTTAGTTAGTTAGTTAGTTAGTTAGTTAGTTAGTTAGTTAGTTAGTTAGTTAGTTAGTTAGTTAGTTAGTTAGTTAGTTAGTTAGTTAGTTAGTTAGTTAGTTAGTTAGTTAGTTAGTTAGTTAGTTAGTTAGTTAGTTAGTTAGTTAGTTAGTTAGTTAGTTAGTTAGTTAGTTAGTTAGTTAGTTAGTTAGTTAGTTAGTTAGTTAGTTAGTTAGTTAGTTAGTTAGTTAGTTAGTTAGTTAGTTAGTTAGTTAGTTAGTTAGTTAGTTAGTTAGTTAGTTAGTTAGTTAGTTAGTTAGTTAGTTAGTTAGTTAGTTAGTTAGTTAGTTAGTTAGTTAGTTAGTTAGTTAGTTAGTTAGTTAGTTAGTTAGTTAGTTAGTTAGTTAGTTAGTTAAGTTGCATCGGGTGCATGGCGACTAAGTAATGTCTGCGGCAGCCACGTGGTATGCATAATTGATCTATCTTAGTCACGAAAGACATGCAAGTGCCTTCCTTTCTCTACCATGCGACAAATTGGGTACTTCCCGCCGGTTTTCCTGCGAGAGCTGCAAAGTGCGAACATCATAGGGCGACAGCAAATAGTAGAATTGAAGCATTGTTCATCGTCTTGACATGCGTCATACGCTATTGTTCTCAAATGGCTATGCAAACGCATATTTTATACTCTAGTTGTTAGCCCGTATAGCCGGTATGGGTGGCTCTCATTAAAAGCAGAAAACCAAAAGAAGCAATAATTTGCTTCTACATGCATCCAGCTCTGCAGTTTTCTTCAACCCGCTAACCCGTCAGTTACTAACTACTGAAGTAAAATGAGAATCACTACTCAGCAGGCGGTGGCATGTGATGAAGACTAGATGTGGCAGCCGAAATTTTTTTTAGGGGGCGGTTTGAGATGGAGCTAGCTTCTTTGTTAGACTTACAGGGTGGCGACAGCTGAGACTGAGAGCTCCTATCTCCCAGCTTCCGTCCTTCATCACGGATTGGCTGCAGCTTGCGCTCCAAACGGTATAAATTGTATAAAGCAGATCTATATACCTGCTTCCCATTTCCCCGCACACCATCAATCTGAATAGCATTAACAGGCTAAAAGCTTACAATCTTGTCGTAGACTATGAAATTCTGGGTAATTTTCGCCATTGTGCTTATTCAAGTAAGCGGTGAGTACGGTCTAGTTGCTTCGTGCCTCCCCTGCTACTCCTACGAGAGTGCATGCGGATGTGCATGTGTGAACTGCTTTTTATACTCGCTCGAATTTCAGTGAAAAACGTTCTGAGCGTCAAACGCTTCAATCGATTCGTCACCAGCAGCTCCGTTGAGCTGATTGATTCTGTGATCAGCTTGTTCGTCAATAACGATGTCGCTCAGGAAAGTCATTGCCTGCTGCTGTGCCAGCTCAGAGGCTGCGCTGTCGTCGAGCTGAACAAGACCGCCAGAGTCTGTCGGACAGTCAGCATCAACAATGAGTCATTGGGGCAGCCCGCCGGTCCAAACGGAAGTCACGTGACGATACAGCTCGGCTCGCCCGACGATAGCGCTGTGACTTTGTGGAAAGCGGAAGAGTTTGACCAAAACCTTATGAGTTTGACGTCAGCTGAAGTGCTGCTGAGAAGTGAGTCACGAGATATGGAATTGTTTGAAAATGTCTGTGCGACAATTGTTGCAGTCAAAGCTTCATCATAAACTCCCACAGACAGCAGCTCGGGCAGAAACGGATCGATCGAAACCTTCACGGCTCCCGCTAGCGGCTGCTACCTCATTGAGGCAGCCGGTGCCAGAGGAGGCAACAACGCCCTGATGAACTTCGGAGGCCCCGGAGCCCAGGTGAGCGCCAGAGTCAACCTGACGGCCGGCACCCAGCTGAGCATCGTTGTGGGCCAGACAGGCGGCTCGACCTCCCTGAGCAGCGAAGGAGGCGGCGGAGGCGGCGGCAGCTTCGTGTACCGGACGAACGACCAGCTGCTGCTGCTGGCTGCCGGCGGGGGCGGTGGCGCCGGTATAGGACACGATGGTGAGCAAGAATGTTTCTCGAACTTTTAAGGAGGCAGGTTTTTTTGATAAATTAGTCCAATAAGCCATATTTATTTAAAAGCCTGTCCCATTTGTTTGAATGCTTAATAACTGCAGCTTAAAAAAAATTCATTTCGTTACTGTCAATGAGCAAAGCATGATAAAAAAGATTCATAAAATTAATGAATCAAGTTGTGCCATTTTTTATGATGTTTAGGCACAGGACGTAAACAAAAGGCTCTAAGAATATCAATAGAGCTATACAAAAGAAAGGCAAGACATATCAATAATAAGATGAAAATTGGATCTGCCTGCCATTCAAAGCATTAATAAATTTTGTGCTGATAGCATGAAAACATGCAGCTCTTATCTCCGTAATGTATATATTTTCGGTAAAAACTGGACTGTCTGATAAAAACTTTCCAAAACCGTATTATAGTTTGATATTGATATGTCGGTATAACTAATTGTGGTTTCTACAGGGCATTAAGTTTCCGTAACTATTGTGCATCGTGCTATAATAGTTCTCTGTACGATAGTAATACAAAAAACTGCAGGAAGGCCAGGACAAGTGGGAACTAACGGCTCGGACAGCATCGGAGCTGAGAACAACAAAGGCTTCGGCGGCATCAACGGCCAGCCGGGCTCCAACAATCCGAGTGGCACCCCATCAAACTCTGACCACGGAGGCTGCGGCGCCGGCTGGCTTGGCAGGGCAGTCAACCCTAGGCGGAGCTCCTGGGATGGCGAACGAGGCGGCAGTCGGGCCCAAGGCTGGGTCGGCGGCAGCGCCGGTGGTGGCAGCGCCTGCCACGGCGGCTTCGGCGGCGGCGGCGGCTGCGGCTGCATGCGCGGCTCGATCAAAGGCGCTGCTGGCGGAGGCGGAGGCTTCAGTGGCGGCGGCGCGGGTGTCGGCCGCAGTCACATCGGCGGCGGCGGTGGCTCCTTCTGCCTGGACGGCTGCGTCTCCAGCAGCAGCTGCACTGGCGATCAGGGCTTCGTGTCCGTCAGGTTCGCATCAACCAGCTGCGGCTGATCGACGAGTCAACTCTAGCGGCGCTGTTTGAATTTCAATGAAACTGGAAGAATGAACTTCACAACCTGAGAAACAGATGTTTGTACTTTACAAACATCTTCTCCACTTAAATGCGTCTCCAGCTTGTGCCCATCCATATTTAAGTTATAAAAGAATATAATATTGAACATCCCGAAAACAAACTAAATGTCAAAGATTTACTGCCGAATACATGTACATTAATGTACAAGTGCATGCAATTATTGCCTCGTAAAATTTGCATTTGTACACGTAACAGTAATTGTTCTTTAGCGTTCGAATAACGCTTGTTAATTGTCGATTAGGACCTGCTGGTCGAACTATAAGCCTGAAGCACTTTCAAACGATCTGTTTTGCCGTTCAGACTTTTAAGTCAACGAATCGGCGTAGAGTTCCACCGCACCGATTACAGTGTACAAGCAGGATCGAGGCCGGGCACGATCGACAGGCGGAATTGGATCTGAATTAAAAACATGAAAGCCTATACCTTTATTATTGATAGCATTCTAAAGTGCAATTAAAAATTGCCCCTTGAAAATGTGAAAATTGCCCATTTAGATCCAGTCATCCGCCGATTAAAATGACATGTATTGACATGATTTTTGGCTTTAATTGGCTCCATTCACACTTGTTCAATCAAATCGCACGACCGAAAGGAATATTTGATGTTATAAGTTAGGTGATAACATGAAATTTGGCCTTATTTGTCGTCGGTGGATCGAGCCACTGATTAGCATAAGACGTAGTTTGCCCAGTGGCGCAACTAGGGGGGGTGGAGGGTGGTCACCCCCCTCTTAGGCGGAGACCAGAAAAAAATCAAAGGGAGGAAGGACCAAGCGAATTTTCGCCAAAATACAGAGCCGCACCCTCTCCGCCCCCCGGTTTTAACCCTTCAGAATCCGCTCCCTCAACAAATTTCTTGGCCCTTGGCCTAGTTAGTCGAAACAATTGGTCAGGAAAATCGCGTGATCACTGCGACAAATGAAATATAGTTAAAATGTAAACTGACCCAGTTGTAGTATAAATATTTACTTTGTTTGTCTTTGAACTGACTTATCTACAATCTGCTTTATTTTAAAGATTCTTCTAATCATAAGTTTGTTTTAATGTTATAAAAGTGGTGTGACTTTTGTTTAGCGCTAATTTAACAGATTTGAACGAAAGCTTTTTAACTCATGGTCTCATGTTTCGTTCGTTTGTTTGTATTGTACGCATTAGCTATATAACTAAACTTAATCTGTACTAAAGTTTTTCTATAGTCCGACAAAATAGTCATATAGAGACTCCGGTATTCATTGTTCGACGCCTTCAGTGCTGCTAGAGTTCCAAAAGTACACTTACTTTTGGCTGATCTAGAGCACAATGTCGTGTAAGTACAAACATTTTTTCTTTTCAATGGTGCACCCTACGGCAGTAGTAGGCTAGCCTGGAAAAAAAGATCAAAATATCTCCAGGCTAGCCTGGGAAAAGATATTCTGTTGATCTTGCTTATATACATTCATTCAAATTATATAATTCAATTTATAAATAAATTATAATATATATAATATTATATATATAATATGATATAATAAAAAACAAGAAGTTTATAAATTTATAATTCATGTAATTTAAATTGGGAGAAAAAATTCAATTTAAACTTCTTGTCATTTTTAAGTGAATACCAAACATAAGCAAATATGTGTTTTGCTTATTTTCTACATTGACACTTTGATATTTAATTCATTTAGTCAAAGATGATCTTTTTCCAGGCAACATAGGGTCTATATAAGAAAGATAAATAGAAGATCCTTGGCTATCCTGCAGAATCATTTGTTAAACCAGACAAAAAACCCACAAATGGAATTTTAATGCCAAAACACTTCCAAAATATTGGCATAATGAAAATACTCATTTTTGGCAAGTTTTATATCAATGGCTAAAAAATATATATACAGTGAGTTTAACAAAATCAATGATTCTGCAGGATAGCCAGATCTTTTCCTAGGCTAGCCTAGAAATATTTTGATCTTTTTTCCAAGCTAGCCTACTGCCAGCCATTATGTCTTTCAATATAAGCCAAAGCTTTGAAAAGCTTGTTCAAAAATAGAATAATTTTGTACTTCAATTTTAATACTTTGTGTTATATCTTGCTCAAGTTTAAACTTATGCAATTTGATACTTAAATATTAAATTATAGTTGAAAAATGTAACTAAAAATAATTTTTTATCTAAAGTTCTAAATAAAAGTATACTAAAAAACTATCATATTTATAAAAATTGACCTTTTTGCCATTTTTACAATATATTGCTTTACTATTTATACTTTTTTCATTGAAAATTCAAATGAAATATTGCAGGTTTATAGGTAACTTTTAAATGCAATGGTATATTACATGGGGTACATTATATACATTTATAATATTATTACATAAAATAACTTATATATACATAGAATAAAAAGCAAATATATATTAGATAAAAGAAAAAATACAAGTTATCTTTGAAAAAAAAACTTAAAAAATGTTTATTATCTAAAACATTCTTCTTATATTTTGTTAGGATGATAGGGTATAGAGTAATAGCAAACTATGTTATCTTTTGCATAGAAATGGCTTTTAAAAAAACTATAATGTACAAGATACAAAGAGGCCTCTATTTTTGTATTTTTTTAAAATGGAAATTTCTAGCATGAAAAGTCATTTCTAGAATAAAATATAAAGCTAATATAATAAACTATTTTTTAAATTAGATATGCTAAAGAATTAACAAAATTCTCATTGATATTGTTTTTATTTTTTCAAAAGGTTAGCTTTGCCTTTGTTGTCCCTAGAAAAAAATAACTTAAAATGTTAAATTATATTTGCAACAAAGCATTTGTTGTAGCTGTGATAAATAGGCAATTAGATAATAGCATGCACGGTGAGCAATTATTTAGGCCCTAGACAAACCTACTTGGAGCGTTCGAAGATTTTAAAGCTATTAATCCTAATCGCCTATCGCCGGTCGGCGAGTCCTACCAGTCTTTCTCCAATAGCCGCAGGTACAGTACAAGAAAAGAAAGAACACGAGGGAACACAAACCGAAAGATTTAGAGAGTGATAATCCTATTTCAAGAATAACTAACTTGATTGACGGTTTAATTTGATTAGCTGAGTTACAAGATTCAAGCAAACGGCGCAGATAACTAGAGTTGACAAAACGACAACAACGGTTAATAAATAATGATTATACACGCACTGACAAGCGGATCTCAGCTGAAGAAGAAGGAGGAGGCACCGAACACAGGACCACGGAGAAGACTCCTAACCCCTGGCCTAAGCCAGAACCTACTCTCAAACGAGAGCCCTGCCGAACCGACCGTTCAACGGAGTACCGACTAAGTTCTATCGGCACTGCCCTTCAGTGTAACACTGGGGCCCTCGGGGTCGAGGCCGCGTACTTGATCAGATCCGACAGTCTCTATCTAACCGCGCTTGATAGCGACGACTTCAGACAGGAATTTGCCGTAGACGTTACGCCACAAGACTACTGCGGTTGGGCGGGAACAAAGATATGGACCGGGGGTGATGAAATCAAAACGCCTCAAAGCGCGAACCAACAAGGGGAGGAAAAGTCGGGCCACCGGCCGGGAACTGGACAAGACAAACCGGGGAAAAGGAGAGAAGGAAAAAAAGTGAGATCCGATTGCCAAAACACACCTTCATATATAGTCAGAGTCAACCCCTCAAAACCCCCTCAAGCCGGGTGGTGGTCGTCTGGCCGGCCGCTTGCTAAGCCGATTTGCACTGTGCCCGCGGCGCCGGGTAGAACTGAAACTTGCCGCGTGCCAGGGTCCAGGCCGGTTCTGATTGGCTGACCGCGCAAAGCTGGGGTTCGCAGACAAAACTCAACCCTCCGCTGAGTCACAGATGGCGTCTAACTCTAACCTGTTTACAAATTTAGATTCTAACTAACAAGAAAAAGTACACAAAAAACGCATGACTAAACTAAAGCAAAATAACAATTCAATAACAATATAGAAACTAATGCAGTCAATTTACAACAAAATAAACGCAAAGATGCTCACACTACACTCCCCCCTCCTAAAAGAAATAGAGTACAAAAGAAGAAAAAACTTTTACAACAAATGAAAATTTGCGTCATATTCACGACATACTACTCCTAGTAAGCAAGTTGGTACAGTACAGCACGGAACGCATTCGCGGAAAGCAAAATTCAAAATTCAAGAACAAGAGCACTATAACAAGGGTATAACTATAGCAACTGGGAAAAAAACGCAAATGGGAACACAACGTAATTCACTATGCGAAACATGACACGACAATGAAACGCAAACAAGAACACAAATACAATTCTATGACACGGCAAAACGCAATCAAATACATAAGCAAAGTTACTATTCAATACGCGACAAGACAAAACACAAGCAAATCAATAAATAAATCGAAACAAATCGCGACAGAACGCAACGTTTACGCAAACTATGGCACGACTTTCCCGCGGCAAAGAACTAAAGCAAAAACCTCGCGCACTTGAAACATAATGAAACAAAAAGAAACGCATGCTACCCATCACCAAGAACAAATAACGCGTTGACGCATTTTACACAAATTAATTAAATTACTCCTTCTCGACGTGCTACGATGAACCTTATCGGCTGGCAAAATTTTATTACTCGCTGATTTAACTATCCGCACCTCCCCCCTCCTAAAAAAGGTAGGGTGGGCGCTACGACCCTCACTGTCTCCACAGCGGAATTCTTATCGCAATAAACCACGACGCTTATCTCTAATTGGATGCCTCGACGATAATTAAGTTCCACCCACGCTCCCGTGGCGGACTAACACTCAGCGCGCGAAAACTATCGCCCATTGGCTGCAGTTTATGGTCTTGCCCAGGACCAATCCCCGTGGCGAAATTCACCGCCCAATGGCTGCAGTTTTCTGTCGTGCCCAGGACAAAACTATTTAAGCGCCCAACGAGGCTCAGACGGCGCCCCGATTCGCAGCCCAACTACTCAACTTGACCCGCTGCCCGAACGACAACCTGACGAGACGACCCCGCGGAACCGTACAACCAATGACGACTAAAGCCTAGTCAACCATCAACAACAGTCGCTCACCAACTACGGGTCCCGCTTAGCACGTGGTGGGGTGCGCATATACAAGCACTCAAACCTGTCAGCAGCCGCGTGGGTGTCGACTCGAAAACGCGCCACGCTGCGAACCGTTACTGAACCGTCCTCTTCCAGCTGGCGGCGGTAACCGGCGCCGAACAATGACTCGCAGCGGCCAGCGGGCAGAACGCCCCCATCGATGTCGACGCGGACCCAGTGCCGTTGCGACCCTTCAAGGCGAGCCCTTCCGCCTGACAGGCCGTGCGGATGTCGTCGATACTAGTGTCAGGCATTCGCTGGCGCGGTGTGAAAGCAATGGCCACCGACACGGCCGTCGCCATCGCGTCGAACAACTCGGGCATCGGAATGCCGCCTTGCTGACCAGCAAGCCGCACGTGCCGGAGCTTTGCGCGAAGCGTATCAACCGACGGATTCCGGCTCCAGTCGTTCCTAATGTAGCGCTTCAGGGCCGAAAAAACCTGAGGCCGCGTCAGCGCCGTCGATGTCTCAAGTTCGCGTTCAGCGCGGCGCACGGCACGTCGTTGTTCGTAATGCCTCTGAGCCCGCTCTCGCCGCCGTTCAGCTCGTGATGGCTTCGCCGTCGCCTCCGACATACCCAGGTCGTCGACGGCGGCGCACACATCCAATACGTCCACCTCCGGGACCGCAGTAGCGCCGTCGGGAATCTCCCCTTCCTCTCGCTCAGCCATTTCAGCTGCAACATGTAACATGTCGGTTAGCTGTAAGTTTTTAATATTTTTGTGTCAAGCAGTGTTCTGACTCAAGCAATTTGAATAATATTTTTGTGTTGTTTTATGAAGCTTTTACAATTTTTTATGTTTGTATCGAATATTCACGCATGTCAGTTCTACTGCAAGACTGTTTTTTTTAATAACATTTATAATAATATTTATTCCTTAATAATTTCTCATTATAATAATTCCGAATATACTGGCCGATGGAACCGCAGACGACTTCAATCTGGGCTCAATTCAATTTCAATTTCTATTTGCAACTTCCAATCGTTTCATACACTTTCTATGGTCGTCTATGGTATTTCTCTTTCATTAGCGTCCTGGAATCTACCAGGTGTGGCAGCTCGAGCAGTTAGTCTTCAACTCCTGCAACTGCAGTGTCAACATCAGCACTTGCAAGTCTTTATTATTTTTTCTATTGACTATTTTTCTCTGGTTCCATTTTTGCGTTCTACAATTTTCTCGCGTATGTCTCGACAAGTTACTATTAGTAATACAATTGAAATTTTCGTCTCGACAGTGCCTTTCGTTTCTATAGACTCCATTCAATGATAACCGTATCGTTCCGGGGGTCTAATCGCCGCGCGGTTCCGCAGCCGCGGTATCCAGCTAACATTATTCATGCCTGCCCGCTGCGGGGGCGTACTGTGCACCGGGCTCAGATGCATTAAATTCGGTGGAGTGCGCACAGGACTCTGCCTGGCCTGAGACCCCGCAGGACTCGCCTGCGCCTGCTGGTTTGCATTGCCCGCTGTCTGAGTATTTTCCACTGTTCTATCTTTATTACTTCCAGTAGCTTCGTGAGCTCTCTCACGTTGCAAAAATCTAATTCTCTCTGGTCTCTGAATCTCCACTTGGACTCTTTCTGACTCCTCCGAGCCGTCATCACTAGCACTTCCAGCTTCCTCTTCTCGATATTGACGCAACTTTTCTTCTGACAAGTAGCAGGGCTTTGTTCTGTCTACTGTCACTACGTCATGAATTCTGACGGGTTGCTCTATTCGGTCAACCTTTGGACCGGGTTCAATTTTTAAATTTTTTCCATTATTTCTTACTTCAAGCACTCGATACGGACCTACCCACTTCCTATTCGTATCATAACAATTCTGCGTATTCGCTATCCAGACCAGGTCACCTGGCTGATAATACTGCTGGAATACTTTCGTGTCATAATTAGATTTCTGCCGCCTGACTGATATTTGCTGCTTTTCTCTGGCGATTCTATACGATTCCATGCACTTCTTATACAGATCATGTAAATGTTTATCACGGGTCTTGCGCTCCGGCGAAGGCAATCCAAGCTCAGCATCAACCGGTAGCCGCATCTTTCGACCATAGACTAATTCGAACGGACTAAATTTATTGCTTTCACTGACCGTGCTTCGCTGAACCATCAAAGCGTGCGGAAGCACCTCATCCCATGCCAAACTGAGTTCACCTGAGCTAATCTGATTCCATCTTTCACTACTCTGACCATGCGCTCGCAGCGACCGTTTGCCTGCGGATGGTAGCTAGTAGTATGGCGCAAATCTATTCGGAAATTTTCGGTTAATGACTTCACTAATTCTGCAGTAAATGATGTTCCTCTGTCTGATATGAATGCTTCAGGGGCACCATGCCGAGTGATCCACTCTGTGTACAGGGCCCAAGCTGTTCTCTCAGCTGTACAATCTCTAAGCGCTTTTACCTCTAGCCACCCGTAAAGTGATCAACCATCAGCAGGAGGTACTTGTTCCCCCGTGCTGTGGCGTTAAACGGACCGGCGAAATCTATATGTACTTTCTCGCCCATGTAACTGCTGACTTCTGGCTCTAAGGGCGCTCGTGGCTTCGGCCCGTATTTCTTTCTTGTCTGACACTCAGTACAAGTCTTAATATATCTATCTAAGTTCGTTGAATAGTTTGGCCACCAAAATCTCTGTCGAATCAAATCTTTTGTCTTCGAAATACCGCCGTGAGCCATTTGATCGTGGTAAGCTCGAAACAACTGCTGCTCCAGGGCTTGATTTTCCGGCAGTACAATCTGCTCAAATTTTCGGCCTTCGGAATCTATCCAATTCCTGTAAATTATGTCATTTTTCACTAATAGCTGCTCATAATCGCTAAATAATGACTTATAACTGCGGCTCATTCCAACCCATTCATTCTTGGGTGGACAGGGCTCTCCCTGTCTGAGCTTTTGCTTGAGCAGCAGCAACTCTGGCTGGCTCTCCTGCAGTTCTACAATTCCTGCTGGCGTATCGATATTAATTGCACCGCAGTGGACTGTTGCTGTCTTCGTCGCACTGCAAGTGGGGCATTCCTCATGGTAGCGTTTCGGGGGACCATCCCGCTGAGGTCTGCGACTCAGGGCGTCTGCGTTACCATGGGCAATCCCTTGGCGGTACTGAATTGCAAAGTCATATTCCTCCATTCTCGAATTACTTCAAATTGATCAAACTGCTCAAGAATCATATTCCATCTGCCTAGCATGCCTTTTGCACCGTGGCACTTGCGTAGCCATTGGAGGGCCGCGTGGTCTGTCCTGACCTTGAAACGACGGCCGACCAGATAAGGCCGGTAATGTTCTAAGAAATATATCAGCGCAAACATTTCCTTCATCGTAGTGCAGTAATTCAACTGATGCTCATTTAACGGATGCGAAGCATAGGCTATCACTTTTTCTTCACCATCTTGCTCTTGTAATAAATTTCCACCTATAGCTACGTCACAGGCGTCGACATCGAGGATGAACGGTCCCGCGTCGCTATCGAACCTGGGGTAGCTCAGTACAGGTGCGCTTACTAGCTTCTGCTTTAATAGATCGAATGCCTTCTGGCAACTGTCATCCCACTTATACTTGACATCTTTTCTAGTTAAATTATTCAAGGGCTCACTTATTCGCGCAAAGTCTTTAATAAATCTGCGATAGTAGCCGGCTAAGCCTAAGAATCCGCGCAGCTCAGAGATATTCTCTGGCCGGGGCCATGTTTGGACTTTTTCTATCTTATCTTTGCTGGTATAGATACCGTGCTGGCAGACGGTGTGCCCTAGGAAGGTGACTTCTTTCCGAAACAGAAAGGTCTTCTCTGGCTTGATTTTCATACCAGCATCTGCTAATCGAGAGAAAATTAATTCTAAATTACTTAGCATTGCTTCGAAATTCTTGCCTGTGCAAATAACATCATCTAGGTAGAGTAAAGCGAACTTATAAGCGTAATCGCCTAAGATCTTCTGCATTATGCGCTGAAAGCAAGCGGGTCCATTCGTGACTCCGAAAGGCAAAACTTTCCACTGGAACAGGCCATCATGGGTTCGAAACGCTAATTTCTCGCGGTCAGTCTCTCTGACCTTCACTGACCAATAAGCGCCGACCATGTCTAGGGTGCTAAAGTACATGTTGCCTGCCAGGGATTCCAGCGATTCTTGAATTAGCGGTAACGGAAAACTGTCCTTCTTAGTCTTATTATTTAGTTGTCTAAAATCACAGCAAAATCTGAATTCTCCGGACTTCTTCCGGGCGAGAACTATAGGGCAACTCCACTCAGATTCTGAGGGCTCAATCAAATCGTGCTCTAACAGCTGCTGCACATGTCCGCTAACAAATTCTCGTTGCTCAGGGCTTTGCTTGCGCAGGGGAATTCTGACTGGAATTTCATCGGTAGTCTCAATCTTGAATTCGCCCATCTGGGTCTTGCCGATATCCCACTGATCCTTCGAAACTATATTTTGATAACGATGTAATAATTCAATTACTTTTCTCTTCTGAGCCTCACTTAAATCGGTCTCGTTTAAGCGGAATTGCTCCCTAAGTCTATCAGCTTCTTGCACCGTAATTGCTGCCTTCGATTGCTTCTGCGCACTTACTTCTAAATCAGTTTCTGACATTGCGAAAAGTTCTACTTCCTCCTTCATCGGTTGATACTGCGCAACTACCTCATCCTTATGAATTGTCTGTGCCTCTTCTGTCAGGTTCATTAATCTAACGTAAGTTTCGCCGAATTCGTCCAATCTAGTAATAGCTTTAGCTACTAATGGCTCATCTTTCTCGCTAATTTGACTGCGGCCTGAAATGAAGCCGAGTTCTGCAGTTTCTGGAGTATCTTTACATTTAGCCTTGACATAAATTTCGCTCATCGGTGCTATAGATACTTTCTTGACTACTTGCAGTAGGACGCAACGCGTTTCATCACTCGTTGTTACAAGCGGAATTCTGCGATCACTAAATTCTAAGGATTTTCCTGCTATATCTAATTTAATTTTATGCCTGGTTAACAAATCGATGCCTATTATTGATGATGTTAGTAAGCCTTCAGCAACATAGAATGGGTGCGTAATCTCGCAGTCCCCAAATCTAACACGCAATGCTACTTGGCCTAATAAATTTGAAGTCTGGCCATTGGCGGATCGCATATTCACTGAGCATGGCTTCAGACTATGATTGGCTGGATAGAGGCGTTGATATAATTTATTATCAATTAGGCAATTTGAGGCGCCGGTATCAACTAATATTTTTTCGCTTAGTCCGTTAATCTGGCTATCGAGGAATAATCCTGAATTCACTAATTGGCTAGATATGTCTGCTTCTACGGTCTTCTCTCGCTTCTCTGTTGCTTTCTTTTCAGCTGCCACATCTCGCTGGATGGCTGTCTCTAACTTCCTTAATTCCTGCTTCATTTCCCTAAGTTCAGCTCTAAGTTCTGTTGTCGTTGCACTACTGTCTAATACTACTTTCGCTGGCTCTTCTTGGACTTTTCCTACCAAGCATTGGCGTAAGTCCTTCAGTTCGGTTCTAAGTTCTGACAATTCTTTTACTACTTTCGGTTCGTCTGATGAAGCTTTCTTGCCTTCCACCTCACTGAGTCTCAAGTCTATGCTATTCAATGCGCTTCTCTGAGCTGCCGCAGCTTCGCTTCGCTTCTCTAATTCTTCTTTCAATTGCTCTGACTGTCTAGCTAAGCTCGCTGACTTCTGTTTGTTAATTTCTGCTAATCTGCGTTCCTCGCTTGAGCAAATTTTAACATTGACCGCTCTCTGTTTCCTACTATGAGTAGTATCGTTAGTGCGAATAAATTTTACTGTCGCCCTCTGGCGCAGAAAATGCATAATTTCGTAATCAGTTGCTATATTAGTATTAGTCACATGAAAGAATATATCTCTATTATCGCTATCTCGCAGAAATCCGTAGCCTCTGTAATAATTGTACCAAACTAAGTTGCCATATTCTACATTGACTGAGCTGTCTTGCTGGTCCTCTACTGCTGCAGCTCTTCTATTGGGAGTGAATCGGTTTAATGGCTGGGGGCGGTTGGCCCTCCCTTGGTGCCGCCCCGTCGGTAGTTTAAAGAATTTCGTCTAACTGGGCAGTCTCTAGCCAGGTGAGTTTCTTCGCCGCACTCATAACAGGCCTTTCTCGCATTTGGCGCGTTCGCCCCCGAAGGTGTGAACCTGTCATTGGCCCCTCCGGCCTCGTGACCAAAGCGTGACGGGCGTGTCATGGCGGGCCTGACAAATGGCGAAGACTGCCTATTATAGGGTCTCGAGTAACTGCTCATGTGATGCTGTGGCCGAAAGCTATTCGGAGGCTGCACTGGTGCCTGTGGCCTATAGCTTGGGTTCATTTGTCTATGGGCGAACCTAGGTTGCCATTGCCTGTAGTCGAACTGAGGCTGATAATTCTGGTACGGTTGGTACTGCGAAGGATAATTGCTCGGGGAAGCAAACTGAGGTCCAAATGACTGGTGGCCTTGGTCCGCGCTGGGTGCTGGCTTTTTCTGCTCTTTTTCTACTTGAGCTGTCAAAGTATTTGAGCCCTCCTGCTTCCTCCTATTCTTTTGACTGCCTGGATTTGCGAGTTCTTCGAGGATCTCCTCGTTCTTTGCTGCAGTCAGTAAATCTTGCGTCTGGTATTTCGATTCATGCGTTCTGCGATAGGCAATAACTGCGCGCCTGACTTTATAATTTGCTATGCCGGCTTCAAATCGTTCAGAAACTCGCTCTCTAGCCTGACTCTCTAGTCCTGCTTTCCTAACTAATTCAACTAGCGCGTCGTAAAATTCTTCTAACGATTCGTCTTCCTTCTGCCTGCGGTTCATCAGCTCTAGCTTCGCTTCTTCCTTCTGTCCTACGGGCTTAAATTTGTCCTTTAAAGTCTTTTCGATGCTTTCAAATGATTCGGTGCTCGCTAGGCCTAAGTTAATGTAAACCTTGTAGGCGTCTTCGTCTAGGAGCGACAATAGTTGATACACTTTAGCCGATTCGTCTATACTGTTGCCTTGACAGTAGTTGTTGAAGATTCTTAGAAACAATTCGAAATCTGAGCCAAGTCGGTATGGCTTTGGCTTTGCTACGCTGTTATGCGACTTCAAAATCACTCTAGGTTCGGGATTTTCGGTTTCCATTCTTCTTATGCGATCCTGCAGTTCTCTCACTACTGTTCTCAAATGTTCGGCCTCATCTATTTCGCCTTCGTTCCTAATCTCAGCTGACTTCGATTCTTGACTATTTTCTCCGTCCTGCGCCATTGCTAAGTTTCAACCAATTGGAATTTCTATTACTGCAACTTCAGAAAGTACAACTTGTAAGGCTATAACAATTTCAATAATCTAGTTTTCTATTTTATCTACTGAGCGGAATCGGTCGCCTCGCTCGCACTGGCAATAACTGATAAGAAAACTGAATGTACACTGAGACAAATTCAACCGGTGTACTCTCTAGTGCGCGCACTCGCAGACTATGCTGATAAACACTAATGAAATTTTCAACTGTAAACAAAATCTACTTTCACACGCAAGTTTCTATTAAAGTACTAATTTTAGTTTTAGAAGGTCAATTTTATTTTTCCCACTCCTAAATCCTATTCAGTATTTTGGGGTAACTGGCCAACCGCAAAACCACACCTAATGCGGAATTGCTGCACACTGCGTGGTTGACGAAATAGCCGCTACGAGCCTGGAACAGACTCGTTGAATTTTAGTCTAAGCTTGCTCACTTAGAGCGCCTACCAATAAACTGCCGCCTGCTAACTATTGGAATCCCAGGGGCTCCACTTGTGATAAATAGGCAATTAGATAATAGCATGCACGGTGAGCAATTATTTAGGCCCTAGACAAACCTACTTGGAGCGTTCGAAGATTTTAAAGCTATTAATCCTAATCGCCTATCGCCGGTCGGCGAGTCCTACCAGTCTTTCTCCAATAGCCGCAGGTACAGTACAAGAAAAGAAAGAACACGAGGGAACACAAACCGAAAGATTTAGAGAGTGATAATCCTATTTCAAGAATAACTAACTTGATTGACGGTTTAATTTGATTAGCTGAGTTACAAGATTCAAGCAAACGGCGCAGATAACTAGAGTTGACAAAACGACAACAACGGTTAATAAATAATGATTATACACGCACTGACAAGCGGATCTCAGCTGAAGAAGAAGGAGGAGGCACCGAACACAGGACCACGGAGAAGACTCCTAACCCCTGGCCTAAGCCAGAACCTACTCTCAAACGAGAGCCCTGCCGAACCGACCGTTCAACGGAGTACCGACTAAGTTCTATCGGCACTGCCCTTCAGTGTAACACTGGGGCCCTCGGGGTCGAGGCCGCGTACTTGATCAGATCCGACAGTCTCTATCTAACCGCGCTTGATAGCGACGACTTCAGACAGGAATTTGCCGTAGACGTTACGCCACAAGACTACTGCGGTTGGGCGGGAACAAAGATATGGACCGGGGGTGATGAAATCAAAACGCCTCAAAGCGCGAACCAACAAGGGGAGGAAAAGTCGGGCCACCGGCCGGGAACTGGACAAGACAAACCGGGGAAAAGGAGAGAAGGAAAAAAAGTGAGATCCGATTGCCAAAACACACCTTCATATATAGTCAGAGTCAACCCCTCAAAACCCCCTCAAGCCGGGTGGTGGTCGTCTGGCCGGCCGCTTGCTAAGCCGATTTGCACTGTGCCCGCGGCGCCGGGTAGAACTGAAACTTGCCGCGTGCCAGGGTCCAGGCCGGTTCTGATTGGCTGACCGCGCAAAGCTGGGGTTCGCAGACAAAACTCAACCCTCCGCTGAGTCACAGATGGCGTCTAACTCTAACCTGTTTACAAATTTAGATTCTAACTAACAAGAAAAAGTACACAAAAAACGCATGACTAAACTAAAGCAAAATAACAATTCAATAACAATATAGAAACTAATGCAGTCAATTTACAACAAAATAAACGCAAAGATGCTCACACTACATAGCCAAATTGTAAAAAATGTTTTTTTATAATCCTATTTATATTTTAAATCTAGGTCTAATTTTTAAACATTGTTGCAAAGGTTTTTGGTTATTCTAGTTATATTAGTGGATTATTTTAGATGTTTGTTGTTTTCTATCTTGAGTATCATTAGTCTTTTAGTTTCTTACTACTTTGGCTCTATATATAACTTTGATAATCACTGAGAGCTAAATAACTGAGGTAGCAGATTCAACTGACTTCCTGATAATGCAAATCACTTGATAGTAACTTACAGATTGTTGTGTTTGATAGTCACAATCTCTAGATATTGTCTTAAAACATATTAATAACATAAAAAGATAGTATTCCAAATAAGAAGCTCAATTGGCTCAATTTACAATGGGTTCAAAATATTCAGGAGAACCAAAGGTTTAGTCTATTATGGGAAAGGGTTGGTTGTCAATTTGTATTCAGTGGGTCAATTTATTAGCTTTGGTAATAAGGTTGAGACTAGAGGTTGGATGGGATTGAAATCTTTGGGTGGGATCGGAATCGGGAATAATTTTTTTCTTGGGATCGGGATTGGGATTGGGATTCAGGAATCAGGATCAGGTCTTTTAGTGTATTGTCCATGTAAAGTTAAACAAAATTGAGAAAAGATTGTCAAGATGAAGAAGTAAAACACAACAAAATTGATATGAAGTTTTGTAACCAACAAAGTAAATAATGTAACGAGTACAAGTTAGAGCAAAATGCCTTCAAGTAATCACTAATTCTATAAATTATTAATTGAAAGACCTAATCGAAAAATACTAAAAAGTAACTTTCAAAATTTCACTTGAGTCCCTATCAATTGACCTAGTATAAAGAGTTTTTGTATGGGTATAGTGATAGAACTTTTTGAAGCAATACAAATACTTTGATAGATGGCAATCAAATTTAATGTTCAAATAACACTTGAGTCAAATTGGCAATATTCATGACAATTGATAGAGGCTAACTTTTGTTTAAATTTGCATTTATTTACTAGGCTGGCATGGCAATAGGTGGTATATAATAAAACTAAAGGAATAAAGCTAATGATAGCTCCAGCCTAGCTAGAAGCAAAAGAGATACATAGGGAAGGTAGCAAACCAATATATTAGCCAAAGGTGATAAATGCATAAGGAGTGATTTTAAGAATGCTAAGGAACATTATTTGCACTTACATTTTCATAAGTATTGTTACTAATATTTATTTCTAAGTATACCCTTCATTCATCTACATTGTATCACAGCAAGAGTAATACTAACTTAAAATATGCAGTAATATAAATCTGTAGCTAAGAACTAAGTATACAAATTTGCTATCAAGTGTCTGTAAGAAGCCCATCAAGGGACTGTCAATAGACTGCCAGGGGATACTTATTGTTGAAGAGATATCAGAAAATATAAGAAATCCTTTATCAAATCTATTTATTTGACCTATATTCTAAGTCCTGAAAATATTTGAGATCTTAAACTAGTTTTTCTTGTCATTAATTTTTTCCCATCATTTCTTATTCCCAACAACCTCTTCTCCTCTAGATCCTCTAGATGACATCCTGAGCGACCTGCGCACAGATGAGCTTGGCACCGACTTTGACCTAATGTCAGGCGTGATACCAGATCACGATCCACTGCTCGATGATACATTTGTCCAGCAGATCATGGGCGAGTTTGACCAATTCAATGGCGTGCTGGACCAGCCTCTGGAGCAGCAACAACAGCAGCAGCAGCCAGCATTGCTAAAAGCTGAACCTGTCCATCAACAAAAGTTCAACGTTCTCGAGTCTTTGTTGCGCAATCCAACCTCCGGACCCGTGGTGACACCCGCTCCGCCTGCCGTGACAACCACGCCGTGTGCTGTCAGTTCAACCACTTCCACAGCAGTTGCCTCTCAGTCCGCTGCTAACCAGTCTGTCACGGCCACTGATAAACTCATCGCCTTGCTGTTGCAACAGCGCGAGGACACAGCCAAGCGCGAAGATCTCATTGCTAAATTAGTACGCCAAGTCTGCCAGGAGCAGCAACAGTTGAAGCAGCACAGGCCCGGACCACAAGCAGAGCAGCTAGCCGCTGCTTTTAGAGAACTTTCCACCGCTCAGTTGGAACAATTGGCTAGTGGTAGTTTGCAACTTGTATTGCCAAATGCTAATAATACTACTGTTACTACTACTGCCGCTAATCATCCTGCGGTTTCTTTGGCGCCAATTCAAAATCCCGGTCATGTGTCAACTGTGCATCAGCAGCAGCAGCAGCAGCCGACTGTGACTGCAGCTAATTTTAAAGTGAGTTTTTCTTTTATTGTAAAGTTATAGTTGAGAATTTTTAGTATATAAGACTGGCATCGCAGCAGTTCAGATTTGCTGTGTCTTCGGGGGTGTCTCAGCTGAGATCTGGTGTGTCTTCAGGGTTGTCTCAGCTGAGATCTGCTGTGTCTTGGGGGTGTCTCAGCTGAGATCTGCTGTGTCTTCAGGGGTGTCTCAGATGAGATCTGGTGTGTCTTCGGTGGTGTCTCAGATGAGATCTGTTGTGTCTTCGGTGGTGTCTCAGATGAGATCTGGTGTGTCTTCAGGGGTGTCTCAGTTGAGATCTGCTGTGTCTTCAGGTGTCTCAGATGAGATCTGCTGTGTCTTCAGGGGTGTCTCAGTTGAGATCTGCTGTGTCTTCAGGGGTGTCTCAGTTGAGATCTGCTGTGTCTTCAGGGGTGTCTCAGTTGAGATCTGCTGTGTCTTCAGGGGTGTCTCAGATGAGATCTGCTGTGTCTTCAGGGGTGTCTCAGATGAGATCTGCTTTGTCTTCAGGGGTGTCTCAGCTGAGATCTGCTTTGTCTTCAGGGGTGTCTCAGCTGAGATCTGCTTTGTCTTCAGGGGTGTCTCAGCTGAGATCTGCTTTGTCTTCAGGGGTGTCTCAGCTGGGATCTGCTGTGTCTTCAGGGGTGTCTCAGCTGGGATCTGCTGTGTCTTCAGGGGTGTCTCAGCTGAGATCTGCTTTGTCTTCAGGGGTGTCTCAGATGAGAGATCTGCTATGTCTTCAGGGGTGTCTCAGATGAGATCTGCTGTGTCTTCAGGGGTGTCTCGGATGAGATCTACTGTGTCTTCAGGGGTGTCTCGGATGAGATCTACTGTGTCTTCAAGATTGTCTCAGATGAGATCTACTATGTCTTCAGGGGTGTCTCGGATGAGATCTGCTGTGTCTTCAGGGGTGTCTCAGCTGAGATCTACTGTGTCTTCAGGGGTGTCTCGGATGAGATCTGCTGTGTCTTCGGTGGTGTCTCGGATGAGATCTGCTATGTCTTCAGGGGTGTCTCGGATGAGATCTGCTGTGTCTTCAGGGGTGTCTCAGCTGAGATCTACTGTGTCTTCAGGGGTGTCTCGGATGAGATCTGCTGTGTCTTCGGTGGTGTCGCGGATGAGATCTGCTGTGTCTTCGGTGGTGTCTCGGATGAGATCTGCTGTGTCTTCAGGGGTGTCTCGGATGAGATCTGCTTTGTCTTCAGGGGTGTCTCAGCTGAGATCTGCTTTGTCTTCAGGGGTGTCTCAGATGAGAGATCTGCTTTGTCTTCAGGGGTGTCTCAGCTGGGATCTGCTGTGTCTTCAGGGGTGTCTCAGCTGAGATCTGCTTTGTCTTCAGGGGTGTCTCAGATGAGAGATCTGCTTTGTCTTCAGTAGTCTCAGATGAGATCTACTGTGTCTTCAAGATTGTCTCAGATGAGATCTGCTATGTCTTCAGGGGTGTCTCGGATGAGATCTACTGTGTCTTCAGGGGTGTCTCGGATGAGATCTACTGTGTCTTCGGTGGTGTCTCAGCTGAGATCTGCTGTGTCTTCAGGGGTGTCTCGGATGAGATCTACTGTGTCTTCAAGATTGTCTCAGATGAGATCTGCTATGTCTTCAGGGGTGTCTCGGATGAGATCTACTGTGTCTTCAGGGGTGTCTCGGATAAGATCTGCTGTGTCTTCAGGGGTGTCTCGGATGAGATCTGCTGTGTCTTCGGTGGTGTCTCGGATGAGATCTGCTGTGTCTTCGGTGGTGTCTCAGCTGAGATCTGCTGTGTCTTCAGGGGTGTCTCGGATGAGATCTACTGTGTCTTCAAGATTGTCTCAGATGAGATCTGCTGTGTCTTCGGGGGTGTCTCAGATGAGATCTGGTGTGTCTTCGGGGGTGTCTCAGATCTGCTGTGTCTTCAGGGGTGTCTCAGTTGAGATCTGCTGTGTCTTCAGGGGTGTCTCAGATGAGATCTGCTGTGTCTTCAGGGGTGTCTCAGATGAGATCTGCTTTGTCTTCAGGGGTGTCTCAGCTGAGATCTGCTTTGTCTTCAGGGGTGTCTCAGCTGAGATCTGCTTTGTCTTCAGGGGTGTCTCAGCTGAGATCTGCTTTGTCTTCAGGGGTGTCTCAGCTGGGATCTGCTGTGTCTTCAGGGGTGTCTCAGCTGGGATCTGCTGTGTCTTCAGGGGTGTCTCAGCTGAGATCTGCTTTGTCTTCAGGGGTGTCTCAGATGAGAGATCTGCTATGTCTTCAGGGGTGTCTCAGATGAGATCTGCTGTGTCTTCAGGGGTGTCTCGGATGAGATCTACTGTGTCTTCAGGGGTGTCTCGGATGAGATCTACTGTGTCTTCAAGATTGTCTCAGATGAGATCTACTATGTCTTCAGGGGTGTCTCGGATGAGATCTGCTGTGTCTTCAGGGGTGTCTCAGCTGAGATCTACTGTGTCTTCAGGGGTGTCTCGGATGAGATCTGCTGTGTCTTCGGTGGTGTCTCGGATGAGATCTGCTATGTCTTCAGGGGTGTCTCGGATGAGATCTGCTGTGTCTTCAGGGGTGTCTCAGCTGAGATCTACTGTGTCTTCAGGGGTGTCTCGGATGAGATCTGCTGTGTCTTCGGTGGTGTCTCGGATGAGATCTGCTGTGTCTTCGGTGGTGTCTCGGATGAGATCTGCTGTGTCTTCAGGGGTGTCTCGGATGAGATCTGCTTTGTCTTCAGGGGTGTCTCAGCTGAGATCTGCTTTGTCTTCAGGGGTGTCTCAGATGAGAGATCTGCTTTGTCTTCAGGGGTGTCTCAGCTGGGATCTGCTGTGTCTTCAGGGGTGTCTCAGCTGAGATCTGCTTTGTCTTCAGGGGTGTCTCAGATGAGAGATCTGCTTTGTCTTCAGTAGTCTCAGATGAGATCTACTGTGTCTTCAAGATTGTCTCAGATGAGATCTGCTATGTCTTCAGGGGTGTCTCGGATGAGATCTACTGTGTCTTCAGGGGTGTCTCGGATGAGATCTACTGTGTCTTCGGTGGTGTCTCAGCTGAGATCTGCTGTGTCTTCAGGGGTGTCTCGGATGAGATCTACTGTGTCTTCAAGATTGTCTCAGATGAGATCTGCTATGTCTTCAGGGGTGTCTCGGATGAGATCTACTGTGTCTTCAGGGGTGTCTCGGATAAGATCTGCTGTGTCTTCAGGGGTGTCTCGGATGAGATCTGCTGTGTCTTCGGTGGTGTCTCGGATGAGATCTGCTGTGTCTTCGGTGGTGTCTCAGCTGAGATCTGCTGTGTCTTCAGGGGTGTCTCGGATGAGATCTACTGTGTCTTCAAGATTGTCTCAGATGAGATCTGCTGTGTCTTCGGGGGTGTCTCAGATGAGATCTGGTGTGTCTTCGGGGGTGTCTCAGATCTGCTGTGTCTTCAGGGGTGTCTCAGCTGAAATCTGCTGTGTCTTCAGGGGTGTCTCAGCTGAAATCTGCTGTGTCTTCAGGGATGTCTCAAGTCGCCATTCGCAATTCTCATGCGACTGAAATTCTCGCCCTCAGCTGGAGCGGCTGACCCCGCCTCTGTCAGTCTCCCCACCGAAGGCGTCGCCACCGTCGCTGCCGCTTCAGCAGCACATTGTTCAACAGCAGCAGCAAAAGCAGCACACTCGAGTTGCTGAACCTCCAGCCCCGACCTTCGAGGACAACGAGGATGATGATGAGGAAGACGAGGAGATGCTGGTCGATCAGGATGTCGGCGGCGGCGTCAGCGGCTCGACCAACCGACGCTCTGGCGGCGGCAGCGGCGGTCGAAAATCTTCGCACACCGTCATCGAGAAGAAGTACAGGCAGAGTATTAATAACAAGATTGACGAGCTGCGCAGGATGCTGGTTGGGCGTGATGGCAAGGTGCGTTTTGTAAAATTACTTATTTGCTGGTATTTACACCTCTTCATTACTCTCAATGATTGCCCTTCTGATTACCCGCTCCCCTTCTTCATTACCTTCTCTAATTACTCTTTCCACTTATCAATTACCTTCTCTGATTACCCTCTTACCTTCTTCATTACCCTCTCCCCTTCTTCATTACCCTCTCCCCTTATTCATTACCCTCTCCCCTTATTCATTACCCTCTCTCCTTATTCATTACCCTCTCCCCTTATTCATTACCCTCTCCCCTTATTCATTACCCTCTCCCGTTATTCATTACCCTCTCCCGTTATTCATTACCCTCTCCCGTTATTCATTACCCTCTCCCCTTATTCATTACCCTCTCCCGTTATTCATTACCCTCTCCCCTTATTCATTACCCTCTCCCGTTATTCATTATCCCTCCCCTTATTCATTACCCTCTCCCCTTATTCATTACCCTCTCCCCTTATTCATTACCCTCTCCCCTTATTCATTACCCTCTCCCCTTATTCATTACCCTCTCCCCTTATTCATTACCCTCTCCCCTTATTCATTACCCTCTCCCCTTATTCATTACCCTCTCCCCTTATTCATTACCCTCTCCCCTTATTCATTACCCTCTCCCCTTATTCATTACCCTCTCCCCTTATTCATTACCCTCTCCCCTTATTCATTACCCTCTCCCCTTATTCATTACCCTCTCCCCTTATTCATTACCCTCTCCCCTTATTCATTACCCTCTTCCCTAATTCATTATCCACTCCGAGAGTGCAATAGCAGGCGAATC
Source organism: Macrostomum lignano (assembly GCA_002269645.1). Classification (NCBI taxonomy): domain Eukaryota; kingdom Metazoa; phylum Platyhelminthes; family Macrostomidae; genus Macrostomum; species Macrostomum lignano. The sequence continues at coordinate 192,728 of NIVC01001600.1, read as the reverse complement.
CACAAACTACAATTGTGTTTTAGTAAACAATTTAAATAAACTTTTTTTGGTTTAACCAGTGTTTCATAAGCAACAGGGTTGGGTTTAATTACAAAAGAAATGATTATATTAGTTAATCTATATACATAGGCTATGCCACTGAGTGTGATAGGGAAATGTTACTGCAATAAATTAACCATCGCAGTGTATAACATTACAGGTAAGCAAAGGGCAGGATTAGGTACCCATCCGCCTGTCAGAGAGGAAAGGAAATCGGGAGTAAAATGATTTATGACCCTTCTTCTTTCCTGCACTGGATGCAAGGTTCTGAGACAAGGAGTGCTAAAATTTGCTGGTGTCCAACTGCCTTATTAATATTTGGTAAACGGCAGGAGTAACTATCACTGTATTATTAGGTCTATATGCCTCGTCATCTAATTACTCATAGTACTACGTCCGTATTTTTTGGGTGGTTGTTTCTGCGACTTACCTTGGCTGGGCCCCCTTTTGCCAAGATATTGCGCATGTAATGGGCATGTACACACTCTCAGTGACTTGGGGGTTGGCCCTCCAATCCAGACTACGTCCTAGAACTCCATGAGTCGGGCAAGATAGCGGCTTGCTGATCAAAGCAGATCCTCTTCGGAATCCGCGCCAGGCGCACATGAAGAAGTGTTTCGCCTGTCAGAAATGACAGAGTGCTTCAAGCTTGTCAGGGACGTCTGGATTGTCTGGATTAGAAACCCAAGCCCAAGCAATAACCGAAAAAAGGTTCATGAGGTGGAAGTTCCGATTGGTTGTTAAAGTCAAGGCCGATGCGAACTGAGGCTTATATATGCGATATGCAAGCAAGTTGTAACATTTTTCTACCTCTGCATTTCCCAACCCTCGCATTGCAGCTAAGCAAGAGTCTGGTGCTGAAGCGCACTATCGATCGTATTCACCTGTTGGAGCGCGAGAATGAAAGCTTGCGACGACAATTGGGCCAGCAACAGCATAGTAACGGGTCTGGTTACTACATCCATGAGCGAGGTAAATGTTATTGGCTTTATTTAATCATTATTACCCAAGTCTCCAATGCCATCACATTACCCAAGTCTCCAATGCGATCACATTACCCAAGTCTCCAATGCCATCACATTACCCAAGTCTCCAATGCCATCACATTACCCAAGTCTCCAATGCCATCACATTACCCAAGTCTCCAATGCCATCACATTACCCAAGTCTCCAATGCCATCACATTACCCAAGTCTCCAATGCAATCACCCACACCCGCAGACTCCTCTCTCTCAGCCGGCGGCCTGTCACCCGGCGCATTCGAAGACGTGGTCAGCAGCGGCAGCAGCAATCACAACAGTAGCGCTGGCAATGGCACAGACTCGCCAACCAGTTTGCCTAGCCCATCTTCTTCCGGCGGTAACCATGGCAACAATGCTATCGGAGTTGGTTCCACTCTGGTACAATTGTTGCAGCAGTCGGGAGTGACTACTGCTACAGTTACTAGCGGCAGTAGTATGCAACAGCCATCTACAGCAGTTCGCTGCACTATGATGCTTGCCGCTTGCTGTTTTCTGTTTCTGCTTAATCCGCTGCAGCTGGGCGCCGTCTGGCTCAGCGGCGGTGTCGGCGCCGGTGTCGGCTTATCTGGCTCCGCGTCTGGTCGAGCATTGAAAAGTGTGGATTTAGTAAAAGAAGAAGACAACGGCTGGAGCAGCTCTGTGTGGTGGTGGCTGACCACTCTGGTGAACTGTTTGATTCTGTTGTGCTTGGGCTGCCGCTATAGCCCGTTGCCAAGCACTGTGAGTCGGTCGGAGGATCCGAAGCGACACGCCGCACGCCTGCTGGCATTCGAACGGTGCTGCAGCCTTGCAGACTCGGATATTCGAGCTGGCAGCTGGGATCGAGCTTGGTCCAGGCTGCGCACCTGTCTCGTGCTGCTTCATCGGCCTCTGCCCGTGGCTGGCAGTTTTGATTGGATGGCCCAGATGGGCTGGCATCTGGTGCTGGCCGCCTGCCTGCAGATCTGCTCTCTGGTGAGTCTGGGTTAGTGCAGCATTACCTACCGCTTTGTTGGTATTACCTACCGCTTTGTTAGCATTACCTACCGCTTTGTTGGCATTACCTACCGCTTTGTTAGCATTACCTACCGCTTTGTTGGCATTACCTACCGCTTTGTTAGCATTACCTACCGCTTTGTTAGCATTACCTACCGCTTTGTTGGTATTACCTACCGCTTTGTTGGTATTACCTACCGCTTTGTTGGTATTACCTACCGCTTTGTTGGTATTACCTACCGCTTTGTTAGTATTACCTACCGCTTTGTTGGTATTACCTACCGCTTTGTTAGCATTACCTACCGCTTTGTTAGTATTACCAATATACACCATTTTACCAACAGATTACCAATCTAAGCTACACCATTCTACCAACAGATTAGCAATCTAAGCTACACCATTCTACCAACAGATTAGCAATCTAAGCTACACCATTCTACCAACAGATTAGCAATCTCTTATTGCCTCATCCCCTCCTCGCCTTAATCCAGTTCCGGCTAGCCCTGCCAGTGTCAGAGCAGCAGCGCCATCTGGCAGCCCTGGCCTCTCTAACATACGGCCGCCTGCTCCAACTGACCATCGGCATTGGCGATACCGACAGACACAGAAGCGATTGCACGGTGAGCCGGTGGCAACTCCGAGTCCTACTACTCAACTGTAATAACTTTCTAAACCTAGCTGGTAGCAGTGCCGATACTGTCCTACCGATTGGCGAACGAATCCGTCTGCTAGCGTCAATGGGACTGGCCGCCAGGCGGGTAGGCCTGCCCGCTTGCATAGCTAAACAGTTCTATGATGGAGCTGCTATGCTGGCCTCTGCTACTGCTGCTAATAATACTAATAGTAGTAGCGGCAGTCTGAGCTGGATGGCCACACCGCAGGGCGCCGCCTTCCTGGCCGAGTACCGTCCGGGAGGTCCGCTGCCGATGTCTCACAGGCTTGACGATACCGTCTATTCGTCAAGCGGTTGTCCAGCCAAACCGTTGGACCGGGCTCGGTCTGTGTTTGTGGAAAGCCTGCTAGAAGCTTCGGTTGAGGATTTGGTTTTGTCAGCTTCGTTGGCTACTTCAAACTGCTGCATCGCTGATACCACTAGACTGTGCCAGGTGGGCTAATTAATTACCACTGCAAATTTTGATAGCTCTGTGGTGCCTTTAATGCCTCCCAGGTCCTCAGTTGCTGGGCCAGCCTTCCAGATCCTCAGTTGCTGGGCCACCAGCCTCCCAGATCCTCAGTTGCTGGGCCACCAGCCTCCCAGATCCTCAGTTGCTGGGCCACCAGCCTCCCAGATTCTGCGATTCACAGTTGCATATAAAGACCTGTTAAAAAAACCTAAGCAAATTGCTTTAAAATCTATTTTTAGATTCGAAAAATATAATACATTGAGGTCCCGAGTTTGAATCCAATTTTCCCATTCAATCCATCCCATATCGCAGGATCTTTTCGCCGGCCGCGACCCGGAGTCCTGCTGGTGGGCCGCCACCGCCCGCCTAGCCGCCGCCTGGCGCAACGGGGACAACGCCGAAGCCGCCTCGATGACGCCGGCGCCGCTGCCGGCCGGTTTGAAGGCCGACAGACTGGCCGCCTCGCTGACGCTGGCGGCGCGCGCCTACCGAACTGCTGTTTTCGGCCTGACCGGGACTTCTAGCGCCGCTTCGGCGTTAGCTGCCGCTGAACAAGCAGCCGATTTAGCGTCAGCCGGTCTGCGCGAACTCTTGTCGTCGTCGTCTGTTCCTGACGATGGTCAGCCGCAGCAGCGGCTTCGCTGGATGACGCAGGTATGCATATTTTATTTCATTTATCAACAAAACTCGCTACTTGACTACTTTTAGTAGAGTAGTTAGGAAAAATGTTTAAATAACGACACTGATATATGCTACTTGCCTACTTACAGTAGGATAAATAAGCCAAAATTATTTTTGCGTTAATTACACACAGTTTGTACCTACTTTAAGTAGGTGAAAAGTACTAGACTCGTAATATAAATTTAGTTGTTATTTACATGCAGTTGTATTTTGTTATAGTAGTAAATCTCAGTTACTTATTTTAGTTGAAAAGAATGAAAACCAGCACCAATATTCTTTAGTCGCCTACTCTAAGTAGTGCGTTTGAGACGCAAAATACTTCTTTTATTTTTAATGTACGTTTTGGTCACAAAATATGGCATTGATATTCTCTACTTGCCTACTTTAAGTAGGGTGTTAAGTGTGTGTATCTGCATGAATCGCAAATTAGTTTTTTTACTTGGCAGCTTGCAATTGAATGGCTTCTATAACGGTTTTTTATATCGAAGCAATAATTAGCGGCTTGCAGTTTAATATGCGCTTTTTGAAATCTGCCTGCGGCTTACTGTTTGATCTGTGAATCATTTAATTAAGCTTCGTGATACTAATTATTCATTAAATCTGGAAGAATCATAATAATGTCAGCACCACTTGGTGATGCATTGTAGTTGCATTGCGCTGTGTTTTAGCGACAAGTTGCTAATAATAAAAAATTACTCAATATGACTTGTAACGGCGCGGTGTCACTACAGTGCTCATCGAGGTGCTTCAATCGCCGCTATAAAAGCTGTAATTTTTATCAGAGCGATTTTTGCTCGACGAAACAAAAGCCGTTCGATTGCCAAGCATGCCCTAAATTAATGCTGTTATATTCTCTCGCACATAACTATATACTACTTACTTATCTTTCTGCTTAGTAGTAGTGTGGTATTTAGTTTGTGCTTTCTAAAATAACTTTGCATCGTAAAAGTTTATTATTCCTTGGATTTAAACATGCCGAATCCCAGATCCTTCAAAAATCCCTACAAATCCCAGATCCCTGAAAAATCCAAATCCCACATTCACAAGAAATCCCCAAATCCCATATTCTCCAAAAGTCCCTAAAATCTAGATCCTTCAGATGTCTCCAAATCCCAGATCCACAAGAAATCTCCAAATCCCAGATCCACAGGAAATCTCCAAATCCCAGATCCACAAGAAATCTCCAAATCCCAGATCCACAAGAAATCTCCAAATCCCAGATCCACAAGAAATCTCCAAATCCCAGATCCACAAGAAATCCCAAATCCCAGATCCACAAGAAATCTCCAAATCCCAGATCCACAAGAAATCTCCAAATCCCAGATCCACAAGAAATCTCCAAATCCCAGATCCACAAAAAATCCCCAAATCCCAGATCTACAAGAAATCTCCAAATCCCAGATCCACAAGAAATCTCCAAATCCCAGATCCACAAAAAATCCCCAAATCCCAGATCCACAAGAAATCTCCAAATCCCAGATCCACAAGAAATCTCCAAATCCCAGATCCACAAGAAATCTCCAAATCCCAGATCCACAAGAAATCTCCAAATCCCAGATCCACAAGAAATCTCCAAATCCCAGATCCACAAGACATCCCCAAATCCCAGATCCACAAGAAATCCCCAAATCCCAGATCCACAAGATAATCTACAAGAAATCCCAGATCCACAAGAAATCCCCAAATCCCAGATCCACAAGAAATCCCCAAATCCCAGATCCACAAGAAATCTCCAAATCCCAGATCCACAAGAAATCCCCAAATCCCAGATCCACAAGAAATCTCCAAATCCCAGATCCACAAGAAATCTCCAAATCCCAGATCCACAAGAAATCTCCAAATCCCAGATCCACAAGAAATCTCCAAATCCCAGATCCACAAGACATCCCCAAATCCCAGATCCACAAGAAATCCCCAAATCCCAGATCCACAAGATAATCTACAAGAAATCCCAGATCCACAAGAAATCCCCAAATCCTAGATCCACAAGATAATCTACAAGAAATCCCATATCCACAAGAAATCCCCAAATCCTAGATCCACAAGATAATCTACAAGAAATCCCATATCCACAAGAAATCCCCAAATCCCAGATCCACAAGAAATCTCCAAATCCCAGATCCACAAGACATCCCCAAATCCCAGATCCACAAGAAATCCCCAAATCCCAGATCCACAAGATAATCTACAAGAAATCCCAGATCCACAAGAAATCCCCAAATCCCAGATCCACAAGAAATCTCCAAATCCCAGATCCACAAGAAATCCCAAATCCCAGATCCACAAGAAATCTCCAAATCCCAGATCCACAAGAAATCTCCAAATCCCAGATCCACAAGAAATCTCCAAATCCCAGATCCACAAGAAATCTCCAAATCCCAGATCCACAAGACATCCCCAAATCCCAGATCCACAAGAAATCCCCAAATCCCAGATCCACAAGATAATCTACAAGAAATCCCAGATCCACAAGAAATCCCCAAATCCCAGATCCTTCACAGAAATCCCCAAATCCCAGATCCACAAGATAATCTACAAGAAATCCCAGATCCACAAGAAATCCCCAAATCCCAGATCCTTCACAGAAATCCCCAAATCCCTGATCCACAAGATAATCTACAAGAAATCCCATATCCACAAGAAATCCCCAAATCCCAGATCCACAAGATAATCTACAAGAAATCCCAGATCCACAAGAAATCCCCAAATCCCAGATCCTTCACAGAAATCCCCAAACCCCAGATCCACAAGAAATCCCAAATCCCAGATCCACAAGAAATCCCCAAATCCCAGATCGGCAAGAAATCCCCAAACCCCAGATTCCTTCATTCTCCTTACTTTCTTCCCAATCTCCCGCGCTCAGGCTTGGTGTCTAATCGGCCTGGACTGGCTGCTCTCTGCTCGTACGGCCATCGCCCAGCAACAGCCCGGCAACCGGGCCTGCCGCCGGCTGCTCACCGCTTATCAGTCGGATTTGCGCTCGGCTCGGGATGTGTCTCTCAGAATCGGCGCCGATCCCCGACGTTGGCTGGCGGCGCACGAGGCGGCGCTGCGCCTGCTGAGCGGCGCCAACCCGCTGGCCGCCAGCTTCTGCCTGCGCCAGGCCGAGTCGGCATTTGGCGCCTTCGCCAATTCTGCAACTGCTGAGGACGCCGATCGAAAATTGCGCTTGGTTAAACAGCTGTTCGCTGCGCAACAGCAGCAGCAGCAGAAGCAGGCTGGATTGGATCGTTGATTGACCTATTCTGCGACTTTCTGTGGGTTGCGAACCGCTTGGACTGATTTTTTAGTTGCTTTTGTTGGTTGATTGATTGATTTTTATCTGCTTGTCACTTGATCGGTTGATTGATTGGTTGATCAATTCATTGATTGATTGATTGATTGATTGATTGATTGGATGGTTGATTGGTTGATCAGTTGATTAATTGGTTGATTGATTGATTGGTTGATCAATTTATTGATTGATTGATAGGCTGATTGATTGGTTGATAGATTGATTGGTTGGTTGATTAATTAATTGATTGATTGATAGGTTGATTGATTGGATTGTTGATTGGTTGATTGATTGATTGATTGGTTGATCAATTAATTGATTGATTGATTGGTTGATAGATTGATTGGTTGGTTGATTGGTTGATTAATTAATTGATTGATTGATAGGTTGATTGATTGGATTGTTGATTGGTTGATTGATTGATTGATTGATTGATCAATTAATTGATTGATTGATTGGTTGATAGATTGATTGGTTGGTTGATCAATTCATTGATTGATTGATTGATAGGTCGATAATTAACTGATTGATAGGTTGATTGGTTGTTTGGTTGACTTATTGGTTGATCAATCCACTGATTGATTTGATCGATTCATCAGTAAGTTTTATCAATCGATTTACACTGGGCTAAGTTAGCGATTAAATATTTGTTATAATATTAGTTGCTCTTTGAACAGTTTTTTTAAATTGATTGACAAGTTGATCTTTTTGACTTATCGACGTGGCGTTCGTTCGTTTTCTAGTTTAATAAAAAGTACAAACTGTGTTTATAACTTTTTTGCCGTTTTTTCTAAAATAATTTTTATTGTTGTTTATTTATTGTTCCCTTCCTTTTTTTGCTGCTACGTTATCTTACTGTGAGTAGTGTTATTTGCGTTTTTATAGTATAGCTAATCACAATGTTTCGTATGACATTAAATTTGAAAAGTGAATCAAAGTTTAAATTTTGTTTAACCGGCTTGCTGTGCGTCTTTGATTGTCGCTAAAAATATCTATACAATAAACTATAGTGTCCTATTTATTGATTGGTTTTGTGTTGGCAGCAGCTGAAACTTGAATCATTAAATTTTTAATTACTATTGATTTTACGAGTACTTAGTTGTCCTCAGTTTCAATATTTGTTTAATCGATCTGCTTATTCAGCTCCATCAGATTTGAATTGTTTCGCTTCTGATGGCAACTGAATGATTTATTATCTGGTTGCTTGGTTTATTCTCGAGTTCGCTATGCTATTTTTCTGTTGAATGAAAAAAATCAATTTATGCTTATCTGGTTGCTTGGTTTATTCTCGAGTTCGCTATGCTATTTTTCTGTTGAATGAAAAAAATCAATTTATGCTTATGGCTCTCTATTTTATCATATATTTTGCGTTCCTTTGTCCAGTTTTTTAATCAAATTTTCTTCTATCTCTACTGCTATGTTGTAACAATAGTAGTATGTAGCGAGCACAGTGTGTTATATTTGTTTTAAACCATAAAAAATATATATTGAATTTATTAAAGCAACCCAGCAAATTTCCCAACTGCCTACTTGATGCAGCAAAATAATGAAAGAGACTGGAGTTCCTCATCTTATCAATGAGAGAATGATTGCACTGTATTACAGATTGTATATATATATTTATATTTGTTCTTAGACAACTTTTCCGACTATGCTCTACTTGCAATTTGGCGCAAAAAACATGCACTCCAACTTGTCCAGTCAGTAGAGTATAAAAAGTACATTTTAGCTTAAAATAGGCCTTGCTGTAGCTATTAGTTGCTTGGATTATAAAGCCGAAAAGCTGATTCAACTTGTATCTCAGCCAATCTACTGTTAATAGTAAGGAGTCAAAGATATGCATTTCGCAGGAAATACTATTTTTTAAGATGATGTAAAGCTGAACACGACAATGAAATGGCGGTGTAATATCAGAAATGATTGGTTAAAATTATTCAGTTTGTTCTGCCACCTATAGTATGGCTGCGCATCTCAGTTCTCTAATCTCACCCTAGATCTCACACTCAGAATACCCAGCTCTCGAATCTCACCCTAGATCTCACGCTCAGAATACCCAGCTCTCAAATCTCACCCTAGATCTCACGCTCAGAATACCCAGCTCTCAAATCTCACCCTAGATCTCACACTCAGAATACCCAGCTCTCAAATCTCACCCTATATCTCACACTCAGAATACCCAGCTCTCAAATCTCACCCTATATCTCACACTCAGAATACCCAGCTCTCAAATCTCACCTTACATCTCACACCCTTAAAACACCGCGCTGATATTTTAGCAACCTAGAAAAAAAGGTCAAATTTTGCATTGCTTTTTGCACGATTAAAACAGAACTAAAAAAGATATTATGTTGCGCAAGTATGTAAAAGCAACGCGCAAACTGCAAAACAACAAAAATTGATCGGTCCACGTCATATCAATTTAAGTCGCAAAAAACCTTTCGTTCAAAAAAATATTACGATTTCAGCTCGTAAATACACTTGAATTATGTCATCTCCTGCATTGATTGGCTCAATGTTGTCAAAAAAGTTGGTCAAAAAAGATTTTTTTTATGGCTGAGGGGCGATTCTTATTGATGGCTGAGGGGCGATTCTTTTTGATGGCTGAGGGGCGATTCTTTTTTATGGCTGAGGGGCGATTCTTATTGATGGCTGAGGGGCGATTCTTATTGATGGCTGAGTGGCGATTCTTATTGATGGCTGAGGGGCGATTCTTATTGATGGCTAAGGGGCGATTCTCATTGATGGCTAAGGGGCGATTCTTATTGATGGCTGAGGGGCGATTCTTATTGATGGCTGAGTGGCGATTCTTATTGATGGCTAAGGGGCGATTCTCATTGATGGCTAAGGGGCGATTCTCATTGATGGCTAAGGGGCGATTCTTATTGATGGCTGAGGGGCGATTCTTATTGATGGCTGAGGGGCGATTCTTTTTGATGGCTGAGGGGCGATTATCATTAATGGCTGAGGGGCGATTCTTATTGATGGCTGAGGGGCGATTCTTATTGATGGCTGAGGGGCGATTCTTTTTTATGGCTGAGGGGCGATTCTTTTTATGGCTGAGGGGCGATTATCATTAATGGCTGAGGGGCGATTCTTATTGATGACTGAGGGGCGATTCTTATTGATGGCTGAGGGGCGATTCTTTTTTATGGCTGAGGGGCGATTCTTTTTATGGCTGAGGGGCGATTATCATTAATGGCTGAGGGGCGATTCTTATTGATGACTGAGGGGCGATTCTTACTGATGGCTGAGGGGCGATTCTTATTGAAGAGATTCTAATTCTAACCAATAAAACAGTTTAGAACCTAACCTAAAGGAATGGCTTGATGATGCCGAGGCGATTTTATTCAGAAGACTGCAAAGCTGCGTGAAAACCAACGACAAAACTTTCTTTGCTAGCAGCTGTGCTTGGGTCAAATATTAAAAGCAGATGCGCACGAAAGCAAATTAGAGGTATAGGATGCTACAGGCGAGTTCCGCAGATAGCAGCAGATCCTCCGGTGAGGTCCAGTGCTGGTGCCAGTGACCCCTGCTGCTGCTGCTGCTGCAGCTGTTCCTGCTTAACATTGACGCCGAATGCCTGGGGCGCGGTGGTGACGGCCGCGGCGTGGCACTGCATCGACAGACGATGCAGCAGGTGCTGATGCTGCTGGTGCATCATTGTCGGAGCCGAGCTCTCCGAGGCGGCCGCGGCGGCGGCAGCTGCAGCGACTGCCGCTACAGCCGAAGAAGCTCCGGCAGCGGAGGAGCTGTCCTCGTTGTAGTCCGGATATTCGTTGCTGTTGCTGCCCCCGGCCGCGGCGGCAGACCGAGTGCCAGTCGATCTGCTTTGCAGCTTCTTGCGCTTCATTCGACGGTTTTGGAACCAAACTTTCACCTGCCCGGGAATTGCGATTGGGAAACTCGGATGGGGATAATTTGTTAAAACTATTCATAGATGCCACTGGAATCATCTGGAAATCCCCCTGAAATCTCCCTGAAATCCTTCTGAAATCTCTCTGAAATCCTTCTGAAATCTCTCTGAAATCCTCCTGAAATCTCCCTGAAATCCTTCTGAAATCTCCCTGAAATCCTTCTGAAATCTCCCTGAAATCCTCCTGAAATCTCCCTGAAATCCTTCTGAAATCTCCCTGAAATCCTTCTGAAATCTCCCTGAAATCCTTCTGAAATCTCCCTGAAATCTCCCTGAAATCTTCCTGAAATCTCCCTGAAATCCTTCTGAAGTCTCCCTGAATTCTTCCTGAAATCTCCCTGAAATCTTCCTGAAATCTCCCTGAAATCCTCCTAAAATCTCCCTAAAATATTCCTAAGCTCTCACTGAAATATCCCTGAAGTCTCCCTGAAATATTCCTAAGATCTCATTGAAATCTCCCTGACGTCTCTCTGGAATCTCTCTAAAATCTCTCCGTTATCTCTTTTAATAAAATCCCACCGAAATCCCGATCAATCATCCGAGGTGATATTAAAATTGCAAGAAATCTAAACCAACCTGTCTCTCAGTGAGATGCAGCTGGCAGGAAATCTCCCAACGTTTCTGTCGAGTAATGTAAGCATTGCTGACGAATTCCCGTTCCAGCATGGCCGTCTGGTACCTTGTGTACGGCTTGCGCTTCTTTCGGCTGCGAACTGAACGAGGGCGAATTGAGTTTTTTTGCTTAGTGATCATACTACTGACAAGCATTGAACGATAAGTAGTATAATAGTGATATAGTAATAAATGTTTATTAGAATGAAATTCTTCAAAAGATAAGCATTCTTCCCACAGGATGGGATCTTCAATTTAAGGGGTTCTACCCACGGGATGGGATCTTCAATTTAAGGGGTTCTACCCACGGGATGGGATCTTCAATTTAAGGGGTTCTACCCACGGGATGGGATCTTCAATTTGAGGGGTTCTACCCACAGGATGGGATCTTCAATTTGAGGATTCTTCCCACAGGATGGGATCTTCAATTTGAGGGGTTCTACCCACGGGATGGGATCTTCAATTTAAGGGGTTCTACCCATAGGATGGGATCTTCACTTTGAGGGGTTCTACTCATAGGATGGGATCTTCACTTTGAGGGGTTCTACCCATAAGATGGGATTTTCAATTTGAGGATTCTTCCCACAGGATGGGATCTTCAATTTGAGGGGTTCTACCCACAGGATGGGATCTTCAATTTAAAGGGTTCTACCCATAGGATGGGATCTTCACTTTGAGGGGTTCTACTCATAGGATGGGATCTTCACTTTGAGGGGTTCTACCCATAAGATGGGATCTTCAATTTGAGGATTCTTCCCACAGGATGGGATCTTCAATTTGAGGGGTTCTACCCACGGGATGGGATCTTCAATTTAAGGGGTTCTACCCACGGGATGGGATCTTCAATTTGAGGGGTTCTACCCACAGGATGGGATCTTCAATTTAAGGGGTTCTACCCATAGGATGGGATCTTCACTTTGAGGGGTTCTACTCATAGGATGGGATCTTCACTTTGAGGGGTTCTACCCATAAGATGGGATCTTCAATTTGAGGATTCTTCCCACAGGATGGGATCTTCAATTTGAGGGGTTCTACCCACAGGATGGGATCTTCAATTTAAGGGGTTCTACCCATAGGATGGGATCTTCACTTTGAGGGGTTCTACTCATAGGATGGGATCTTCACTTTGAGGGGTTCTACTCATAGGATGGGATCTTCACTTTGAGGGGTTCTACCCATAAGATGGGATCTTCAATTTGAGGATTCTTCCCACAGGATGGGATCTTCAATTTGAGGGGTTCTACCCACGGGATGGGATCTTCAATTTAAGGGGTTCTACCCACGGGATGGGATCTTCAATTTGAGGGGTTCTACCCACAGGATGGGATCTTCAATTTGAGGATTCTTCCCACAGGATGGGATCTTCAATTTGAGGGGTTCTACCCACGGGATGGGATCTTCAATTTAAGGGGTTCTACCCACGGGATGGGATCTTCAATTTGAGGGGTTCTACCCACAGGATGGGATCTTCAATTTAAGGGGTTCTACCCATAGGATGGGATCTTCACTTTGAGGGGTTCTACTCATAGGATGGGATCTTCACTTTGAGGGGTTCTACCCATAAGATGGGATCTTCAATTTGAGGATTCTTCCCACAGGATGGGATCTTCAATTTGAGGGGTTCTACCCACAGGATGGGATCTTCAATTTAAGGGGTTCTACCCATAGGATGGGATCTTCACTTTGAGGGGTTCTACTCATAGGATGGGATCTTCACTTTGAGGGTTCTACCCATAAGATGGGATCTTCAATTTGAGGATTCTTCCCACAGGATGGGATCTTCAATTTGAGGGGTTCTACCCACGGGATGGGATCTTCAATTTAAGGGGTTCTACCCACGGGATGGGATCTTCAATTTGAGGGGTTCTACCCACAGGATGGGATCTTCAATTTAAGGGGTTCTACCCATAGGATGGGATCTTCACTTTGAGGGGTTCTACTCATAGGATGGGATCTTCACTTTGAGGGGTTCTACCCATAAGATGGGATCTTCAATTTGAGGATTCTTCCCACAGGATGGGATCTTCAATTTGAGGGGTTCTACCCACAGGATGGGATCTTCAATTTAAGGGGTTCTACCCATAGGATGGGATCTTCACTTTGAGGGGTTCTACTCATAGGATGGGATCTTCACTTTGAGGGGTTCTACCCATAAGATGGGATCTTCAATTTGAGGATTCTTCCCACAGGATGGGATCTTCAATTTGAGGGGTTCTACCCACGGGATGGGATCTTCACTTTGAGGGGTTCTACCCATAAGATGGGATCTTCAATTTGAGGATTCTTCCCACAGGATGGGATCTTCAATTTGAGGGGTTCTACCCACGGGATGGGATCTTCAATTTAAGGGGTTCTACCCATAGGATGGGATCTTCAGTTTGAGGGGTTCTACCCACAGGATGGGATCTTCAATTTGAGGGGTTCTACCCACAGGATGGGATCTTCAATTTGAGGGGTTCTACCCACGGGATGGGATCTTCAATTTAAGGGGTTCTACCCATAGGATGGGATCTTCAGTTTGAGGGGTTCTACCCACAGGATGGGATCTTCAATTTGAGGGGTTCTACCCACAGGATGGGATCTTCAATTTGAGGGGTTCTACCCACGGGATGGGATCTTCAATTTAAGGGGTTCTACCCACAGGATGGGATCTTCAATTTAAGGGGTTCTACCCATAGGATGGGATCTTCACTTTGAGGGGTTCTACTCATAGGATGGGATCTTCACTTTGAGGGGTTCTACTCATAGGATGGGATCTTCACTTTGAGGGGTTCTACCCATAAGATGGGATCTTCAATTTGAGGATTATTCCCACAGGATGGGATTTACAATTTGAGGATTCTTTCCACAAGATGGGATCTTCAATTTGAGGATTCTTCCCACAGGATGGGATCTTCAATTTGAGGGGTTCTACCCATAAGATGGGATCTTCACTTTGAGGGGTTCTACTCATAGGATGGGATCTTCAATTCGAGGATTCTTCCCACAGGATGGGATCTTCAATTTGAGGATTCTTCCCACAGGACGGATGTTCAATTTGAGGATTCTTCCCACAGGATGGGATCTTGAAATTGAATTTGAGGATTATTCAATAGTCTAATTCTAAACTCAATCTCACTCACCTGAACTAATGCACTCGGAATCGTCTGAAGCCAGCAATTGCTGCTGCTGCTGTTGCACTGTCTCATCTTCATGCTGATGCTGGTGATGATGGGCCGCCGCTGCCGCCGCCGCCGCTGCCGCTGCAGCAGCCGCCGCGGCAGCCGCCGCTGACGACCTGGGTGGCAGCATGATATCATGGGCCGCCGGTCCGAACATGCTGGCATAGGGATTCGATTGGTGGCTGGCTCGGCTCATGTAGAGCTCCGAGTGTCTGCTCAAATGGGAGTAACAGAATGAAGAGTAAAGTCAGGTGGAGAGTCAGAAAACAAAGAGTCGGACAGAGTGAATAGCAGTTAAGCGAGATAAAAATCCCTACCTTTGCTGCTGCGAATTTGGCGAAAATCCTTGCAGATGTTGGTGCTGAGCCTGCTGGCTATTGTTGCTATTGCTACTGTTGTTATTGGAGAAGCCGGTCACGTGACTGAACGCAAAGTCCGCGCATTGCATCTGGGCCATACTGACACTGACAGATGATGGACTGGCGAATGCGGCATAGCAGCCGTGCGGAGGCGGCGGACTGACGGACTTAACTGGGCCTCCAAAACCGTAATGCTGAGGATGAAGCTGGTGGTGGCCCTGGTGCAGATGCTGCTGCTGCTGCTGTTGGTGATGCATAGGAGTGTCCGTGATGCCGTAGCCATGATGCGGCGCCGGCGGTGGTGGCCAAGTGTAGGCAGCCCGAGTGTCCTGCTGCGTTGGATAGCCGGCAAACAGGCCAGTTGGTGTAGCGTGCGACTCCATCACGGCCATTGTTTTCCAATAATTATTGTTTTTCCAGCTATTAATTGTATAATCGTAGTAATATCTATTGTTATTCGTGTCTGCTGAATGCTCTTCTTTGTCGCTTGAAGTTGTTGATACTGCAGAATTGGTGTTATCGGTTTCGCTATTCCGAACCTGTGAATAGTCATAGTCATGATCATAATAGTACTCATAGTTGCACCTGTCCGCGTCGTACTGTCGTCGATTGAAACTGTCCTGTTGTTGTACTTCCGATAAGGCTTGGCTAGCTTTCTGCATTCTCAATATTTATCTTATCTTGGCTTAAATGAATATTAAATATTATCAAACTGATCCTTCGTAGATAACGATCACGATAGAAAGCTAATATAGATTTCCAGTGAAATGATTAAAATTTACAGCTTAATAGGTTTGCAATTGACTTTATCTTTTTTAAACTTCTTGCAATAACAAGGCCCTACTATTTTAGAACTGCGGTTCTATTTTAGAGTCTCCCCCCCCGGCTGTACTAATATAAGGCTCGGTTTTGGGGTGGGTGTAGATGTGGGGCTGGATTGTCTGGGCTTTGATTGGGGTTGGAGGTTACGCGTCTGGGAGGGGTCTGGCTGGCTGGAGAGGGAAGGAAATTCGACCGCGTTTGGCCTTTCCTTAGTCGTAAACAACGCAACCACCCTTTTAAGCGGGCAATCGATCGACCTTGAACTTTCCTCAAAACCTTCCTCTAATCTTATTTAATAAGTCTCAGTTAATAACAAACCCAATTAAGCCAAAGCAAGGCCCGTTACAATTCAAGTAAGCTAAATAGAATGAATTAAGTTATACTCTTATTAGCTGAATAGTTTTTGAAGCCGTTTAATTGTTTTGAAAGTATATGAATATATTTTCTAAATTAAAACTACGAAATAAATAGCTACTGAATAGTTATTTTTAAAGTCCAAAGTGCAAAAATACAACGCTTCATTTAACACTATGCGACAAACTTTGGTAAATTTTCCTGTGGTCGTAACATGCTACTTTATTGCAGTAGAGTAGTACGATTTATACAACAGTTTCACCTTGAAAGTCTCGACGGAAAATCCAAGCCCTTTTGGGATTTCTTTTCTTGGGGGATGAGACCGGGGAGGGCAGAAAAGGGAATAGATAGGCTGGGATGGAGAGAACGCTGCGCAGCTGGCATAGGGTAATAAATGCGGCATTAAAAATACTGGCTGCGCAGCGCAGGGCTCCGTATGCCGGGCCATTTCAGCCTTCCCAACCCCCCAAGCCGGAGGTTCGTCCCACCGAACGACATTTTGCGCGCGAGGCGGTCGTAAAAACATTTCTGCCTTTTCTGCTTTCGCAGCTTTTCTTAGAGCAGGGCCATGCAGGGGCCTCTCTGCTTCTAGGGGAGATATGGAGAGCTAGCGAGTCGCGATGAAGTCAGGGAAGAGTTGCGGAACGGAAGAGATAGGGGAGGAAGTGAGGGAGACTTCCTCTTTCCGCAGTTTGGGATTAATTCCCCCTCTCTCAAGAAGAAGCGAAGGAATTGGGTCTTTCTGACATTTTTGCAGCGCCGATTATTCATGATTTTCAAACTTCCATACGGTTCAATCTTTTTTATCGGTTGCTTGAAGTTGAAGATTTCTCCGTTTGTCAATTCCATTAAACCTATTTTTATGCAATAAGCTATTTGACAGATTCGATGGAGTGAAATTGTATTTATAACAGTGATCAGGTTGCAATAGCAAGTCAAAATTAGGAGATGACCAAGCCTTAAGTTCAGTTGAACCCATTAACTCTTTACAAGCGGACTCACAGTGTGAGCTGACCCTGCGGTCTCCCTTTTGACTTGACCCCCCCCCTGGGTCCTAACTTTGAGTTGACCCTCCGGTCTCCCTTTTGACTTGACCCCCCCCTCTGCGTCCTAACTTTGAGTTGACCCTCCGGTCTCCCTTTTGACTTGACCCCCCCTCTGCGTCCTAACTTTGAGTTGACCCTCCGGTCTCCCTTTTGACTTGACCCCCCCCCCCTGTGTCCTAACTTTGAGTTGACCCTCCGGTCTCCCTTTTGACTTGACCCCCCCCCTCTGCGTCCTAACTTTGAGTTGACCCTCCGGTCTCCCTTTTGACTTGACCCCCCTGTGTCCTAACTTTTCTTTTAGTTGACCCCCTCTCTTTACCCGGATTTGTGTCTACGCCTCTGTCCCCTAGTTGAGTACCCCTCGGTCCTCTAATCTCTCTAACTCTAAGTCCCATCCCGAACTGAAGCAGCCGGATAAGAATGTCATACCCAGAACTCTCTAGGGCATCAAATAAAATGAAAACAAACCCAACATAGAAATAAATCCAGGCAGGCACCTAACTCAAGCTACGGTAAATAAGGCTTGACTTTCAAGTGATAAAAAAGTTGAGGAAAGTGAAAAGAGACTGACAGACAGGCTTTTTGGCCGCCTGGCCCTGCCCATATCCCGGACCGCAAGGACCAGTCAGTCGGAGTGAATGAGCTGATATGAAACCGAAGACAGATTTTATGGCGCACACGGACAGAGTGCGGGGCCCCCGGTCGGCCAAAGCAGAGGGCAAAGCGGGCGGGCGCCGATTTTACAACCTCGCAGAGGCCAACACCCCGACTCCTCCACCCTAAAAACACTGTCAATAAAAACAAAACTGCTCTATTCTCGTCGCCCCCCCCCCTGCTCATATCATATATAAGAATTACCTATACTATACCTAAGGGAAGGCTTCTCAAAAAATATAATATTCTCTTTCTCTATGAAAGTGAAGGCCAGAAATTGCTCAGCATGTGGGTGCCATCCCTCCATATATCCTATAGTGTCGCGGCACTCAAACAAACACTCGCTCTCTTACCCGCCGAAGTTATGGAATATAACAACTGAAATTTTACAACTTCCGCGCTCAAGATCTGCATGGGCGGACAGAGGGGGTGGGTTTTGCATTTTTTTCAGCAGATTCTATGTATTCCATATATCACATTCTGTTCTCTATTTGTTATTTTATTTGGCCTTTTTTTCTTCTTCGATCTTTAACACCAGTGCGTGCCCTGTTCGGCTTCCTTTGATGTGGTGTTGAAACAAAATAATTCACTCTGTGTCTGTGCAGACAGGCAGAGAGCTGAGGGTAGATAGAGTAGGTAAAGTTGAGAGAGAGCGGAGGGTATAGATAAAGAGGGTAAAGTTGGAAGAGAGCGGAGGGTATAGATAGAGAGGGTAAAGTTGGAAGAGAGCGGAGGGTATAGATAGAGAGGGCAAAGTTGGGAGAGAGCGGAGGGTATAGATAGAGAGGGTAAAGTTGGGAGAGAGCGGAGGGTATAGATAGAGAGGGTAAAGTTGGGAGAGAGCGGAGGGTATAGATAGAGAGGGTAAAGTTGGGAGAGAGCGGAGGGTATAGATAGAGAGGGTAAAGTTGCAAGAGAGCGGAGGGTATAGATAAAAAGGGTAAAGTTGGGAGAGAGCGGAGGGTATAGATAGAGAGGGTAAAGTTGGGAGAGAGCGGAGGGTATAGATAGAGAGGGTAAAGTTGGAAGAGAGCGGAGGGTATAGATAAAGAGGGTAAAGTTGGGAGAGAGCGGAGGGTGTAGATAGAGAGAGTAAAGTTGGGAGAGAGCGGAGGGTATAGATAGAGAGGGTAAAGTTGGGAGAGAGCGGAGGGTATAGATAGAGAGGGTAAAGTTGGAAGAGAGCGGAGGATAGATAGAGAGGGTAAAGTTTGGAGAGAGCGGAGGATAGATAGAGAGGGTAAAGTTGGAAGAGAGCGGAGGGTAGATAGAAAGGGTAAAGTTGGGAGAGAGCGGAGAGTATATATAGAGGGTATAGATAGAGATTGTGAAGGTGGAATATGAGAGGAAGCTAGCACAGAGCCTAAGGGATCCATGCACAGTTATAACAGTTTACCTGTTAATTATTAATTAAGGGCGTTTAATTTAATCCACCAAAGTGTAAATGTTCTGCATACGTGCATTTGCAAGATCTTTTACAAGCTCAAACTCAAACTCAAACTTAATTGCCAATTATATAAACTTATTTTATTACATTATTTTTTTTGTTGACTTTCACTAGACTGTCGCCTGAATGACTGGCTGGATCGTTTATTAAGTCAAGTCGTATTTGTATTTATAAATCGTTTTATCAATTATTAGCGGCAGACTTACTGGAGACAACATGTACATACTCCCCACTGCACTCTGGGAAATTTGATTACTAACTAAACCGTGTGGTGTATACATTCATACGAACGTTCTTTACAACATTATACCAATACAATTATTGCACCAATTAATTTTCAGAAGTCTCAACGTCGCCTTTGCCTTATAAAAGCAGGCGCCAACGCCAAGCAAGCAGTCACGCGTCGCCATGCCTGTTATAATTGCTGTGCATTTAATGGCAAGCAAGATGTTAAGATTTACAACATTAATTCATAATTTTCTTTGACTGCAGTTCTGCATGGCTTAAAGTTCTTTGCTTTTAGATGGTAAGCTCATTACGAGCGTATATTCAGATATAAGTAGTGCAATGAGATGAAGGGAAGCCAAGGAGATGTAGGCAAGGCAAGGAGATGTACGGAAGGCAAGGAGATGTAGGGAAGGCAAGGAGATGTAGGGAAGGCAAGGAGATGTAGGGAAGGCAAGGAGATGTAGCGAAGGCAAGGAGATGTAGGGAAGGCAAGGAGATGTAGGGAAGGCAAGGAGATGTAGGGAACCAAAGGAGATGTAGGAAAGGCAAGGAGATGTAGGGAAGGCAAGGAGATGTAGGGAAGGCAAGGAGATGTAGGGAAGGCAAGGAGATGTAGGGAAGGCAAGGAGATGTAGGGAACCAAAGGAGATGTAGGAAAGGCAAGGAGATGTAGGGAAGGCAAGGAGATGTAGGGAAGGCAAGGAGATGTAGGGAAGGCAAGGAGATGTAGGGAAGGCAAGGAGATGTAGGGAAGGCAAGGAGATGTAGGGAACCAAAGGAGATGTAGGAAAGGCAAGGAGATGTAGGGAAGGCAAGGAGATGTAGGGAAGGCAAGGAGATGTAGGGAAGGCAAGGAGATGTAGGGAAGGCAAGGAGATGTAGGGAAGGCAAGGAGATGTAGGGAAGGCAAGGAGATGTAGGGAAGGCAAGGAGATGTAGCGAAGGCAAGGAGATGTAGGGAAGGCAAGGAGATGTAGGGAAGGCAGGCCCATAGAGATGTAGGGGTGCTGCAGGCAGGGTCTAAGGAGTGCTGCTATTTTTACAATCGATGAATTGCAAATTAATTATGAAAACGAAATGCATGCCTGATTTAATTGGCCATTGTCACTAGGGCCTTAAGTGCTTCGCTGAATCAAAGAGCTTGAAGCTTATTATAGAAGATTTTAGGCATCTTTAACAAGCATGATTGAGCGGGCAGTTTCAGTTTTTTCAATTTTTATGACTTTAATCTTTTCAGTTCTTTTAATTTGATACTTTTAAACTAGAAGCATCTGTGCTGCAGATTCAAGTATACAAAGAACAAGTGGGCGGCCTTTTAGTTTGTATACACTTTCCTTATTGTTGCAATCGCCTTCAGGGGGGGGGGGTTGGCAAACTTTTCAACCTCAAGGGCCAGATAAAGAATCCATGCCCAGCTCATGGCTGCGGCCAGGTGAGACAGGAAAAGGGAGGGAAGAGAGAAAAGAGATGAAAGAGGAGACGCGGGAGGAGACGAGAGAGGAGAGAAGAGAGGAGATGAGAGAGGAGATGAGAGAGGAGGTGAGAGAGGAGACCAGGAAGGAGATACGAGGGGAGATGAGAGAGGAGACGAGAGAGGAGATGAGAGAGGAGGTGAGAGAGGAGACCAGGAAGGAGATACGAGGGGAGATGAGAGAGGAGACGAGAGAGGAGATGAGAGAGGAGATGAGAGAGGAGATGAGAAAGGAGATGAGAGAGGAGGTGAGAGAGGAGACAAGGGAGAAGATAAGAGAGGAGATGAGAGAGGAGACGAGAGAGGAGATGAGAGAGGAGGTGAGAGAGGAGACAAGGGAGGAGATAAGAGAGGAGATGAGAGAAGAGATTAGAGAGAAGATGAGAGAGGAGGTGAGAGAAGAGATTAGAGAGGAGAGAAGAGAGGAGATGAGAGAGGAGATGAGAGAGGAGGTGAGAGAGGAGACCAGGAAGGAGATACGAGGGGAGATGAGAGAGGAGACGAGAGAGGAGATGAGAGAGGAGATGAGAGAGGAGATGAGAGAGGAGATGAGAGAGGAGATGAGAGAGGAGGTGAGAGAGGAGACAAGGGAGAAGATAAGAGAGGAGATGAGAGAGGAGACGAGAGAGGAGATGAGAGAGGAGGTGAGAGAGGAGACAAGGGAGGAGATAAGAGAGGAGATGAGAGAAGAGATTAGAGAGAAGATGAGAGAGGAGGTGAGAGAAGAGATTAGAGAGGAGAGAAGAGAGGAGATGAGAGAGGAGATGAGAGAGGAGGTGAGAGAGGAGACCAGGAAGGAGATACGAGGGGAGATGAGAGAGGAGACGAGAGAGGAGATGAGAGAGGAGGTGAGAGAGGAGACCAGGAAGGAGATACGAGGGGAGATGAGAGAGGAGACGAGAGAGGAGATGAGAGAGGAGATGAGAGAGGAGATGAGAGAGGAGATGAGAGAGGAGATGAGAGAGGAGGTGAGAGAGGAGACAAGGGAGA
Source organism: Macrostomum lignano (assembly GCA_002269645.1). NCBI lineage: Eukaryota > Metazoa > Platyhelminthes > Macrostomidae > Macrostomum > Macrostomum lignano. The sequence goes on along the minus strand of NIVC01001600.1, from coordinate 170,556 downwards.
AGATAAGAGAGACGAGCGATCCCGCGGGCGGAAGTTATCCGCGGGCCGGAAGTCGATGAGCCCCTAAACTAGTATTGGTATATTTATACCGAACTTTCGTTTTGTCAGTTAAATTTTTCCAACTCCTTTCGTTTTAATAAAGTTGATTTGATATTCTGTGTTCAAGAAATGAATTGGAAATTTTAGGATGCATAAGTCATTCTGCTTTTTAAAAAAGCTTTTCGAGTGTATGCTTTGCAGTCCATCTGGATTTCTTCGAAGCATCTTGATTTTTTTCTACCTGCCTGCACCTTTGTCTACCTGCAGAATCTTCGCCCTCATCTCGATCGATCCTTTTGCTACCTCTCCCTTCATTCCACACATTTCCCTGCATTCCCTATATCTCCCTATATTCCCCTACATCTCCCTGCATTCCAATACATGTCCCTGCATTCCCTCCATCCCACACCTTCCTGCATTCCTTGCAATTCCCCAGATTTTTCTATATCTCCCTTAGACCCTGCAGCACCCCTTAGACCCTGCAGCACCCTTAGACCCTGCAGCACACCTTGGACCCTGCAGCACCCCTTAGACCCTGCAGCACCCTTAGACCCTGCAGCACTCCTTGGACCCTGCAGCACCCCTTAGACCCTGCAGCACCCTTAGACCCTGCAGCACCCCTTGGACCCTGCGGCACCCCTTAGACCCTGCAGCAGCCCTTGGACCCTGCGGCACCCCTTAGACCCTGCAGCACCCCTATAACCCTGCAGGACCGGATCTCGTACCGGGGCTCTCTTACGGTGCTATTGTAGGGTTGTAGACATGGACAACCATGCATAAATAAAAACTCAGCAACATTAAAAAAGTCGCCACCTCTGAGAGTGCGCAGTAAACTCCAGCTCAGTATTTATTGACTTTTGAGCGACGCAACTTGCGCCACTTGCACACGCATCTTGTGATCGAAAGACACTGCTCACTGGGGCAAAGGGTTGGCGACTTCTCAATGTTGCTGAGTACATTTAATTTGCATGCAGGAAGGCTGTTGTGGGAATCCTAACGCGCAACGACTTCGGCTGACGGCAATTCCGCCGAGACAAGATTGACAAGCAAACAAATCTTGGCTTGGGAGTCCGAGCCTACAGCGCACGTCTTGGCTCTAACTCCTGGCCCTATATATAACACCCATAACTCGCCATGCAGGCGAATGCAGTTAACTTTAGCATTAACCCAAATAATAAAAACCGTATGCATGCAGGGCTAGCTTACCTCTTAAAAGGCCGAAAAATTATGACGCAATAAAAGGATTTGTTGCCGACTAGAGATGGGACAGGGATGCAGTGCTAGGACAGATATTGTAATCACTAGTAGTTGTCGAGGTGGATCGTAAGAGAGAGAGAGAAGGGTCCAACGGCAACTAAGAAGGTTTAATGGGCTAAATATTGCCAAATTTATGGTTTGAAGGCAGAGCTATATAGCGGGACTGAAATGTTTGGGTGTGTGTGTGTGTGTGCGTGTATTGCGGGTCGAAGGATTTATGTTTTGGGATTAGATATATAAAGGCCGGGGTTACGAGCCCCTAGCGACCGCGTGGAGACCCCCTTTGCCTTGCCTGATACAGACTGCGGCGCTCTGACAGAAAGCGGAGTAGAGCTCGGAGACAGGAGAGTCGGTCTCCTTGCTGATTGGCTGTTGAAGCAGAAGACTCGACAAGCGGGGCGGGCGGGCCGGTGGGGAGGGGGGCGAAGAGGGGAGGTGAGCGGCGGAGGACGCGAGCCTTGGACACCATGGACACTGCAGGGATACGAACATCTGGATTGGAAACCAGAATCTTAGTGGCGCTGCCTTTTAGGGCACTCACGAGTGCTCTGACTGTTGTCTTATTTTTATTAGGATTAGGATTAGGAGTGCTATTAGGGTTAGGGGTGCTATTTGGATTAGGGGTGCTATTTGGATTAGGGGTGCTATTTGGATTAGGGGTGCTATTAGGATTAGGTGTGCTATTTGGATTAGGGATGCTATTAGGATTAGGGGTGCTTTTTGGATTAGGGATGCTATTAGGATTAGGGGTGCTATTAGGATTAGGGGTGCTATTAGGATTAGGGGTGCTATTTGGATTAGGGGTGCTATTTGGATTAGGGGTGCTATTAGGATTAGGTGTGCTATTTGGATTAGGGATGCTATTAGGATTAGGGGTGCTTTTTGGATTAGGGATGCTATTAGGATTAGGGGTGCTATTAGGATTAGGGGTACTATTAGGAATAGGGGCGCTATTAGGATTAGGGGTGCTATTAGGATTAGGGGTACTATTAGGAATAGGGGCGCTATTAGGATTAGGGGTGCTATTAGGATTAGGGGTGCTATTAGGATTAGGTGTGCTATTTGGATTAGGGGCTATTTGGATTAGGAGTGCTATCAAGATATGGGTGCTATAATAGGACCATAAATCAAGCTTGTGTTCAGCTAAGGTTTAGAAATTAAAATCATTAATCCCACGAGTTATTTTAAATTAGAATTTTAAAATCTTCAATCTGCACTGTCTGTTATAGGAAACTCTAGATATACTCGTAGTATTCCTTGAGCAATGCCCATTATATAAATTGCAGCTCAGCCCAGCTCGTATCCAAATACGAGTATCTGCTCGACCATAAGCGAGGCTCATAAAATATGCAATGCAAAGCTTGTTTTATACCTGCCGTCCATCCATGGACCTGCTATTTTTACAACGAATGGACTGTTGTATGAATAGTCAGCAAAATCAGCCATCAACCGACATTCCACATGCCTGTCAACTCGCAGTTCTATGACAGTTCATGAGGACCACTCACAGTTCATGAGGATCACTCTATGACAGTTCATGAAGACCACTCACAGTTCATGAGGATCACTCTATGACAGTTCATGAGGACCACTCACAGTTCATGAGGATCACTCTATGACAGTTCATGAGGACCACTCACAGTTCATGAGGATCACTCTATGACAGTTCATGAGGACCACTCACAGTTCATGAGGATCACTCTATGACAGTTCATGAAGACCACTCACAGTTCATGAGGATCACTCTATGACAGTTCATGAAGACCACTCACAGTTCATGAGGATCACTCTATGACAGTTCATGAGGACCACTCACAGTTCATGAGGATCACTCTATGACAGTTCATGAAGACCACTCACAGTTCATGAGGATCACTCTATGACAGTTCATGAGGACCACTCACAGTTCATGAGGATCACTCTATGACAGTTCATGAGGACCACTCACAGTTCATGAGGATCACTCTATGACAGTTCATGAAGACCACTCACAGTTCATGAGGATCACTCTATGACAGTTCATGAGGACCACTCACAGTTCATGAGGATCACTCTATGACAGTTCATGAAGACCACTCACAGTTCATGAGGATCACTCTATGACAGTTCATGAAGACCACTCACAGTTCATGAGGATCACTCTATGACAGTTCATGAAGACCACTCACACACAGTTCATGAGGATCACTCTGACAGTTCATGAGGACCACTCACAGTTCATGAGGATCACTCTATGACAGTTCATAAAGACCACTCACAGTTCATGAGGATCACTCTATGACAGTTCATGAAGACCACTCACAGTTCATGAGGATCACTCTATGACAGTTCATGAGGACCACTCACAGTTCATGAGGATCACTCACAATGTAATATTTTATTCCTTGCCTTGGAGACAGTCTGAACTGTTAGCAATCGTGACAAATAATTAGCTGAATCATCGTATTGATTTAATGTACGTTCGCTCTCTATGTACATCGCAGGCTTAACTTCAACTTGCATAAATAAAGCAATCACTGCCTCACGGGGCCTTCGTGTTTTTGGTGCTGCCAAATACCGCGTGTTACAAGTGGTAGCAGAGCGTACTGTGGCAGAGGGCGGCAGTCACCGTGCGATTCCTAGGGCGTTCAGCTCAGGCAACTTTAAGGAGTGGCTCCAGCGGTTTGAGCTGTGCGCGGCAGCCAACAAGTGGGTAAATGACAAGCATTTGCACCTGCCAACGTTTTTGGATGGTGAGGCTCTGGCTGTTTTTCTTGAGCTCGACGAGAATAGCAAGAGCGACTACAGCAAAGTGACCAAAGCTCTGAGCCAGGCATTTCACCCGGACAGCCAGCAATTCTCAGCGCTGGATGCATTCGAGAGCCGGAAGCTGCTGCCGGGCGAATCTCCTCGGCTCTTTCTCTATCACCTGAAGCAGCTGCTAAAGGACGCTGGCATCAGCGAGGCAGGCGCAACGGCCACCATGCTGACTCACCAGTTCATTCGCGGACTGCCGGTGGACATCAGCAAGCAGATCAGAGCGGACGCGTCAGCCAAGACCGTGAGTGACGCTCTCGCACGGGCACAACTACTGGAGCTGCCTTCTGCCACCACGGACGGATTCAAGCAGCCTCTTGCAGCGGCAGCCGGAGCTGCAGGCAGTGCGGAGACGGCAGAACTGCGGGCTGCGGTCAGCTCGCTGCAGGCGACCGTCCAAGACCTGGCGGCGAAGCTGGGCTCAGAGGTTTCGGACTCTTGCGTGATTCGCAGTGCGAGGAGACAGCGCGAGGTGACCTGCTGGAACTGCCACCGCCGCGGCCACATCGCCAGGAACTGCAATCAGCCGTCGGGAAACGGCACAGGCCGGGGCAGAGCCCGCACCCCTGGCCAGTTCTGAGCGCGGGCCCCAGCGTGAGTGGGTTGTTCCTGGGCGCAGAGGGGAGCGGTGCAGCCAGCAGCAGCGCAGCGGCAGTCGTCATCAGGCCGAACTCGGCGACATCCAAGCTGCAGTGCAGGATCGGAGGCGCAGACGTCACGGCGCTTATCGACTCAGGCAGCCAGGTGTCAATCGTGGACAAGCGGGTCCTGCAGAGCATGCGGCCAGCTCAGCTGGAGAGCGTGCACCTGGAGCTGCGGGCAGTCAACCAGCAGGCGGTGCCGGTGCGGCAGGTGGCCAGCCTGGCAGTGTCGCTCGGCGGCATCGAGCGGCGGCACCCGTTTTACGTGTCTGAAGGTCTGGTTGCTGCCGTCATCATCGGGCTGGACTTCATCAAGGCCTGCAACATGTGCCTGGACTTCAGCGACAGTGCAGCAGAGACCCCATCAAAGGACTCTTGTGTGATCAACGGCGTGAGTCACCTCGATGCTGACAGTCAGTTCGAGGACATTGAAGAGTAGCTGGTGCCGGATTTCACCAAGATCGACCTGCCAGTCGCGGAGGACCCGGACATCCGAGCTTTGGTGCGCGAGTTCAGCGACATTTTCACCAGGCGGCCAGGGCTGACGGATCGACACGAGCACAGCATCCCGCTGACTGACGATGTTCCGGTGCGGATCCCGCCGAGGAAGCTGCCGGTGCACTGGGAGCCCGAGGTGAGGAAGCTGATTCAGGAACTGCTGGACAATGACGTCATCGAGGAGTCGGACAGCCCGTACGTGGCGACCCCAGTGTACGTGCGGATGAAGAACGGTGACCTGCGGTTGACGATCGATTACCGCGAGCTGAACAAGAAGACGGTGCGGTAAGCGCAGGGCATTCCGCAGATGGACTTCGTCAAGGACAAGTTGGTTGGCAACGAGAGGATCATGAGGATCACTCACAGTTCATGAGGATCACTCTATGACAGTTCACATTTACATTTTACGTGAATATACGCTCGTAGTTACATGTTATAATTTTATGCATCCTATGGGTTTGCCGCTCGGGTAAAATATCGGTTTTGTATAAACAAATAACTGATAAGTATCCAAGAGGCACAAGTGTCATATGCGACATTATAACGCAATGACAGTGTCAAAAGCTCTATATAAGGTATGTGCCACCTATTGGTAGTTAACATATACTTATACAGACTGCAAAACTGCAGCAAGCAATCCAAAAGCATGCAGACAAGATTGGGGAAAAAAGATAAGGGCAATGGGGCATCACCTTTCTCGTGCCCTGTTGTTGCATGCCTTCCAGCTGCTGCTGCTGCAGAATTCAATAAAATTTTTATGGAATTAGCGATAAAATTTTGGGAATATAAAAGCCAGGATCTATAGGGAGGGGAGTCAGATCCGCGTTAGGCTTCCGGTTGCTATGTACGATTGTTGATGGTACTAAACCGGCGGTAATCCTTCAGCAGCAGCACGGAAAGTTTTGCAACACCCCGCCGCGCGTCCCATTTTTCTTGTTGTCAGGGCGTCAGAGGCTTGGGAAGCGGCGTCAGGGAGGGGACCGGAGCTCGAAAAATTAAGGGATTGTGCCAGATAATTTGACTTTTTTACTTTTTAGTTCTCAGGCTAGAAGCAGCCAAAAATATACTGTTCACAAGCCTTAATTCTGTCATTCACAGCCTAACATCTGCCATTCACAGCCTAAAATCTACCATTCACAGCCTAAAATCTGCCATTCACAGCCTAAAATCTGCCATTCACAGCCTAAAATCTGCCATTCACAGCCTAAAATCTACCATTCACAGCCTAAAATCTGCCATTCACAGCCTTAAATCTATTCACAGTCTTAAATCTGTCATTCACAAACCTTAAATCTGTCATTCACAAACCTTAAATCTGTCATTCACAGGCCTAAAACCTGTCATTCACAAGCCTAAAATCTGCCATTCACAGCCTAAAATCTACCATTCACAGCCTAAAATCTACCATTCACAGCCTAAAATCTGTCATTCACAGCCTAAAATCTGCCATTCACAGCCTAAAATCTGCCATTCACAGACTAAAATCTGCCATTCACAGCCTTAAATCTGTCCTTCACAAACCTTAAATCTGTCATTCACAGCCTTAAATCTATTCACAGCCTTAAATATGTCATTCACAAACCTTAAATCTGTCATTCACAAACCTTAAATCTGTCATTCACAAACCTTAAATCTGTCATTCACAGGCAGTGAATCTGTCATTCGATGTCGATCTGTTGTTCACAACCTTACTAGGAGATCTACATACAGATGCCCCGTCTTTTATGACCTTTCTTGTCATAGGCTAGTGGTCATTCGCATCTGTGGTTCATCACCGTGTGAACTAATCGTTCACAACTTACAATTGTCATCCACAATGTTCACTGTCTGTCATTGAAACAAGATCTGTTGGTAAACTTGAAATTGTTTACAATTCTCAAGTCGAGTCAAGAAAATTCTCCTTCGCCTACTTAAAGTAGCAAGTCGGCAATTTAGATTTCAATTGACAAAACAAATTGCGTTTTTCGATGATGCTTGATGATTATGGTGGCATTCTAGCCGTAAAAAGGAGATTCAGTTCATGAGCAGTTCAGGTTGGAGCGGGCAAGACAGGAAATAAGGAGCAAAAGAGTGGAGGGGAGCGGAAAGGAGATTAGAGGGAGCGGCAAAGAGCGGAAAAAGGAGTGAGGAAGCGATAAAAGGAGTGAGGGAGCGGTAAGAGAGAGAGAGAGCGGAAAAAGAGAGTGAAGGAGCGGAAAAAGAGAGTGAGGGAGCTGAAAAAGAGAGTGAAGGAGCGGAAAAAAAGAGTGAGGGAGCTGAAAAAGAGAGTGAAGGAGCGGAAAAAGAGAGTGAGGGAGCGGAAAAAGAGAGTGAAGGAGCGGAAAAAGAGAGTGAAGGAGCGGAAAAAGAGAGTGAGGGAGCGGAAAAAGAGAGTGAGGGAGCGGAAAAAGAGAGTGAGGGAGCGGAAAAAGAGAGTGAAGGAGCGGAAAAAGAGAGTGAGGGAGCGGAAAAAGAGAGTGAAGGAGCGGAAAAAGAGAGTGAGGGAGCGGAAAAAGAGAGTGAGGGAGCGGAAAAAGAGAGTGGGGGAGCGGAAAAAGAGAGCGGGGTAGCGGAAATAGTGATAGAGTGGGAAACGGAAAATGGGAAGTAAGGGAGCTGATTGAGTGGGTTGGGATATTACTATGCAAAAGTAGAATAGACTAGCAATCTACGCCCCCCGTTGGGGAGCCAAAGAAATGCAATACACGTTTTTTTAATAAGCTACATGTATCCTTGAAATCTTAAAAAATCTCCTGTCAAACCTTGTAAGCCTTGACATGTCAGTAACTCCCCCCACAAGCTTTAACATATCAACTCCCCCCCCTGACATCTCAGCAATGCCCCCAATAAGCCTTGAAAATCTAAAAATATCTGTCAACCTTCTAACCCTAATCCTAACCTAACCCTAACCCTAACCCTAGCCTAACCCTAGCCCTAACCCTAACCCTAACCCTAACCCTAACCTAACCCTAAAGCATTGAAATTTCAGTAATTCTCTCTAAGAGTCATTATAGCACTACTACAGCATTATTGCGATTCCCTGCAAGCCTCGACATCGTAGGGATTCCCAAATGCATCTCTTCACTTCGACATGAAGCTTCTTTTATTTTTTACATTACGCTTTTTTTATCAGCGATCCCTCCCCTGAGGAGGCATCAAATAATGTAATAAAAAGTTTTCAATAAACTACATGTAGCTTCTGGCTTTAGCCTTGAAATCTCATTTATACCCCAGTGAGCCTTGACATCTCAGCTATTCCCCCCCCGTAAGCCTTGACATGTCAGCGATGGCCCCCATAAACCTTGAAATCTAAAAAATCCCCCGTTAACCTTGAAACCCGATAAAATCTAACCCTCAACCCAAACCTGACCTAAACCTAACTTTAACCCAACCTAAAGTCTTGAAATCTCAGCAATTCTTCTCCCCTAAGCCTTGACATTTTAGTGATTCCTTCTTTAAGAATCACAGCACTATAACGACTTCCACCAAGCTTTGACATCGTAGCAATTCCCAAATGAATCTTTTAACTTCGACATGACCTTTCTTTTATGTATACATAGTGCTACTTTTATTTTTTACATGACTCTTCTTCTATCAGCGCCTCCCCCCGTGGCGAGCCAACAAAGAATGCAATAAAAAATTGAGTAAAGTACATGAACTTTGAAGTAGCTTCTGACTTTTGCTTTGACATCTCAGAAACCCTCCCCCGCGTAATCTCAGTTATTCTCTGAGAGCCTTTACGTCTCAGTTTTTCTCCCCAGCACAGCATTATAGCTGCATTTAATTTTTACATGACACCCTTCATGTCTGACATGACGCTTCTTTTATTCTACCATGATGCTTCTTAATTTTTTAAATGACACTTTCATTAGTCTTTAAATGAGGCTTCTATGATTTTTCATGACGCTTCTATGATTTTTACATGATGCTTCTATGATTTTTTATATGACGCTTCTATGCTTTTTACATGACGCTTCTATGATTTTTTTACATGACGCTTCCATGATTGTTTACATGACGCTTCTATGATTTTTACATGACGCTTCTATGATTTTTTACATGACGCTTCTATGATTGTCTACATGACGCTTCTATGCTTTTTCCATGACGCTTCTATGATTGTTTACATGACGCTTCTATGATTGTTTACATGACGCTTCTATGATTTTTTACATGACGCTTCTATGATTTTTACATGACGCTTCTATGATTTTTTATATGACGCTTCTATGATTGTTTACATGACGCTTCTATGATTTTTTACATGACGCTACTATGATTTTTACATGACGCTTCTATGATTTTTTTAAATGACGCTTCTATGATTGTTTATATGACGTTTCTATGCTTTTTATATGACGCTTCTATGATTGTTTACATGACGCTTCTATGATTTTTACATAACGCTTTTATGATTTTTTACATGACGCTTCTATGATTGTTTACATGACGCTTCTATGATTTTTTACATAACGCTTTTATGATTTTTTACATGACGCTTCCATGATTTTTTAGTTTTCTTGGCGTTAAAAAACTTTAATTAAAAAAACTCTCTAAAAATCCGAACCATCGTCCCTGCATTTAGCAGTCAGTCTGTTTACCTCTAGGCTAGCTCTCATCGTTTTGATAACATGAATTTTAGCACTTCTATTTGGAGTTTCAAAACTCCAAGCATAGAGTAAATCACACGAAGCAGTTATGACATAATCAGTTTCTCAGTCAGTCAGTATCAGTTAACAATATGGTTACGCAATTTAAATCAAGTCTGGTGCTACGCTTCCACACTGCATTTTCAATTCAAGTCGGAGTTACAATTCAGTTATGATGCAATCTATTTCAGAATCAGAATTCAACCAGTCAGTTTTTTCTCTAGCATTCTTACAATGCATTTCAAGTCGAAAAGTTTGCTTGACCTTTGCAAAAAAGCATGTTTTTCGAATATTTAATGCCTTTAGCATCGAGCAATTTCTTAGCCTCGATGCATGTACCGTCACGGGAAAATTTCTGATCGAACAGTGCAAGTCTCATGAAAATCGGTCCAGCCATTTTTTCTCTAATCGATTGCGTACAAACAAACAAACAAGCAAGATTTTCATTTTTAGTATATTGGAAAGTATATTGGAAATGGAAAGCATACAAACCTTAGAGATTTAGTATATTTAGATTAGAGATTTAGTATATTTAGAAGATTAGAGTGAGAATAAGGAGGTAATATCGAAGGGTTGAAGAGGTACATGGAAAGGTGAATGTAATTAAGAAGAGGCGAATGGCTGAGGCTGCTGAAGTATCAGAGGCTGAAGTACGCTCGTATTAATCAATTAGTCGGCTACACTGTAAATTAAAAGTGGCCGCAGAAGTAGCCGGTTGTAAAATAGTCTTTAGTAGCCGGTTGTTGAATTTCTTAAATCACTTCAAAAATAGTTACATATATTTAGTTTTCATTATCTGCAACCTGCTAGGTATTTTTCATACTGAAAAAATCCGCAGGGAATCCTGACAAAGCCATGGGAGCTGCATAATTAAAAAGTAGCCAGTTGTACAACGTACAAAGTACCTATACTTAAGATTGGAATTCATTTACAAAAGTCTGTAAAGCAAAGTATCTAAATGCATGTGCTTTATGAATAGCATATAACTAACTTGAAGCTTGATAGTTTTATAATTGAAAAAAGATGCTTGTATGTTTTCTTATAATGATTTCTTTTTAAAAATCAAACACTTTTGCTTGAGCAGAGTGATTATTGCATGCTTAAAATCTCCTAATTGTCAAATTTGTCGAATATTCGTTTTCAGTTTCAGACAACTAACTTGCTACAATTATTTCTTTGTGAATAACAGTGTCTGACTGTCTCGTTGCTCTTTGTAGAAACTTTGTATTTTAGCTACTGATAGTTTTTATTTCTGTCCTAATATTTAGTAAGCCATCCTTATCGTTTTAATTTTTGCCTGTACTGTACTGTAATCAATGGCTCCTGAATTTTACTTGTATAGTTCCAAAGCTATTAAGCTTTACTTTGGCTTCATTTTTTTATGATGGCAAGTCATAACTCCTTGTCCATGTTCACATGTAAATGTGGTTGTAAGAGCACTTCTTTATCCCAGTTTTTAAAGCATTATTGCCATTATTGTCCTCTCTTGTCCACTAGGTCAGCTGAAATTCAACTGAAGTTTCAGTGTCCATTACAGAATTGTTTTGTATTTTCATCCTCGAAAGAAGCCACTATCAAGCATATTTCTAGGTTCCACAGTGATACTAGGGCCTATCCTAAGTCAAAGCTTAACTGAGCCATTTCAATTTGATGTTACAGACATAAGTCCTAGCAATCAAGCCAGTGCCAATGATATGCATATGAATGAACACTTACTGACTGGATCTTCTACAATAAATATGCCTATTGACATTGAGCAAAACCAGCTTGTACATGCTGAATTTAAAAACCAAGAAGGGTCTAGAGATTTATCAAACCTAGTTAGACCTCCTGTTTCTATGTTAGCACTAGCCAGGCCAGAATCATCTGCATGGGAATTGAAAGAAAAGTTAAAATCAAACAGTGGTTGCAACATGGCAAAGTTTTATTTTCAAGCTAGAGATTATTTCAGCTTACCAAATAGTACAGCAAGGTCATTAAGTTTACAAGTAAAAGGCATTTTTTCTTCCTTTAGTATATTATATCTATCAACCATTTGTCAATTCCTGAAAGAAAAAGGTATTCCAAATAAAACCATCCAAGGGGTCCAAGATTTCTTGCAATTAGAATCATTCTTTGATACTTGCCTTGAAATATTAGAAAGTGATTCACAGTTGTTAAGTTTTATTAAAGGGCATTATCAATTTGTTGAACCTATTGAAGTACCATTATTTAATAGGAATAGTATTGTTTATATTCCAATCAAAAGCAATATTTCTTCAGTTTTACAAAATAAATATTTTCAATCTATGATTTTTACTGGGGAATTAAAGGAAAAATCACCTTTCTTTTCTAGTCCATACTTTGAAAATTATATCAAACCATTAATTGAAAATGACCCTAAAGATGCTATTTATCTTGCACTATATACAGATGAATTTGAAGTGGCAAACCCAATTGGTAAAGCTAGGTGTAAGCATAAAATTTATGCAATTTACTATCGAATTTTAAATCTGCCAAAGAAAATTGCATCTCAAGAAAAGTGTTTCTTTTTAGCTTGCTTAGTAAAATATAAAATTATTCAAGATAATATCCTCAACCTTGAAGAGCTATATTCTCCTTTGATTGAAGAATTGAATAATCTGTATGACTATGGAATTACATTTGAAGCTTTAAATGGGGAAAAAATAAATGTTCCAGTTATTGCATGTTTATGTACTGGTGACAACCTATCAATTAATTCACTTGTTGGACTTGGGACAAATTTTGTATCAGGCCAAGCATGTAGATTTTGTATTGCAAAGGCTACTGACATTGATTTTTGTCTAACTAAGCATGATGACTTAAGTAGAGATGATAGCTGGGACATTAGCATTCAAACTGGATTTAAGCAAAACTGTCCATTCAATGGTCTTGGATATGTTACCATGCCTTACTTTTTCCCCCCAGATTTTTTTCATGATTTACTAGAAGGTACATCACACTTCGTTGCTTGTCTTGCTATTAAATTCTTATTAAGGCACAAAATCCTAAATTTTGATAATATCAAAAGGCTTTTCAAACTTTTCCCTGTCTCAATGCCTTCTCTTTTGCCAGCACACATCAACAATAATAGATTGCTATTCTGTGCAGCAGATATGATTCACATTATCCATCGAATGCCTCTATATTTTGGGCCTTATGTTCTTTCCAGTAATAATCCAATTAAGTATGATATCATGAATCTTCTATTAATACATTGTGAAGTTCTGGCCATTTTATTATCAACTTTAGATGAAGAAGAACACAATTCAGACTATATTGCTACCTTAATAAATGAACATAATAACCTAATATACAAAGTATCAAACAATCAATTATCAAAAAAATGTAAACTCCATTATATGTTGCATTATCCAGACCTAATCCCTATGTATAATGGATTGAAAGTAGCATGGACAATGAGATTTGAGTCAATCCATCAGTACTTTAAAAAAATAATACCTATAGTACGTTGCTTTAAAAATGTATGTGCAACAGCAGCACAAAGGTTTCAACTGCATCAAGCTATTACAATGTCTACTGTTGAATTTGATGTTCCATTGGCTTCAAATTTACAGCAAGTATCACTTGTTAATCTTTTTGATTTTCAAACAATCGAAACCATTGCTAGTTATTTGCAGTTGCCTAGTATAAATGATATGCCTAAGGATTGTATTGTAGCAAGTAGTTTAAAAATAGGGTCATTAGAGTTTAAAGCTCCAACTAAGTACAAGTCAATGATTATTTTTCAAAGTAAACATCAAGACTTTGATGATTGCTATGATCTAACCCTATCATCACTTTTTAAAATTATATGCATTAAGGGCAAGTGGCTTTTGGTAACAAAAAATTACAATTCCATTTTTTTGCCATCATACTTTACTTTTTATTGTAAACCAACATCACAAGTTAATATTATTGATCCAGTACACAAATTTCTCCATCCACCAGTATTTGTAGACATAATTGCAGGTAAACACTATGCTATTTTATCTTCCTTTTTGCCCTTCTAATCAGTGTCCATAATCTTAAAACTATGTTTTTAAATGTGGAAAAATAATATGCATTGAATCATGGTTTTGATATATAGCAAGATTATGAATTTGTTATAAGAAAAATCTTAAAAAACTGCTGGCCACAATTCCTAAGAAAGACCTAAGACTATTGTTTCAATATAATGTCTACTTAATGTCCAATGTCTAAGTAATGTCTGAACTCTGAAATTAATCACTTCAAAATTTTATTATTAATGCCCGCAGCTGAATTCATGCCATTGTACAAAATTTCTGCAGTTGGAAAGGAGAAGAAAGTTCTGATCAACCTGCAAAATTCTGACTTTGACAATTTTGTAACTGCTGGATGTACAGCCCTAGGAATCAGCAATGTGCCAAGCCCACTTGTTTGCACAGAGGATGGCTTCGAAATTGCAGATTCTGACACTTGGAAAGCAATCACTGCCGATAATCCAAGCAGCCAGGTCTTCCTTTTTAAAGCCTCAAATTGATAGCAGGTTGCTTTCATAGAATAATGTATGCAAAAATTCATTAGGTAAATACATATTCTACTATAAAAATAATTTCTTGACTGACAAGGACTGAAAGCAACTGATTATCAATCAAAATCAAAAGTACTATTTCTTATTTTCATTGCTTGACTCTTTTAAGGTGCTAAACATGCTCTCTGTGCAATTTTTCATGCTACTAGCTAAACCTTGTTGTTCACTGACTAAAATTAAAGTACTATTTCTTATTTTCATTGCTTGACTCTTTTAAGGTGCTAAACATGCTCTCTGTGCAATTTTTCATGCTACTAGCTAAACCTTGTTGTTCACTGACTAAAATTAAAGTACTATTTCTTATTTTCATTGCTTGACTCTTTTAAGGTGCTAAACATGCTCTCTGTGCAATTTTTCATGCTACTAGCTAAACCTTGTTGTTCACTGACTAAAATTAAAGTACTATTTCTTATTTTCATTGCTTGACTCTTTTAAGGTGCTAAACATGCTCTCTGTGCAATTTTTCATGCTACTAGCTAAACCTTGTTGTTCACTGACTAAAATTAAAGTACTATTTCTTATTTTCATTGCTTGACTCTTTTAAGGTGCTAAACATGCTCTCTGTGCAATTTTTCATGCTACTAGCTAACCCAATTTGCTGAAAACAGTGTCTAATTTTAAATATATGCTTAACTTCAAAATTACATTATTTTTTTCAAACCTTAAAAATTATGCACTCAAGATTTGCCACTGAATGATTTTTTTTCACTATTATTAACTAACTAACCAACTACATACATCAAATGACCGAAAGAAAGCTGGTTAGTTGAAACGCTCAGGATATTGAAGGAGTAAGTTCTTGGAAGGGCCATATTTTAATCATCAAAAAGTGGCCTAAAGGGTGCCGGTTGTAATTAGTCGGATAGGTGCCGAAAGTGTCTAATTTTCGGCGCCCTTTTCTACAAAAAAGTGTCACAAGCGGTTACTTTTTTAACCTAAAAGTGGCTGCATGCGGCACTTTTTAAAGCCTAGAATTAGCCGCTTGCGGCACCCTAATATTGAAAAAGGCGCCGAAAATTGGACACTTTCGGCACCTATCCGGCTACTTACAACCGGCACCCTTCAGGCTACTTTTTCGGCTACTTTTTATTTACAGTGTAGCATTGACCCTGCAGTGTTACAAGGAAGCGTAGCTCTATGTACACATTCTACAAAGCAAAGTTACTTTCGATCGGCAATTTTTTTTAAATCAGGCTAAAAATTAGCGAGCCAATTTTAATGCCTTTTTTGGTTGAAATCGAAATCAATTAAAATTTGATATATAATTTATGATACTGCAAATAATTTTGTTGTTATTAAATCAATTAAAAAGTAATTAAACAGACGAAGTCAAGCAGACAGTTTTTTAAATCAATTTATTTAGGTATATTTGAAATAAAGTGATTGTAGACAGTGGTATTTGAATGACGGTGTACCAGTTTAATAGCGATAAGACAAATAAAATTCTAATAGCAGTTGCGGCTTTTTTATTGAATAAAAAATCTACAGATAAACGCGATTTAAGAAGTCTCTGAGAAATGCGGTTATAACAAAATTAATGAAATTAAAGGTGCATATATGAGCTACTTCTGAGGCTGATTCATAGCGCAGACCATTTGTTTTAAATGAATAATTAATAACTATAAATATAATTCACTGTTGCACTTTTTGTTTTAGTAGGCGGTGCCACCAACACGACCGTCTCGCATATTAAGACTTTTTGCCCTCTGCTGCAAAACAGACTGAAAATCAATTTCGTTTGTCTTTGAATCTTCAATTTTAACAAGCTCTTCGTTCAGAAGTCTTAGTCAAATTATTAAAAGAGAAACACGGGGTTGGAGGCAAAAAACTATGGGCTAGTAGCAGTAGCACAGAGGTCAAACAAACAAAGTTCAAAACAGCATTTTATTTTAACTGTCATCTGAACTGAAACTTTTGTCTTTTCCGAAACAGAATTACGAATAATTGATGGTTCATCTGATCGGCGATTAACACAACGGGTATACCTGTAGATACGAGCTTTTGACGATTAACGCTTTAAAGTTAACCAAAACCAACGCCAAGCCAAAATCAACACTAATTTATTTAAGTGTCGGATCAGCTCATAATGGCTTGGTTCTGACCAAGATCACCAATAGCTCACATGTACAGGACACTCGATTGCTTTCGATTAACGTTTGGCCATTCATTCATGGGATGCTTTATTATTACTGATACTCGTATACTAAAAATATCGACTATAGCGGCAGGATGAAGAAAGTGGAATTTGCGCACGAGATTCGAGAACGCTAAGAAGCGAAATGAAAGGAAATATTGCTAAATACGAAATAGCCTAATCCAAATCACACTGCGTAGTTTTAATTATTTCTTTTACTTTTACTGGATTAAGGAATTAAAACAAATTAAGCTAGATAACCTTTTTAAGACTTAGAAGACAACGACAAGTGGGTTTGGTCGGCTAACGGCTGACTGGACCGCCTGGACTGGACTCCGTGTTGTTGACAAAACAGGAAAATAGCCAATTCTTACCGGCATATTTCGACTTCGAAATAAATATCGTCCGGACTCCGGAGTCGAAGCCTTAGCAGCAGAAATTGAGCCAAATGCGCAAAAATTTCAAACACAATGTCTTCTATTCAGCCAATTAAATAGGTTGCGTCGCGTTTTTTTCAATTTTCGGCACTCTTCCTATTTTGCGTTACGAGTATAAGGAAAGCCCCAGGGCCCAGTTAACTTGCTTGCTGGAGGAGGATAGGAAGGACACAGGAGGTTTGGATCCGGAAAGAGCTGTTTATAAAGTCAAACCTGGTCCGTGGGACTGTGGGACAGACGGAGAGAGATAGGAAGACAAAAACTGCAAGTGAGGAGAGAGAGAAGATTGAGCTTGTGTCTCACTTCCAGGCCGAAATTTTCGGCTTTACTTATATTAGCGGCCGCGTGTGTGGGTTTTTGTGCTGTTTGGGGTGGCTTTATGTTGTGTTGCGCCGGTTTGGCTTGGAGGGGGCGGCGGGTTGGGGTGGGGGAAGTGGCGCCACCCTTTCGTTCCAATAAAGAGGCTAAAAACTGAGACCTTCACCCCGCAACCCCCACCGGTCCGCCACCCCGTTTTGCAGAAAGAGGCCCGTCTACGAGAGCCTCCTTCCCCTTTTCAACCCACCACCAAGATTTTTATTGCCCCCACAGTCTATAGCCCCCTCTCACTCACTGCCTCTGCCCTCGCAGACGCACCCAGGCGGCGCACAAAGTCGCAAACATATTATAACCAATCCAATCCAATGCGTTTCAGGCCCCGGCCATCCAAGGTCTTGAAGGCAAAGCGAAAAGGCCGCCCGCCACCCACAACCATGCAATTCCACAAATAAGGCACAAACAACGTGCGCCCCTGTCCCCGCGCGCTGTCCAGTTAGAGAGAAGCGAGGCGGGTTAGAGAAAAACGAGCCTCAGTCACAAACTGAACTCAGCTCAGAGAGGGAGCTGGTTTTATTACACCCATCTGTAATAACCGCGTACCGCGTACCGCGTAGGTTGGGCCTTTTTTACTTTAGTTTCGCTTTCGCAAGCCAATAGGCGGCGTAGGAAGGAGTTAATAGGGAGAATGCAGTTTGCCTTTGCACTGTAGGTAAAGAAGCATTACTATTGACAGGGAATCCTCAAAGAAAATCAATGTTTTTGTCGTCCAAAATGCTTTCTTTGGGTCTTGGTTGTGGAATTGAATCTGAAAGCTTTAAACTCAAAATTAATCTCATTTTTTAAAGAATAGAAAACGAAAGCACATCCGCTTTAGACAGCCTTTAAGATAGAAAAGAAGTTTAGATAGATAGAATAGAAGATAGAATAAACTACTTCACATTTACCGGGCATTCCGGGATCCAGGAAGCAGAGCCCGGATAGACGGCAGTTAAGCATTGTTACCGTATCTTGCGTCATTTTACAGGGGGCAGCCGGGCAGTGGCGAATCCAGGATTTTTCCCAGGGAGGTCAGCCGACCCCCTTGACCCCCCCCCCCCCTGGATCCTCAGGGCAGTGCCAGCCAAGACTAGAGTCAAGAGAAGGAAAAACCAAAAAGCCATATTTAGGAATACATTAAATTTTGTAAATGCAACTTATATGCATCTACACACAGCACACGCTACACTGGCCCACACACCGATACCAAAATACGCGGATAGAGAAAACAGAAATAAATTTGGTACGAGAAAAAACTAAAAGGAAGGTAAGGGGTAAGGGTTAGTAACCGAAGTGAGATTGTAAATCAGGCCGCACACTCCCTCCGCCGCCGCGGGCACGCCGCCACCCCACGCGCTCCAAACCCTCCCTCAACACTCTACTTCGTCTTAGCATTATATATGTATGCACGCATGTTGTGTATGTGTCTATTATAAAAGTTGAAACTCGGGACGGAGTCTCGAGTCTGTTGTTCCGGCCCGGACCTATTTTGCACATCAAAGACGCCGCGGAGTGGGGGAGTGGGGGGTTGTGCTTAAGTATGGCATGACTTTACTTTAAGAATTAGGAAAGAATATGCAGTTTAGGGTAGAAACGGGCCAGGCAAGGCAGCCACATAAAAAATCTGCACCCCACTGACCCTTTACAGACTACTGACTGCTTACTTTATTACGGCCTCGGGACCAACTTAGACTAAGGCTTTTAGCCAGGATTTTTTTGGGGGGGGGCGTGTCTGGGGGCGCCAGCACCAGGAGCGCCAGCACAGGGGCGCCAGCTGAGCATAGCGGACATAGCTTTTTTTAAAGTTACTGTAGTATGAAATTATAATCATATTTGAATATGCATGAGCTCAACAAAGATTTAAATATATCCATTGTGGATTTATTATTGTGAAAAGCGGAGATATGATGCTTAATTGTCAACCATATTAATATTCCGAGTTATCCAGATGACCTTGAATTTAAAATTTCAAACACTAGATCCTAGATTCCTAGATCCCATCAGCTAACAAGCATCCCAACTTCACAGCACATGTATCCCAGCTTCAGATTCCAGCATTCAACATCCAACAAAAACAAATTACGCAGACCCGTAAACAAGGTCACATTTAGAGCAGGGGCGCGCCGCAGAGCCTGGGCCCGATCGTTCAGGGCCTCGGTCCCGACGCTCTCGTCAGCTCGAACGGCAGCACGGCAGCACGGAGCAGCACTGAGTGCGCCGTGTCCAACTGCCGCTCCAGTGTCCAGTGTCCACATCTTGGCGTTGTATAGCAGGACGGTTTCGACCTCTGGCGGTCGGGCAGCGCTTCGGACTGGACGACGGCCCGGATCGAACGGAAGGCCGCCCAGGCAAGTCCTCTGCATGCGCATGCGTAGGTGAACCACTAGCAGCGTGCGAGCTTGGTCGTCTGCCCGTCTCCCCAAGCATCCTCAAGTTCCAGCATCACCAATTCCCAGCATCCCAATTCCCAGAATCCAACAGTCCCAGCATCCCGAAGTCTCAGCATCCCAATTCCCAGAATCCAAGAATCCCAGCATCCCCAAGTCCCAGCATCCCAAGTCAATCCCACCATCCAAATTCCGAGAGTCCCAGCACCCCAAGTCCCAAAACCCTAAGTTCCAACATTGTATCACTTCATCCAAACTAACGCACAACCCATCCGTCTAAATTGAAGCTGCAATTCTAAAAGAGGCAATAAAACCTGATGGGGCATGCGCACAGCGATGGGGAGGGGAGGCAGAGCCCGGAGAGCAATAAATATATTATATTGTCAGCTGGCTTGTTAATGTATAATGAGGAGGTGACCCTCCACTGACGCTGCCACTACACCCAATAAAAAGTTTGGCTCGGGGTTTAGGGGCTCTGGTCGCAGCGCCCGAACAGATGGAGAGGGGCGAGAGCGATCAAGATCAAAGGAGCTGCCGACGATGAAGGTGGGGGGGGGTTGGGGGCAGGAGAGCTTCCCTCTTAGGGGAACACAAGTTGACTTCAGCTGTTCAACAATGTACAGTGGCTCAAACAAGGTTTACAGAAGGATTTTAACAACTCCAGGACCACTGATGGATTTTGTTTTGGAAAGCTTTAAACTAAAGACGGATTTTATAAATCGTAAAATAATTTACACCGGTTTATTGCTACTGAACACTTCTGTGTATGACATGCTGGGATAGAATAATCTATATCATATCTATATATTATGACTAGAATATATAGATTATTTTAGGATTCGTTCGAAATTGAAACTGCAAGAGACACAGAGCTTCATCAAGATGAAAAAAACATTTGCTTCAATTCTAAATTGAATGCAGATTGCTTTGATGCCTTGTCTATAACTCTGCCATCTCACTCTATATATCTCTGCCATGATGCCATCTCTCTCTATATATCTCTGCCATGATGCCATCTCACTCTATTTCTCTGCCATGATGCCATCTCTCTCTATTTCTCTGCCATCTCTCTCTATTTCTCTGCCGTCTCTCTCTATTTCTCTGCCATCTCTCTCTATTTCTCTGCCGTCTCTCTCTATTTCTCTGCCATCTCTCTCTATTTCTCTATATCTCTGCCATCTCTCTCTATTTCTCTATTTCTCTGCCATCTCTCTCTATTTCTCTATATCTCTGCCATCTCTCTCTCTATATCTCTGCCATCTCTCTCTATATCCCTGCCATCTCTCTCTATTTCTCTATTTCTCTGCCATCTCTCTCTATTTCTCTGCCATCTCTCTCTATTTCTCTATTTCTCTGCCATCTCTCTCTATTTCTCTATATCTCTGCCATCTCTCTCTATATCTCTATATCTCTGCCATCTCTCTCTCTATTTCTCTGCCATCTCTCTCTATTTCTCTATTTCTCTGCCATCTCTCTCTATTTCTCTGCCATCTCTCTCTATTTCTCTATTTCTCTGCCATCTCTCTCTATTTCTCTATATCTCTGCCATCTCTCTCTATTTCTCTATTTCTCTGCCATCTCTCTCTATTTCTCTGCCATCTCTCTCTATATCTCTATATCTCTGCCATCTCTCTCTCTATTTCTCTGCCATCTCTCTCTATTTCTCTATTTCTCTGCCGTCCCTCTCTATTTCTCTGCCATCTCTCTCTATTTCTCTGCCATCTCTCTCTATTTCTCTGCCATCTCTCTCTATTTCTCTGCCATCTCTCTCTATTTCTCTGCCATCTCTCTCTATATCTCTGCCATCTCTCTCTATATCTCTGCCATCTCTCTCTATATCTCTGCCATCTCTCTCTATTTCTCTGCCATCTCTCTCTATTTCTCTGCCATCTCTCTCTATTTCTCTATATCTCTGCCATCTCTCTCTCTATATCTCTGCCATCTCTCTCTATTTCTCTGCCATCTCTCTCTATTTCTCTGCCATCTCTCTCTATTTCTCTGCCATCTCTCTCTCTATTTCTCTGCCATCTCTCTCTAGTTCTCCGCCATCTCTCTCTATATCTCTGCCATCTCTCTCTCTATTTCTCTGCCATCTCTCTCTATATCTCTGCCATCTCTCTCTATATCTCTGCCATCTCTCTCTATATCTCTGCCATCTCTCTCTCTATATCTCTGCCATCTCTCTCTATATCTCTGCCATCTCTCTCTATTTCTCTGCCATCTCTCTCTATTTCTCTGCCATCTCTCTCTATTTCTCTATATCTCTGCCATCTCTCTCTATATCTCTGCCATCTCTCTCTATTTCTCTGCCATCTCTCTCTATTTCTCTGCCATCTCTCTCTATATCTCTGACATCTCTCTCTCTATTTCTCTGCCATCTCTCTCTAGTTCTCCGCCATCTCTCTCTATATCTCTGCCATCTCTCTCTCTATTTCTCTGCCATCTCTCTCTATATCTCTGCCATCTCTCTCTATATCTCTGCCATCTCTCTCTATATCTCTGCCATCTCTCTCTCTATATCTCTGCCATCTCTCTCTCTATTTCTCTGCCATCTCTCTCTATTTCTCTGCCATCTCTCTCTCTATTTCTCTGCCATCTTTCTCTATTTCTCTGCCATCTCTCTCTATATCTCTGCCATCTCTCTCTCTCTATATCTCTGCCATCTCTCTCTCTATTTCTCTGCCATCTCTCTCTATTTCTCTATTTCTCTGCCATCTCTCTCTATTTCTCTATTTCTCTGCCATCTCTCTCTATTTCTCTGCCATCTCTCTCTATTTCTCTGCCATCTCTCTCTATTTCTCTGCCATCTCTCTCTATTTCTCTGCCATCTCTCTCTATATCTCTGCCATCTCTCTCTATATCTCTGCCATCTCTCTCTATATCTCTGCCATCTCTCTCTATTTCTCTGCCATCTCTCTCTATTTCTCTATTTCTCTGCCATCTCTCTCTATTTCTCTATTTCTCTGCCATCTCTCTCTATTTCTCTATTTCTCTGCCATCTCTCTCTCTTTCTCTGCCATCTCTCTCTATTTCTCTATTTCTCTGCCATCTCTCTCTATTTCTCTGCCATCTCTCTCTATATCTCTATATCTCTGCCATCTCTCTCTATATCTCTATATCTCTGCCATCTCTCTCTATATCTCTGCCATCTCTCTCTATTTCTCTGCCATCTCTCTCTATTTCTCTGCCATCTCTCTCTATTTCTCTGCCATCTCTCTCTATTTCTCTGCCATCTCTCTCTATTTCTCTGCCATCTCTCTCTATTTCTCTGCCATCTCTCTCTATATCTCTATATCTCTGCCATCTCTCTCTATATCTCTATATCTCTGCCATCTCTCTCTATTTCTCTGCCATCTCTCTCTATTTCTCTGCCATCTCTCTCTCTATTTCTCTGCCATCTCTCTATTTCTCTGCCATCTCTCTCTATATCTCTGCCATCTCTCTCTATTTCTCTGCCATCTCTCTCTCTATATCTCTGCCATCTCTCTCTATTTCTCTGCCATCTCTCTCTATTTCTCTATTTCTCTGCCATCTCTCTCTATTTCTCTGCCATCTCTCTCTATTTCTCTGCCATCTCTCTCTATTTCTCTGCCATCTCTCTCTATTTCTCTGCCATCTCTCTCTATTTCTCTGCCATCTCTCTCTATATCTCTGCCATCTCTCTCTATATCTCTATATCTCTGCCATCTCTCTCTATTTCTCTGCCATCTCTCTCTATTTCTCTGCCATCTCTCTCTCTATTTCTCTGCCATCTCTCTCTATTTCTCTGCCATCTCTCTCTATTTCTCTATTTCTCTGCCATCTCTCTCTATTTCTCTCTATTTCTCTGCCATCTCTCTCTCTATATCTCTGCCATCTCTCTCTATTTCTCTGCCATCTCTCTCTCTATTTCTCTCCCATCTCTCTCTATTTCTCTGCCATCTCTCTCTATATCTCTGCCATCTCTCTCTATTTCTCTGCCATCTCTCTCTCTATATCTCTGCCATCTCTCTCTATTTCTCTGCCATCTCTCTCTATTTCTCTCCCATCTCTCTCTATATCTCTGCCATCTCTCTCTATTTCTCTGCCATCTCTCTCTCTATTTCTCTGCCATCTCTCTCTATATCTCTGCCATCTCTCTCTATTTCTCTCCCATCTCTCTCTATATCTCTGCCATCTCTCTCTATATCTCTGCCATCTCTCTCTCTATTTCTCTGCCATCTCTCTCTATATCTCTGCCATCTCTCTCTCTATATCTCTGCCGTCCCTCTCTATTTCTCTGCCATCTCTCTCTATTTCTCTGCCATCTCTCTCTATATCTCTGCCATCTCTCTCTATTTCTCTGCCATCTCTCTCTAGTTCTCCGCCATCTCTCTCTATATCTCTGCCCTATTCTCTCTCTCTATTTCTCTGCCATCTCTCTCTATATCTCTGCCCTATTCTCTCTCTCTATTTCTCTGCCATCTCTCTCTATATCTCTGCCCTCTTCTCTCTCTCTATTTCTCTGCCATCTCTCTCTAGTTCTCCGCCATCTCTCTCTATATATCTCTGCCATCTGTCTCTATATATCTCTGCCATCCCTCTCTCTCTAGTTCTCTGCCGTCTCTCTCTCTATTTCTCTGCCATCTCTCTATTTCTCTGCCATCTCTCTATTTCTCTGCCATCTCTCTATTTCTCTGCCATCTCTCTATTTCTCTGCCATCTCTCAATTTCTCTGTCATCCCTCTCTCTCTAGTTCTCTGCCGTCTCTCTCTCTATTTCTCTGCCATCTCTCTCTATATCTCTGCCATCTCTCTCTATTTCTCTGCCATCCCTCTCTCTCTAGTTCTCTGCCGTCTCTCTCTCTATTTCTCTGCCATCTCTCTATTTCTCTGCCATCCCTCTCTCTCTAGTTCTCTGCCGTCTCTCTCTCTATTTCTCTGCCATCTCTCTATTTCTCTGCCATCTCTCTCTATAGATCCCTGCCATCTCTCTCTATTTCTCTGCCATCTCTCTATTTCTCTGCCATCTCTCTCTATTTCTCTGCCATCTCTCTCTCTCTCTATACATAGTTATGTATCTCTGCCAGTTCTTTTTCTCTTTCCACCCCACCTCTCTCCCTTTTCAATTCCCCCGCATCTGTATTTTTATTCCCCTTTCAAAATGGTAATTGCCGAGGCCATAACTAGGTGTAGAGACAATCAGTGGCAATTGCAAAGCATCCATAAACTGGCCATCCAATGCAGTTTAATGCAGTTTACAGCCGCTAGGCAATAATTGCAGTTAACAGTCTTGTCGGTCTGCACCCTCTCAACCCTAACCCCATTTCCCAGCACTCCCGAATTCTCCCCAAAGATTACTTCCTACAACGCTCAACAGACTGCACAGACACTTGAAATCGGCCTGAAATGTTGGTATGCAATAATCCAATATAAATAACTATTTATAGTATCTTGTATCCACGCTCGTAGATAAATCATATCGCAGATAAATGATAAATGTAATTAATCGGAAATTTGCAGCTTCGTAGTCGATTTCTGGGCTTATTTTTTCTATCGTATATTAGAAATCAAACCCCGAATACATAATTGTCCTCGCGTTCTAAATATTAGGAATTTACAAATAATTCTTCTTTTCTTGGTTCCTCCTACTGACAAGTAGCATTAATAGGACATATGAACCGTTTTTAGTCAGAGACAACACAAGGAGTCACCGAACAAGAGACATACCAAAATGGACACGAGACAACCCCAATAACGATGAGAAACCCATAGGAGATCAGGCATTCCAAGAAAGAGATGAGACACTCCAAGAAAGAGATGAGACACTCCAAGAAAGAGATGAGAGACTCCAAGAAAGAGATGAGAGACTCCAAAAAAGAGATGAGACACTCTAAGAAAGAGATGAGACACTCCAAGAAAGAGATGAGACACTCCAAGAAAGAGATGAGACACCCCAAGGAGATGAGACACCCCAAGAAAGAGATGAGACACACCAAGAAGGAGATGAGACACCCCAAGAAAGAGATGAGACACCCCAAGGAGATGAGACACCCCAAGGAGGAGATGAGACACCCCAAGAAAGAGATGAGACACCCCAAGAAGGAGACGAGACACCCCAAGGAGATGAGACACCCCAAGAAAGAGATGAGACACCCCAAGAAGGAGACGAGACACCCCAAGAAAGAGATGAGACACCCCAAGGAGATGAGACACCCCAAGAAAGAGATGAGACACCCCAAGGAGATGAGACACCCCAAGAAAGAGATGAGACACTCCAAAAAAGAGATGAGACACTCCAAAAAAGAGATGAGACACTCCAAGAAAGAGATGAGACACCCCAAGGAGATGAGACACTCCAAAAAAGATGAGACACCCCAAGGAGATGAGACACCCCAAGAAAGAGATGAGACACCCCAAGAAGGAGACGAGACACCCCAAGAAAGAGATGAGACACCCCAAGGAGATGAGACACTCCAAAAAAGATGAGACACCCCAAGGAGATGAGACACCCCAAGAAAGAGATGAGACACCCCAAGAAGGAGACGAGACACCCCAAGAAAGAGATGAGACACCCCAAGGAGATTAGACACCCCAAGGAGGAGATGAGACACCCCAAGGAGATGAGACACTCCAAGAAAGAGATGAGACACTCCAAGAAAGAGATGAGACACCCCAAGGAGATGAGACACCCCAAGAAAGAGATGAGACACCTCAAGAAGGAGATGAGACACTCCAAAAAAGAGATGAGACACCCCAAAAAAGAGATGAGACACCCCAAAAAAGAGATGAGACACTCCAAGAAAGAGATGAGACACCTCAAGAAGGAGATGAGACACTCCAAGAAAGAGATGAGACACCCCAAAAAAGAGATGAGACACCCCAAAAAAGAGATGAGACACCCCAAAAAAGAGATGAGACACTCCAAGAAAGAGATGAGACACCTCAAGAAGGAGATGAGACACTCCAAGAAAGAGATGAGACACTCCAAAAAAGAGATGAGACACCCCAAGAAAGAGATGAGACACCCCAAGAAAGAGATGAGACACTCAAGCAGGAAAAGACGAAGTAAAATGACACACCCACGAAGACAGTTAGAATAAATGCATGCATAAATTCAGTGACAGAAGTGACAGAAATGCTGATCATCTAAGCTATAAAACACCGCGTCCCGCGTTGCCAGGCGGCTAAGACTGAGAAATTAATCTCAGAGAAAATCAGTACGGTGAAACCTCTTCCCCCCTCGGGAGCGAATAGACGAATTTTAATCAGGTCACGCAGCAGGGGCACATGGGAATGAGATCAGATAGGCAGAGGAGAATCAATGCAGACTCCGCCATCTCTTCCCTAATTCAATCTGAGCAGCAGGCACTCCAGGAAAATCTGCACCAGCCCACCCGAGACCTCCAGAACGAATTCAGATCTCTCTTATTTGACTAATTAATTAAATCCCTGAGCCTTCTGCCAATCATTGCCAATATAAATATTCCCAGCAGGCGGCAGAAGGCATATCGAGCCAGATTGTCATCATTTCCAGCGGGCAGGAAATTCGATCAAGTGAAAAAAAAACAGAAACAGTAACTGACAGAACGGCATTTTATGGTGATTGTTTTTGTGAAGAAGGAAAAAAACTAAAAAAAGATTGTAGACAGACAGGTTTATTAACAAAAGTTTGTGTAGAAAAAAACTGTAAAAAATATTCGTTCGAAAGCATTGCTTTGAAATTGTTCTGGATAAATCATAGAAATTCCTGGATAAAATATCAAAAATATTTGGAAACTGGCTTCTTCCAGGGATAAAATCTTGCTTAGTTTAGGAATAAATATTATCATGAGTCGTTGGCAACCACGCTTTGAGATAACAGTCTGACACAATATTGATTTATTGATTGATCAGTTGATCGGCAGATCCTGCTGTGGCCCAGTTGATTGATTGATTGATCAGTTGATCGGCAGATCCTGCTGTGGCCCAGTTGATTGATTGATTGATTGATCAGTTGATCGGAAGATCCTGCTGTGGCCCAGTTGATTGATTGATTGATCAGTTGATCGGCAGATCCTGCTGTGGCCCAGTTGATTGATTGATTGATTGATCAGTTGATCGGCAGATCCTGCTGTGGCCCAGTTCATTGATTGATTGATCAGTTGATCGGCAGATCCTGCTGTGCCCAGTTCATTGATTGATCAATGCAGGTGACTGGGCGAATCCAGCTGACACAGGCCGAGCCTCAGTGAAACAGTTGTGCAAGAAGGACTCCGAGGAAACGAACCCCGCACCCACCCATCAACTAGGCACAGTTGTCAATCAAGGAGGCGTTCAGTAGAGGCCCAAAATAATCAATATAATCTAATAAAAAATCGATAAACCCAGTCATTAGTTCTCAAATCCAAGCGGGTGATTAAACGACTTTACTTTACAGTTTAAGTAAAGGATCTATAGGAGACTAAAAACTAAAGCAGAAAGAGAAATTTATAGTTAAGTTATTCCATGTGGGCCTCCACAGGGCCTCCACCGACAACAGGCCTAGTTTGGGTGGGTGGCCGGTGGTTCGTTACCCCCGACAACAGGTACTAGTAGTCGCCTAGATCGAAGCAGTCGTAGACGTCGCTTGCATCCTCATCCGCGACCGCTTCAGCGTCGGTTTGTGCACCAGACTGGAGCGACTCCGGATCCTGGATTGGGATAAGAAACGACGAGAGATGGGACTGTTGATAAATGATTGAAGAGAGTCAGAATCTACATTTTGAGTAATCTGTAAGCATAAATTCTGAAGACTGCAGAGTATGGTTTTGAACTTTTTGACCGATGCCTGCTGGGATTCTGGTTTTTAATTTGGCAACCTAAATTCGGACACAGGATGCCCATGGTATTTTGCGATTCTGATGCTAAAAAGACACTGAGAAAAACAAATAGACACACAGAAGGCAGACATATGTTGCTTCTTCAAAAACAGCAAACAGAAGACACACACAGACAGACACAGCAGACACACAGACAGACACACAGACAGACACAGCAGACACACAGACAGACACAGCAGACACACAGACAGACACAGCAGACACACAGACAGACACAGCAGACACACAGACAGACACAGCAGGCAGGAACAGCAGACACACATAGACAGGAATAGCAGACACAACAAACAGTAACAGCAGACACACAGACAGACACAGCAGGCAGGAACAGCAGACACACAGACAGGAACAGCAGACACAGCAGGCACACACAGACAGACACAACAGGCCGACACAGATAGACACAGCAGGCAGACACAGACAGACACAGACAGACACAGCAGGCAGACACAGACACAGCAGGCAGGAACAGTAGACAAGCAGGCACACACAGACAGACACAGCAGGCAGGAACAGTAGACAAGCAGGCACACACAGACAGACACAGCAGGCACACACAGACAGACACAGCAGGCAGGAACAGTAGACAAGCAGGCACACACAGACAGACACAGCAGGCAGGAACAGTAGACAAGCAGGCACACACAGACAGACACAGCAGGCAGGAACAGTAGACAAGCAGGCACACACAGACAGACACAGCAGGCAGGAACAGTAGACACAGCAGGCACACACAGACAGACACAGCAGGCAGGAACAGTAGACAAGCAGGCACACACAGACAGACACAGCAGGCACACACAGACAGACACAGCAGGCAGGAACAGTAGACAAGCAGGCACACACAGACAGACACAGCAGGCACACACAGACAGACACAGCAGGCAGGAACAGTAGACAAGCAGGCACACACAGACAGACACAGCAGGCAGGAACAGTAGACAAGCAGGCACACACAGACAGACACAGCAGGCAGGAACAGTAGACACAGCAGGCACACACAGACAGACACAGCAGGCAGGAACAGTAGACACAGCAGGCACACACAACAGACAGACACAGACAGACACAGCAGGCAGACACACACTGACACACACAGACACACGCAGCTCCCTCACCTCCCAGTCCAGCGGGTACCGCAGCAGGCCAGCGAGGCCGCCGAAGCCGTTGGCAAACTGCACTCCCTCGGGGCTGCGGCAGGCCAGCACGCGCAGCTGAGCCCCGGCCGCCGGGCAGCCCGCATCTGCCAGCCAGTCGATCAGCGGCCTCGGCTCATCCAGGCCGCAGTCGGTGACCTCTACACCATCTCCATGCTGACCGCCAGCAGCACTCCGACAGGCTTGCCTAGGAATCAGCTTCAGCTGCCGGCTGGCGGTCAGCACGCAGTTGTAGGGCAGCTCCTCCCAGGCTAGCACAGTGTCCACCGCGCCAGATTCTAGTGCGGCCACAGTCTGCCCAACACCGTAGCAAACCAGCTGCTGCCGGCCGTGACCCAATTCTTCGAATAGTCTGGCTAGGCAGCGCTTTTCTTCTAGATAGGCCAGGCCAGTTAAACAGTCTGAGGCCAGCTCAATGGCCTGGTTGAGGCCGACCTCACCGCCGTAGGCTATGTCCACCACCTGGAGTGTCTGGACATGTAGATTAGACATGCATTTGTATTTATATGCTGGTGTATTGTTTGCTGCACTCCTACAGTCCTCTTTGATATATCCTAATCTTTAATCGTTTTCTTTCCGCCCCTCTCTTCATCTTTCCGCCCCTCTCTTCATCTTTCCGCCCCTTTCTTCATCTTTCCGCCCCTTTCTTCATCTTTCCGCCCCTTTCTTCATATTTCCGCCCTCCTTTCATCTTTCCGCCCCTCTCTTCATCTTTCCGCCCCTCTCTTCATCTTTCCGCCCCTCTCTTCATCTTTCCGCCCCTCTCTTCATCTTTCCGCCCCTTTCTTCATCTTTCCGCCCCTTTCTTCATCTTTCCGCCCCTCTCTTCATCTTTCCGCCACCTCTCTTCATCTTTCCGCCCTCCTTTCATCTTTCCGCCCCTCTCTTCATCTTTCCGCCCCTTTCTTCATCTTTCCACCCTCTCTTCATCTTTCTGCCCCTCTCTTCATCTTTCCGCCCCTCTCTTCATCTTTCCGCCCCTCTCTTCATCTTTCCGCCCCTCTCTTCATCTTTCCGCCCCTCTCTTCATCTTTCCGCTCCTCTCTTCATCTTTCCGCCCTCTCTTCATCTTTCCGCCCCTCTCTTTATCTTTCCGCCCCTCTCTTCATCTTTCCGCCCCTCTGTTCATCTTTCCGCCACCCTCTCTTCATCTTTCCGCCCCTTTCTTTATCTTTCCGCCCCTTTCTTTATCTTACCGGCACCCTCTCTTCTTCTTTCCACCCAACTTAATTATCTTTCCGCCCCGCTAATTATCTTTCCGCCCCTCTCTTTATCTTTCCGCCTCTCTATCTTTCCGCCCCCTCTCTAAACATCACTTCGCCGCTCTCTTCATATTTCCGCCACTCACTTCATCTTTCCGCCCCCTCTCTTTATATTTCCGCCCCTCACTTAATATTTCCGCCCCTCACTTCATATTTCCGCCCCTCACTTCATATTTCCGCCGCTCTCTTCATATTTCCGCCCCAGTAACCAACCTTGCCAGCGAGTCTGGCATCCAGCAGGCCGCCCTGCTGCAATTCAACTTTGAGGCCGACCCGGCTAAAACAAGTCCGTCCACGGCCGGCCGGCCGGCCGCTGTCCGGCTCCAGAAACAGTCCGGACGCGAGTTCGGCCACTTTGCGCAAATAATTATGCCGCTTCTCCAATCGGATACGGGCAAACCGGACGGCGGACTGTCCGCCTCGGCCGTGTTTCCTGGGCAACTCGACCGACATTCGGTGCAGCACCCGGCGCTCGGAGCCGCTCAGCACAGCGAAGAGGGCGCCAGAGCCGTCCAGCACGATGAAGCCGAACTTGCGCTCGTCAGTTTCCAGCATCGACTGCAGCGCCTCTGTGTGGAACCGGCTGTCGCACAGGTAGATGGGCGATTGGACAGGTTTGCACGGCTCCAAGTCTATTGTTACCTGGGTATGTGGGGGAAGGGGGTCGCGATTTCTTATTTTCTAATAAATTCACTTTCGATACATATCGGCTACTTCAGTGTTTAATCGATACATACCGGCTACTTTAGTGTTTAATCGATACATATCGGCTACTTCAGTGTTTAATCGATACATACCGGCTACTTCAGTGTTTAATCGATACATATCGGCTACTTCAGTGTTTAATCGATACATATCGGCTACTTCAGTGTTTAATCGATACATACCGGCTACTTCAGTGTTTAATCGATACATATCGGCTACTTCAGTGGTTAATCGATACATATCGGCTACTTCAGTGGTTAATCGATACATATCGGCTACTTCAGTGTTTAATCGATACATATCAGCTGTTACTGTTAATCGATACATATCGGCTACTTCAGTGTTTAATCGATACATATCAGCTACTTCAGTGGTTAATCGATACATATCGGCTACTTCAGTGTTTAATCGATACATATCAGCTACTTCAGTGTTTAATCGATACATACCGGCTACTTACGTAAATTATTGATACATATCGGCTACTTATCGTAATTTATCGATACATATCGGCTACTTACGCAATTTATCGATACATATCGGCTACATATAATAACATCAATAAGAACTCTAACCCAACCTTTTTCTCTTTCCCAGCCTCCGTGACAATAGTCCCACAGAAGATCACAAGGCCATTGTCTGGCACCCGACTGTACACCTTCAGACGCTGCTGCACCGAGGCCAGGGCCCACAACACAGCCAGTCGATTGGCACGCGATTTAATGTTCCCAGCTGCTCCAATCTCCTCGGCTAGCAGCTTGGCTGGCCGACTCAACGGGTGCTGCGGCGGCACCAGCAGGGTGATCAGACTGGTGCCATTGTGACCGCGGACTCTGTCCAGTGCGCGAAGGAGTCGCTTCAGCTTCCATTGCTGCTGCTGCAGTTCCTGGCTGCGAAAATCAGCTGAAACAGCCGATGGTTGATTGACAGCCAGTGCTGTTGCCATGACAACAACAAGCTGTTGCTGCATAAAATAGAATAGTTGAGGGCATTTACCTTCGAATGTTCGGCTTTCAATCGCAGTCTCTGATCCTTTTAGCGGGTCCTCAGTCACCCTCTCTGATTCTTCAGCGGGTCCTCAGCCACCCTCTCTGATTCTTCAGCGGGTCCTCAGCCACCCTCTCTGATTCTTCAGCGGGTCCTCAGCCACCCTCTCTGATTCTTCAGCGGGTCCTCAGCCACCCTCTCTGATTCTTCAGTGGGTCCTCAACTACCTTCTCTGATGCTTTAGTGGGTCCTCAGCCACCCTTTCTTATCCTTCAGCGGGTCCTCAGCCACCCTCTCTGATCCTTCAGCGGGTCCTCAGCCACCCTCTCTGATCCTTCAGTGGGTCCTCAGCTACCCTCTCTAATCCTTCAGCGGGTCCTCAGCTACCCAATAATCTTTTTAAATCA
Source organism: Macrostomum lignano (assembly GCA_002269645.1). Lineage (NCBI taxonomy): Eukaryota > Metazoa > Platyhelminthes > Macrostomidae > Macrostomum > Macrostomum lignano. The sequence continues at coordinate 137,494 of NIVC01001600.1, read as the reverse complement.
CAATACTAAAACGCATTGAGCAAGCCAAATAATATGTTTATATTTCATTGCAACATTCGCACTAAGAAACATTGAAAAAATACAATTAAAACAAATTGCACTAACTGAATTGCATAATATCAATAATTGTAAATAAAATTAATTGCACATATTAAATAACAATTAGTAGGCTTGCATGACTAGATTGACAGTTATATAATAGCATTGTTTATACAAATACTACAGTACCACAATAGAAATATGAATATTAAATTATTGCACAATTCCTTCGCTGAAACACGAACTTAAATTAGATTAACAGACATTCATTGCTAAGCCAGACAGGAAAAAACACAAAATTATAGTTTCAATAATCTACAAACAAAAAGCAAAGCAGCTTATTAACAATGAACCAGAAGTCAAGCGGGCTGTTTATTAGCTGCTGTATCATTGAACTATCTTGCCTCAAAATGGCAGGGATAGATAGAGGAGTCACAATGGCAGGGATAGATAGAGGAGTCACAATGGCAGGGATAGATAGAGGATTCAAAATGGCAGGGATAGATAGAGGAGTCACAATGGCAGGGACAGATAGAGGAGTCAAAATGGCAGGGATAGATAGAGGATTCAAAATGGCAGGGATAGATAGAGGATTCAAAATGGCAGGGATAGATAGAGGATTCAAAATGACAGGGATAGATAGAGGATTCAAAATGGCAGGGATAGATAGAGGATTCAAAATGGCAGGGATAGATAGAGGATTCAAAATGGCAGGGATAGATAGAGGAGTCAAAATGGCAGGGACAGATAGAGGATTCAAAATGGCAGGGATAGATAGAGGATTCAAAATGGCAGGGATAGATAGAGGATTCAAAATGACAGGGATAGATAGAGGATTCAAAATGGCAGGGATAGATAGAGGAGTCAAAATGGCAGGGACAGATAGAGGAGTCAAAATGGCAGGGATAGATAGAGGATTCAAAATGGCAGAGATAGATAGAGGAGTCAAAATGGCAGGGATAGATAGAGGAGTCAAAATGGCAGGGACAGATAGAGGAGTCAAAATGGCAGGGATAGATAGAGGAGTCAAAATGGCAGGGATAGATAGAGGAGTCAAAATGGCAGGGACAGATAGAGGAGTCAAAATGGCAGGGATAGATACAGGATTCAAAATGGCAGGGATAGATAGAGGAGTCAAAATGGCAGGGACAGATAGAGGAGTCAAAATGGCAGGGATAGATAGAGGAGTCAAAATGGCAGGGACAGATAGAGGATGCAAAATGGCAGGGATAGATAGAGGAGTCAAAATGGCAGGGACAGATAGAGGAGTCAAAATGGCAGGGATAGATAGAGGAGTCAAAATGGCAGGGACAGATAGAGGATGCAAAATGGCAGGGATAGATAGAGGAGTCAAAATGGCAGGGACAGATAGAGGAGTCAAAATGACAGGGACAGATAGAGGATGCAAAATGGCAGGGATAGATAGAGGAGTCAAAATGACAGAGTTAAGTTCAAAATGACAACAAGATAGCCACTTAAAAATGGCACTTAGCGAGTTAAAAAAGGGCAGGAATTGGTGGCGGTAGAGGCTACAAAATCTACTAGGGCAAGGAAGGATCAGTGCCAGCGGAATGCTGCTGATGCTGTTGATAGGACATCATCATTGGCATACTGTGACCATAGGCAGCTGTGTAATACTCATGATGTTGCTGCTGCTGCTGCATAAGCATCAGCTGTCGATCGTCAGGATGATGAAATTCACCAGGCTGGGGCTGAAGCTGCTGCTGGTAGGGCTGATAAGAAGCAGATGTCCAACAATAATCTTCGGTGGCACTGCTGCTAAACCACATGGAATTATTGTCGGACACAATCTGCTGACTGGAACCAGCGGCTTGTTGAGCCACAGGCGTTGTCTCATCGGTTGCGTTCGTTGGAGCAGCAGAAGCAGAAGACTCGTAACTGTAGAACTGATTAGCTGCCGCCTGCTGAGCATCGTGCAAGCTCTTAGCCGATGTACAGGTGCAGACAAAGAACTCGAACTCGCCGGAGTAAGGATTGTGAAATGCTGCCAGGCAGCAGCGGAGCAGAACCGGTTCAGTCTGGTTGGCACCAGTAGTAAGGCGGACCAGAGCTGTCTGGGGTGCGCCTTTGGCGGAGGCGGCCGAGTCAAATGCTGACCTGAGCGCCGCTTGCTCCTCGGGCGTGGCCACCTGGGTGGGATTGGAGGTTATGGTGATTCGGGTTGGTGTTATGCTTATTAAGATTGGTGTTATGGTGATTGAGGTTGGTGTTATGGTGATTGGGGTTGGTGTTATGGTGATTGGGGTTGGTGTTATGGTGATTAGGGTTGGTGTTATGGTGATTGGGGTTGGTGTTATGGTGATTAGGGTTGGTGTTATGGTGATTGGGGTTGGTGTTATGGTGATTGGGGTTGGTGTTATGGTGATTAAGATTGGTGTTATGGTAATCCGGGTTGGTGTTATGGTGATTGGGGTTGGTGTTATGGTGATTAGGGTTGGTGTTATGGTGATTAGGGTTGGTGTTATGGTGATTAAGGTTGGTGTTATGGTGATTGGGGTTGGTGTTATGGTGATCCGGGTTGGTGTTATGGTGATTAGAGTTGGTGTTATGGTGATTAGGGTTGGTGTTATGGTGATTCGGGTTGGTGTTATGGCGATTAGGGTTGGTGTTATGGTGATCCGGGTTGGTGTTATGGTGATTAGAGTTGGTGTTATGGTGATTAGGGTTGGTGTTATGGTGATTCGGGTTGGTGTTATGGTGATTAGGGTTCGTGTTATGGTGATCCGGGTTGGTGTTATGGTGATTAGAGTTGGTGTTATGGTGATTAGGGTTGGTGTTATGGTGATTCGGGTTGGTGTTATGGCGATTAGGGTTGGTGTTATGGTGATCCGGGTTGGTGTTATGGTGATTAGGGTTGGTGTTATGGTGATTCGGGTTGGTGTTATGGTGATTAGAGTTGGTGCTATGGTGATTCGGGTTGGTGTTATGGTGATTCGGGTTGGTGTTATGGTGATTAGAGTTGGTGTTATGGTGATTCGGGTTGGTGTTATGGCGATTAGAGTTGGTGTTATGGTGATTCGGGTTGGTGTTATGGTGATTGGGGTTGGTGTTATGGTGATTAGAGTTGGTGTTATGGTGATTCGGGTTGGTGTTATGGCGATTAGAGTTGGTGTTATGGTGATTCGGGTTGGTGTTATGGTGATTCGGGTTGGTGTTATGGCGATTAGGGTTGGTGTTATGGTGATCCGGGTTGGTGTTATGGTGATTAGAGTTGGTGCTATGGTGATTCGGGTTGGTGTTATGGTGATTAGGGCTCGTGTTAACTTTAACAAACCAAAAAGGTTTGTTAGTGTTATTAAAGTTAAAAAAAGTGGGTTAGGGTTTAAAAAAGTACTTTTATTCTGTATCCTTAAGCGACACCAGTAGCCTTTCAAAAGCTACTTAAACTCACCAAATCAAAGAACAATTTGCCCAGCAACTCGTGCGGCTGGTAGCCCAACACGTTAGCCGTGCGCTGGTCGCAGAAGCTGATGCGGGAGTCGGCAGACAGCCTGGCCACGAACTCGTGCTGACTGTGCGCGCTCAGGTCGCTGCCGCTGCCTCCGGGACCGCCAGGGAGTGACGTAACCTGACACAGCGGTAGCGAGATGAACGGCCCGTCTATTATTTATTTATTATTAGTTATTAATTATTACTAATTAGTAGTAGTGTTGCTAACCTGCAGCCTGGCAATGCCAACCAGGCACTGATGCCCGCCTGCTCCGCCGCTGCCGCTTCCGACGCCGCCGCCGACGGTTGATTCTCCGGATGTCGATGCCGACGAGCCGGCAGAATGAGGGTGCTGGTGAAGCTGCTGATAGTGCTGATGCTGATGATGAAGCTGGTGCACGTCCTCCGCCATGGGCGCGTGTACGTTGCCCTGTTTGTGCCGAGGAAAATTAAATCAGTTTATTAGAAGCTTACACGCAATTTTCTTAGAAATCGACATTCGATTTTCTCAGAAATCAGAAAACGCATTTTTGGAAACCGAGACCCGATTTTCTTAGAAACAGCCAAATTTTTCTTGGAAAACGAGACACTTCTTAGAAACCGACACTCGATTTTCTTAGAAACCGACACAAGTTTCTTGGAAACCGAGACGTTATTTTTCTTAGAGACCGGCACTCGAGTTTCTTAGGTATTAAAACACGATTTTCTTAGAAAGCGACACTAGATTTTCTTAGAAAGCGACACTAGATTTTCATAGAAACAGAAACTCGGTTTTCTTAGAAACCGAAACAGGAGCTTATTGGAAAACAACAGCGAGTTACTTTTGAAAACTAAATCCAAGTTTCTTGGAGATTGACACGTAATTTTCAAGAAAATCTATATTTATAAAAGAAACTTAAAGCAGAAAACAGATTAAGGCTAAGCTTTCTTGGAACTATATTTTACCCGCTGCTGATGCTGATGACTTGGCCAATTCTTCAAATAGCCTGTCACGTGAGTAACAGCGTAATGATGCCCGTCTGGACAGGGGCCGAGCATGTTGCGCTGCCTCATGCGAACAGTCGGCAGGGACTGCTGGGGACAAGCCGCAGCCGACATTGGATCAGAGAGGCTGTTCACCGCGCCGGCCGAGGCCGCTGCGGCGGGACCGCCCGCGCCAACGCGCATCCGGCAGATAAAAGCGCGCCTGGCGCCCATTGTGCTGCGCATTTGGGCTGCCAAATATAGTTGGGGGGGGGGGGCTGCGTGTAGGGTGCATTGTGGAGGTCATAGATGTTTGAGTTAACCAACATCAACTTTAAAATCCAGAAAGTGACACCAGTTGAAACTTCTGTGGTGACACCATCTGAAATCCCTGATGTTATACCATCTGACACTCAAGGTGACACCATCTGACACTCAAGGTGACACCATCTGACACTCCTGAGGTGACACCACCTGACACTCAAGGTGACACCACCTGACACTCCTGAGGTGACACCATCTGACACTCAAGGTGACACCATCTGACACTCCTGAGGTGACACCACCTGACACTCAAGGTGACACCACCTGACACTCCTGATGTGACACCATCCTGAGGTGACACCACCTGACACTCCTGATGTGACACCATCCTGAGGTGACACCATCTGACACTCCTGAGGTGACACCACCTGACACTCAAGGTGACACCACCTGACACTCCTGATGTGACACCATCCTGAGGTGACACCACCTGACACTCCTGATGTGACACCATCCTGAGGTGACACCATCTGACACTCCTGAGGTGACACCACCTGACACTCAAGGTGACACCACCTGACACTCCTGAGGTGACACCATCTGACACTCAAGGTGACACCATCTGACACTCCTGAGGTGACACCACCTGACACTCAAGGTGACACCACCTGACACTCCTGATGTGACACCATCCTGAGGTGACACCACCTGACACTCCTGATGTGACACCATCCTGAGGTGACACCATCTGACACTCCTGAGGTGACACCATCTGACACTCCTGAGGTGACACCATCTGACACTCCTGAGGTGACACCACCTGACACTCCTGAGGTGACACCATCTGACACTCCTGAGGTGACACCATCTGACACTCCTGAGGTGACACCATCTGACACTCCTGAGGTGACACCATCTGACACTCCTGAGGTGACACCATCTGACACTCCTGAGGTGACACCTCCTGACACTCCTGAAGTAACACCATCTGACACTCCTGAGGTGACACCATCTGACACTCCTGAGGTGACACCACCTGACACTCCTGAGGTGACACCATCTGACACTCCTGAGGTGACACCATCTGACACTCCTGAGGCGACACTATCTGACACTACTGAGGTGACACTATCTGACACTCCTGAGGTGACACCATCCTGAAGTAACACCATCTGACACTCCTGAGGTGACACCACCTGACACTCAAGGTGACACCACCTGACACTCCTGATGTGACACCATCCTGAGGTGACACCATCTGACACTCCTGAGGTGACACCACCTGACACTCCTGAGGTGACACCATCTGACACTCCTGAGGTGACACCACCTGACACTCCTGAGGTGACACCACCTGACACTCCTGAGGTGACACCATCTGACACTCCTGAGGTGACACCATCTGACACTCCTGAGGTGACACCACCTGACACTCCTGAGGTGACACCACCTGACACTCCTGAGGTGACACCACCTGACACTCCTGAGGTGACACCATCTGACACTCCTGAGGTGACACCATCTGACACTCCTGAGGTGACACCACCTGACACTCCTGAGGTGACACCACCTGACACTCCTGAGGTGACACCACCTGACACTCCTGAAGTGACACCATCTGACACTCCTGAGGTGACACCACCTGACACATAAGGTGACACCATTTGACACCGACAAAGTCACCCAGCACTAACCGTGATGGCCGTCCTTCTTCACGGTGCCAGTTTTGAGATCGAGTATCCTTGCCCCAGCTGCATCGGTGGGCGACAATTGATCTCGAATCCGTTCGCAGTCGTCGGGATGCACCAGATCGTAGAGACTCCGCTGCAGCCAGTCGGCCTGGGAGCAACCTAGCACGGGCCCTACAGAGTCGCTAACGTAGACAATCTGACCAGTGTCGCATTGGCAAACAAACAGGAAGCCATCGGCCGCCTCCAGTATGAGGTGCTTCAACTCTTGATCGCTGAGAAACGATGGTTTATAAGCGTCCGAGCCGCCTGTGCCAGTGTTGCCAACGCCTCTAAGACCTTTCATATGGGTGACGGCCATTCTTAGAATAGTGAGTTTATCCGGCTTGCGAGCTAAACTGGTACAACTGGGCACCATGTCGCACAGTTCGTTAATATAAGCCGTCATTTTGTTCCGTCTGCGACGCTCAATCTCACAGTGACTCTCTCTGGCGTAGCGCTCCTTCTCTAAGCAGTCGGACGGGTCTTTGCTTGACAGGGGTGGAGAGCTGCTGCTAGCATTGGAGTCGTCCATCACTGCAAGCTGGAGACCCATTTTGACACCTTGGGTTATTAAGCACTTTTGAATCTAATCTAATTAGGATTAAAATGTTTTCATTTTTAATGCAAGGCTATAGTAAGGATGTCCTTGGGCATGGAACATTCTGGTGCATACAAGGGGCCTTGATGCAATTGGCATAAACCTTTTTTGGCTATTTTTTTTGTAAAGTATATACTTGTTTGTTAATGTGGGTTACAGTTCTAAAATGTTAATTTCTGTGTTTTATTAGATAGAATTTATAAGCATAGAAATAGTGCACAGAAGACAATATATAGATTTTTTCCAAATCTGGTACTGTGCCATCTTCTTGACTATAGTGCCAGAGTTTGAAGCTTTGAAGTCCATAGAGTTGGAGACTATGGGCCGTATGCAGAAAGCTTAGTCCAGACTAGCTAGTCAAGACTTGGGTAGTTCAGTCTATAGTCTATGGTCTAGCTACCCTAGTTGGGCCATATGCAGAAAGCTTAGTCCAGACTAGCTAGTCCAGACTTGGGTAGTTCAGTCTATAGTCTATGGTCTAGCTATCCTAGTTGGGCCGTTATGCAGAAAGCTCTGTCTAGGGTAGTCCGGTCTTGAAAAGCTAGTCTGGACTTGGATTTGGTATGCAGAAACACAAAGTTAGACCAGTCTACTAGAGACAGAACTAGGCTAGCTAGACCATAGACTATAGACTGAACTACCCAAGTCTAGACTAGCTAATCTGGAGTAAGCTTTCTGCATATGGCCCATTCTGTCTATAGTAGCCTAGTCTTTGTGTTTCTGCATACCAAATCCAAGTCCAGACTAGCTTTTCAAGAACAGACTACCCTAGACAGAGCTTTCTGCATATGGCCCTATAAAGGGGGCCTAGAGAAGCTTTTAAGCCCTTGGAATTAAGGACTCAAAGTTCAAATAACAGATTTTCCACACTATACACCTGCTTTGTAGTTGGGATAATAAGGGTTAAAGTTAAGATAAAAATGCAGTCTTAGCCATTCTCCTAGTACAATAAACATATGAGACCTAGTAATAAGTGATAGCTATATTATTACCTTGTTAGGAAGATAACAGCATGCACTTGAATATTTTTTGGAAGGCAATCTATATGCTATTTGTGTCATTTATACACTATCTATGGACTGTTTCTATGCTTTTGCCCATAAAAGCTATGTAAAACCAAAGAGAAACCAGAAATTTTAGTTAATAGTATTGCACCAAAAATAGATATTATAGTTAAAAAAATAAGAGAAAAATAGCTGTATGACTATGTACCTAAAATTTGAATATAAAATATTATCCTTGACAAACTTGTTTATTTATAGAACTTTATTGAACTTAGTTTTAAGAATTTATACTTTTTAGCTATGCCTGACTTTCAAACTTGTACCATATTTGAAAAATATCTAGAAATCATATATCTGGATATACAAGTTGGTTTAAAAGACAATGTTGTTTTATAACAAATTTGCCTAAAAGATATATACTGTATATATATGAAACCTTAGCATAGTATATGACTTGATTATATTCTAAGTGCATTGTAAACCCTTTATTATACAGATGCCAATGGCAATAGACATAAAAGTAAAACAATTTGCAATAAATTTAAGTAGGCACTATAATATATTATATAAAAATTTAATAATTAATTTGTTATTTTAAAATTAACAATCAATCTAAAGACAAACTATAACCATGTTTAGAAATAATGTCTAAGCCTACTATTGGCATAGCCATTTTTTATTAGAGGCAGGGGTTGTGTGCACCCTGGCATACTTTAAGCAATATGGGCACACAACTAGCAAGAGGCATTACTGCTCATTCTGCTGACTCCCCTGAGTAGGCACACAAGCACGAGGATACTTATGCAGGCACACACTCACACAGGAGTGTACAGTGGCCCTAACTTTATTTTATTGTTAGGCATGTACACTTCACTGTGCCTTGGGGGGGGGGTTGGCTCTCAAGGCCGTTAATTGCATGAGCAGAGCCAAGCCCAGATTCCAATTCGGCCTCAAATTAATGTGACTGCACTTGGAATTGAGCCTGGGTCGCTGGCACACCAGAGCTTGCGCTAGACCATTGGGCTACGGCCCCCCCCATTGGCATAGCCATACTGATAGGTAGGGCTACACTAGGCCTACTACTTACTTTTTACTTTGGTAATACTAATAGTTTGTTAAGTCGCTTTGGCTAAATTTAAGATATGAGAGAAGCTCTTAAGTCCCTAGATAAAATTGGGAACTTAAGCAACAAAGAAAAATATGTTTGACACTATTTTTTGTGTTTGACACTATATGCATATTGGGATAAGAATTAGAGAAGGCTATAGTTAAGATAAATGTTTTTTATTTTCAATATAAAAACACTTAAATAAAGGATCAAGGACTTAATATAAACCTTATTTTTTATCTGTTTAAAATTTGTTGGAATAACATTGTTGCTTTTTGTAAGATGTTATAGTAAAGATTTTGTTTAAAAGGTGGCATACCATTGATATACCATAACAAAAGAGGCATTTTTAGTGTACACTGGAAAAGTGTACACACGCAAAAAGGGTTTTCACATTTAGAAAGTACATGTACGCTAGATTTATTTTTAGAATAGAATCTTCTAGAAAATACTTTTTTTAGTGTGAAGATTAAGTTCATTCAAGAAATTTCCTAAATTCAATTAAGTGTTAATTTTACTTTAAAATCCTGATTAGAGAATTTTTATTAGTTGAATTTAATATTGCATTTTTACTATAGCATTACATATTAGTACTGATGCAAAAACTTTGTTTTAATCAATGAAATTTTCAGAATATTCTGGTTGTATACAATACAATAGTGATGGATCGAAATTTGATTTCAATTTCGATATTCCAAATTTTGAAACTAATTTTGCATCAAATTAATTTTGATTTTGATTTTGAATTTTGACACCATTTATCAAAAATCATTTCGAAATTTTGGTTTTATTTTAACAATTTAGACATTGATGATAATGCTACACAAGTAATAATATCTTTAGGAAGTCAAAGGAAGTGCAGTTTGAAGACTTAGTAGGGAGGTGAGAATCGCCTTTTCTACAAGAAAAGATTGTGTGGGGCACACACTGTTCCAGGCCTTGTGCTGCAACCACCTCAACCTCCACAAGCCCACTGGCTGAACTCATCGGTGTGCATTTTAATTGGCTAAAGACTTAAAGCCCTAATGAAATGGATATAGGCTACTCGTATCTAGATCTTCAGCTTAAACAGCGGTGAAGTATAATACAACTTCTATATTTCTATGTACGATTGTATAATATATAATACACCAGCATTTTCTATTTCATTTTTTAAAGCAAGTTAAATCTTAAGTATTCTGGTTTAAACATATCAAAGATACTTTTTATAAAACACGTAAGCTCATATATGCAGAGGAAAGGTGTTAACCTTTTTGCATGATTAGCGAAAAAGTAAAAATTTGTTAAGCTCAAAAATTTTGATTTTGATTTTGATTTTAATTTCAATTTCGATTCTAAGGAACCAAAAATTTTGATTTTGATTTTGATTTGAAAAATAATTTTGATCCATCACTACAATACAACTATAAATAAATGTAAGACCAAATATTCTAACTCCTTAAGTTCTTTTCTTCTGAAAAGCTCAGATATTCAAGCCAGCAAACTATTGCCTTTGCTCAAGCTTTCATTGTCATCAAATTTTTATATTATATGCAATAGTAAACAATCCAAAGACTAGGCTAATATTAATAGGCAAGGGCAAGACTAGAAACAACTAAAAAACTTAGACTTGGGATACAAAAGTAAAACAAGCCAAATCATAGAAAAAAGTTGAGGGCTTATATGAGTCTATAGGTACCCAGTTATTCATACATTGAATAGATTATAATCAGCTTAGCTGCTAAAAAGACTAAGGCCATAGTTCAATGATTTTTGTCTCAAAAGGTTCAGAAAGTTATCCAAAAGGTTTTTAGTCATTTTAAACAAGTTTATTTTATTTAAGTAGGCCCTAGTAAAAGAATGGCTATATAAAGCACAATTATTATTATTATTATTAAATAGATGCTGGCACAAGGTTTAGCAAAGCACCCATTGGGCACTGGAAAAAAATAGCTAAGACCTATCTAGCTGCAAACCTACACTCTAGATCATGTAGTAAATGCCCGAAAATTGGGGCATACATTGGCCTTGCATGCCAAAATTAGGTGTACATGGTTGGCATGCATCACTCCTGAGAAAATAGTATGCGTGCATATCTGGCATGCAATTTATAGAATCACATGTAAGAGTTATTGTGAAGTTGAAGAAAGATGAAAAAGTTCATTTCAAGTGCAAATTTCCAGCTTTCTGTTTTTTGTAAGCTTGTAAAAGAGCATTTAAACAAATCTACATGCATAAATTTTCTACTATAAATATTACTACCGAAAAAAGGTCTATTAGGCAATTTTAAAAAGGTATTTTATTGTCAAAAAGTAAAAAGGTGTTTTATTGTCACAACACCAGCATATTTTTGAGAATGGGCATGCACTACATTTTTTTGGTATACATTTGTAATTATTCAATTTTTGTTTGGGTGTGCACCCAGCATGATCTAGATTATGGCTGCAGACTAAGGGTATTTGATTGTCTTTTCTCAGTGCACGTTGCAAAAGTGTAGCCATACATGCGCAACTGCTGGCCAACCTGGCCAATCTGGCCACCGTAAATTGTGGTGGACCAGGGGTAAGTTGCAAAAATGCCACCCCAAAGAATACGGACGTAGTACTAATTAGATGCCAAGGCATTTAGGCCTGATAAGACAGTCATAGTTACTCCTGCCGTTTACCTAAATAAGCGTTTATTTTGCTTTAGGGTTTCTTTCAAAGGTAAGTCACATTTTTGGTCAAAAAGTAAGTCGCATGGCCAGTGTAAATCAGGGGGGTTGCGCATGTATGAGTGTAGCCATAGGCCCTCTATAATTTTTAAGTTTGTTAGGCCATTGCATAAATAATAAATTCAAGAATAAAATATTAAAAAGCATACAATTTCAAAATATATACTTGAAAACAATTTTTAGTTCTGGTATATAAATGCAGTCTTATAAATTTTCCTCTACCAGACCTGTCACCTAGCATACACTAATACACAATCCAAACTACTGACCACAAGGGCTGCAAGGATAAGTAATAGACCCAATAATCTACTGGTTCTACCCAATAGGTAAAAGACAATAGGAATAATATTACATAAACTTACACTAGAATTAGTACATGTATCTAAAGTAAAACATACAAGTAACAACAATTATTCATATTAGTTAGGCCTAACATATTGTTAATTGAGCAATTTGAGCAGGCTTAACAAATAGTTAGAAGTTAGGCCTAGCCTGCCTAAGCAGTGTAGACTTGATTATTCCGACATTGTCTAGGACTATTAGCCTTTTATAGTCAGACATTATAAAAAAATATTGTATTCGATATAAAACTAAGTATTAGTCTCTCACTGAGTCAATTGAGAAACACTAGACACCAGCATTCTAATTATATAGCCAATAACTATTTGTGGTTTGGCCAAGGACGACTTAAATAGACTTAAGACGAAGTCATCTTTGGGTTTGGCATGGCTGTTCTTAGAAAATTGCAACACAAAAGAAAAAATTGTGCAATAAAAAAGATGTTTAAAAAACAATGCTTCTAAGATACTAAACAAATCTGTCTTTATTTTTAGTTTTTTATTAGATCAGAGATAGATAAGCAAAAGCAACGATATCTCTTTGTTAATTCAAGTATGATATTTAAGTTCTCAAAGTAGTTGATCGAAGGTCCACATGCGTTTACCATAATTAGACAATGTTATGTATTACTAAATATATGCATGCAATAAAATGCACAATTTATCATTCTGGCCGCAGCCAGAGGAAAACTGGGTCGCCGCACCGAAAAAATAGCCACAGGGGAGACTAAGCAACTTTTCTCCCGAATACAAGCCCTGCACCCTTTATTGGTACGTTACCAGGCTGCAGGATCCACACGTATATGAAAACCGATCAGATCTTCCTAACCGAATTCCTGGTTATATATACGCCACTTACCACTGGCAACTTGAATTATGGTGCTTTTTTGATACCTTTAATTTGACGAAACAAAGAAATTATAGAAAGAATAATGAATTTTAGGTAATTTTTTCTGTAACAGATTACTAATTGCTTCCCCTCCCGCTACTACGTATTACGTTACATGTACATGTACTTACATGTTTTTGTTGATCGTATTACTGGTGGTAGGACTCCTCATTACTAATTTATTCTGATTTAATTGCCGTTTACGGTACTGGAATCGATTTATACATTAAAACAGGTATTTCAGTACATAATTAAGATACTAGCTCTGGATTGAGTAGACTTTGAATGCCCAAATTAAGGCACGCATGTGAACAGCGTATATTAAACGAGATATGGCGCAAGGCTAAAAGTTTTGACTATTTTAACAGCTTCACTTTGAAAGGTTTTTTAAAGTTCATCAATCGGCAATAAATAATGCATCTTTCTCGATCTGAAGTTATATTTAATTGGTCACGCATTTCGATATCAAGTGACGGCAAAATTTAAAAATGCTAATCAGATGATTTAGAGTTAACTTTCTTAGAAATGCGTTGCGCAGGAAGTCAATAGGCCTAATACTGCTTACTTGTTAGTTGTTACTTGACTTGCTGCTTTGACGAATTATGCAAATGAAATACTTAGACTAGTGAGATGTAAGAATTAGCTTAGTATAAATTTCATTTAGATAGTTATAGTTATATTGGCCGTTGGCCAAGGTTATTTATTTTTTAATCACTTGTGACTTGTGCATAGTGCTGGTTTTTTGTCAAAAAACGTTATGCCATTGAAATAATAGGTTCCTGGAGCGTTGCGCATGCCAAAGTCAAAGTGACTTTGTTTTTAATTATGTTTACTTTGGATTTAGTGTCATTAAATGTGTATGGAGAATTGAGTGTTATATAAAAGTTTTTATTTTTGATTTTAAAAGGTTAATATTCAGTTCAGTGATAAATTAAGTTAATTGTTTATTATTAGTATTCATCATTCTTTTAAAACTAAATTCATTCCTTAGCTTAGATCTATCTTAATTTTAAAGAATTTCTAATCATTCACTGTCTTTTTCCCTTCTTAGAATTTTTGTGCCCTCAAAATTATAATAACTATTGGCCTAGTCCCCAATGATTAGGCCCCTATATGTATATCTCCCAAAAATGTTAAGCCTATATGTTATTATGTTTTTTGACAAAAAATAAATCTGGCATATGGTAATAAGCAAACTTGTTTGATAAGATTAGTTCCAATGCACAGTGCAATCAAAATTGTTTATAGGAAGATTTGTTCTGGCATAGGCATATTATGATCATGCCTATAATGGCTTGGTTTTTCAGTAATCCACTTAAAGAAATAGCAAAGTAAGGAATCAATTAAGAAACATTTAGTCAAATTACTCTTTTAATTAAATATTGTTCATATAATTTAAAATAGATAATGTAATAATAAAACTATAATAACTCTTAATAATGATATAATATACTAACAAGTCTTAATTATATTTGTGTCATTTAAAATTTTTAAGTAAAGATTTAATATAAGAAGTCCCTTTCATTTTTGTAAAATGTTGGCCTATATATATTTTTTTATATTTATAGTCATATTTTATTATCTTTCTAATATATTTTCTATTACTTTTTAAAGAAAAAATATTTGTCTATTTTAAAACCAATGTGTTTTTCCTATATGTGTTTCATAAAATATCATATATATAAAAAACCTTTTTGTAGCCATTGATCAGCCTGCCATGAAAGTGAGGTAATTAACATTAAAGTTTTATGCACTAATGGCATACTATATTGTTTTACTAGTCTTCTATTAATTTTTTGTTGGTCATTTTGAATGTTAATAAAATGTTATAAAATGTTGCTAGTTTAATTCCTTACGTATACTAATAGCTTTCCTTAACTATAATATATGTATAGATTTTTAACAATCCTATTTTAATATTTGAAGATGTAATCTATGTTAATGAATCTATTTGATGAATCTATAGTACATTGTAAAGGGTAAAATCAAATTGGATCATGCATAACATCTGAAATTACATATGCTATATAATATCATTTTGACTAAAAATGCAATCTAAAATTATAACTTATCCAAAAACAAAGTAGTCCAAAAAATCTTTGATATATCATTAATTTTTTGCAACATTATCTTTCATCTGCCATAATTTATTTTGTTTGGATTGGCTAGGTCAATTGGTAGTCATGCATATATAAATAAGATTATATAAAGCCCAATTTTTAGCACTTAATAAGATTTTAATTGAAAAAAATATCAAGCATGGATTATGATTGAAAAAAGGATCAAAACTCCTTAGTGATAGATTTGTATCATGACTCATTGATTTGATTTATACATAGACATTGATTTAGATATTTAGCTTAAACATTATGTAAAGGAATGCTGTGTGATTTATACCCTGAAAAGCCAACCCCTAATTGGCAAGATGAAGATGCTATAAAATATAGAGATGACCTGTCAGCCTGTTTTAAAGTTGCTCAGTATTTACATATCTAGTGTATCTTGTTAGTTTCTTGTGTTCTACAAAAAATCTTTTTTAGTTTCAGTTTTGTTCCTTTTTTCAGTTTTTTAAATTGAATATCAAATGGCTTCCAAGTTTATTAATTTTTTGTTGAATTTTCTTTGCAGACAAAAAATGCAGGATGAAGCAGATGGAGCTGATGACACAAGTGTTCGAGTGGCCGTCAGGTGGGCGTGTACTTTTATTGTCACAATTATTGTACTGAATATTAGATCTCTGTTGTAGCCTACTGGTTAGACCGACAGACTCTTAACCAAAATGTCAGGGGTTCAATTCTGAACTCACTCAGAGCAATTTGTGTCATTGAGCAAGACACTTAGCTCTCTGCATTGCTTCAGTTCACCCAGCTGTAAAATGGGTGCCAGCATTAGCTGGAGTGACTGAGGGTGTGTGTGGCGACCCCCCCCCCCCCCAGTCCTTGGGCTGAACAGCCGTACGCAGCCTTCAGATGCGCTGCGTAATAGCTAAAGCTGAGCTGTCGGTTGTACACCTGGCCCAATTAGTGCAGGTGCAATCGATTTTTCATTATTATAACATCGGAGTTCTAAAAATAACAGTGCCTAATTGTTTTCAGGGTTCGGCCGCAGAATTCGAAGGAAAAGATTGAAATGAATCGAATTTGCACCAGTGTCGCCGATGAAGAGAAACAGATACTACTAGGGGAGGACAAAGCGTTCACCTTTGACTACACGTTCGATATGCATATTGGCCAATCTGCGATATTCGACTCCCTGGCTAAAAATCTAATCGATGGGTGAGTGGCAATTCCACTATCTTGTATAATTATCATATGAAAAAATAACACCCTCGTTATCTATTACTTTCTTTCAGGTGTCTTGAAGGATACAATGCAACGTTGTTTGCTTATGGACAGGTGAGTAAGAAATTATTTTGTGAATCCTTTGATGTAGCCGATCACTGAGGATCGTTCAAATTACCCGCAATTTATTTATGATCGTTTGATCTAGCTGCTGATTATTTAGTATCGTTTGATCTCGCCGCTATCCAGTTATTTAGGGTCGTTTGATCTCGCCGCTATCCAGTTATTTAGGGTCGTTTGATCTCGCCGCTATCCAGTTAGTTAGGAGCGTTTGATCATGGCGCCATCCAGTTATTTAGAATAGTTTGATCTAGCCGCCAGTTATTTTGGATCGTTTGATTTCACCGCTAATTAATTTGGATCGTTTGATCTCGCTGCTAATTAATTTGGATAGTTTGATCTTGCCGCAATCCAATTTTGTGTCCTGGTTTGATCTAGTCGCAACTTAAAAAATGTTTTAATTTCCTTTCGCAGACCGGCAGCGGCAAAACCTACACAATGGGCACGGGATTCGAACTGTCCCCTTCATCATCGGAGGCTGGCATCATCCCCCGGGCTGTGTCCTATCTGTTCGGCCAGATTGATGCAGCAAGGCGGTCTGCAACACAAAGAGGCCTGCCGTTGCCCGAATTCAAAGTGGTGGCCCAGTTTCTTGAGGTAGGCACACTTGGCCATCGCCTTGGTTTGTGATTGGATTAGAATGCATTTATTGGGCAACTTCTGGGCAATCCACAGACTGTGCTGCACTTCCCAGCTCCTTAGTTGCTAGGCCAGTCTCCCTGATCCCCAGTGGCTGGGCCAGCCTCCCAGACTGTCAGTTGCTGGGCCAGCCTCCCAGACTGTCAGTTGCTGGGCCAGCCTCCCCGACTGTCAGTTGCTGGGCCAGCCTCCCAGACTGTCAGTTGCTGGGCCAGCCTCCCAGACTGTCAGTTGCTGGGCCAGCCTCCCGACTGTCAGTTGCTGGGCCAGCCTCCCAGACTGTCAGTTGCTGGGCCAGCCTCCCAGACTGTCAGTTGCTGGGCCAGCCTCCCAGACTGTCAGTTGCTGGGCCAGCCTCCCAGACTGTCAGTTGCTGGGCCAGCCTCCCAGACTGTCAGTTGCTGGGCCAGCCTCCCAGACTGTCAGTTGCTGGGCCAGCCTCCCAGACTGTCAGTTGCTGGGCCAGCCTCCCAGACTGTCAGTTGCTGGGCCAGCCTCCCAGAGTGTCAGTTGCTAAGCCAGTCTCCGAGATCCTCAGCTGCTGGGCCAGCCTCCCAGATCCTTAGCTGCTGGGCCAGCCTCCCAGATCCTCAGCTGCTGGGCCAGCCTCCCAGATCCTTAGCTGCTGGGCCAGCCTCCCAGATCCTTAGCTGCTGGGCCAGCCTCCCAGATCCTCAGCTGCTGGGCCAGCCTCCCAGATCCTCAGCTGCTGGGCCAGCCTCCCAGATCCTCAGTTGCTGGGCCAGCCTCCCAGATCCTCAGCTGCTGGGCCAGCCTCCCAGATCCTCAGTTGCTGGGCCAGCCTCCCAGATCCTCAGCTGCTGGGCCAGCCTCCCAGGTTCCCAGGTGCTGGGCCAGCCTCCCAGGTCCCCAGGTGCTGGGCCAGCCTTCTAGGTCCCCAGGTGCTGGAAACCTACCACCCCTTTAAGCTATTTAGCTAGCGGAATCGCCTGCAATACAGAGCTAAAAAAACATATTTTCCTACTTTAAACTCCAGCTGTACAATGAGGTACTCATCGATTTGCTAGACGTGGCCCGAGACGCCAAGGTAATTGAAAAAACCGAACGGCTTTTTGAATTTTTTGTTGACTACAGTTATTAATTGTCTTATAAAAGTTTCTATTTAAGCACTGTTGAATCAAGTGGTCTTAAAACTTTGAAATGCTATTTATTAGTCTAAGACACATTTTTTTGCTAAAGACTTGAGTGAGAGAGTCTTTAGGTTGAGCAGTTTTTTTTAGCGGTTGGAGTGACTGACGGTTGAGCTGACGTAAAGCTTGTGTATTGTGCAGCCATTATTCTTGCTCATCTCTGCACTATGTGTGCTCAATGGTTTTTTTTTCTGGCCAATACATTAAAGAGGTGCGGCTTCGTCTTTTGAGCCGTTTCTTTCTCTCTACATCTCAGGCTGTTTATTGCTGTACGGTTTGAAGAGACTCAGATGTGCCCAGCACTTTAATTGCAATGCAGAGCGCTGCTTCTACATCTTTTGTGTGCGAGGGAGGCTTAATAAATCTTATTCTCTGCAGTTTTCTATTGGCCGCCGTCTCTGTTTTCACTAGGTCTTTTTTCTTTTGAGCAGGTTGAATAATTCTCTCTCTGCCCTATTAGTGCCACTGTATTCTGGTGCAGCGTTTTCCTGTGCTTTTTCTATGTAGCTTTCCTGCGCTTGGCCTCCTCATCTCTCTTCTCCCCCACTCTTCTCTACTCTCCCCTCCACATCTCTCCCCCTCCCCCTCTCTCCCTCTTCTCTTTTCTCCTATCTTCACTCCCTCTCCCCGCTCTTCTTTTGACCTCCCTCCTCTCTACCTTTCCCTCTCCCCCTCTTTCTCCTCCCCTCCCCTCTTTCCTATCCCTCCTCCCCTCTTTCCTATCCCTCCTCCCCTCTTTCCTATCCCTCCTGCCCTCTTTCCTATCCCTCCTCCCCTCTTTCCTATCCCTCCTCCCCTCTTTCCTATCCCTCCTCACCCTCTTTCCTATCCCTCCTCCCCTCTTTCCTATCCCTCCTCCCCTCTTTCCTATCCCTCCTCCCCTCTTTCCTATCCCTCCTCCCCTCTTTCCTATCCCTCCTCCCCTCTTTCCTATCCCTCCTCCCTCTTTCCTATCCCTCCTCCCCTCTTTCCTATCCCTCCTCCCCTCTTTCCTATCCCTCCTCCCCTCTTTCCTATCCCTCCTCCCCTCTTTCCTATCCCTCCTCCCCTCTTTCCTATCCCTCCTCCCCTCTTTCCTATCCCTCCTCCCCTCTTTCCTATCCCTCCTCCCCTCTTTCCTATCCCTCCTCCCCTCTTTCCTATCCCTTCCCCTCTTTCCTATCCCTCCCCCTCTTTCCTATCCCTCCTCCCTCTTTCCTATCCCTCCTCCCTCTTTCCTATCCCTCCTCCCCTCTTTCCTTTCCCTTCCCCTCTTTCCTATCCCTCCTCCCTCTTTCCTATCCCTCCTCCCCTCTTTCCTATCCCTCCTCCCTCTTTCCTATCCCTTCCCCTCTTTCCTATCCCTCCTCCCCTCTTTCCTATCCCTCCTCCCCTTTTTAGTCTTTCCCCTCCCTCTCCCTCCTCCCTTCACCCGCTCTTTCTCTCCCCTTCTACCCCCTCTATCTGCCCTCTTCCTTCCTATCCCCTCCTCTTCCCCTGTCTCTCCTCTTCCCCTCTTTTTCCAGCACCGTGCAATCTGTTCAAAAATCGGTATTTTGTCTTCATAGAAACTCTCATTTCTGGCTCCTAGCTTCTCTTTGGTTTATTAAGTGTCAAAAATTGTGATATTGAGACTGAGCAATGGTATAATGGTACATCAAATAGCAGGTGAATGTCTATTTCTATAAGCTGCTTAAAGGTTGGTTTACCTACACTGTGTTAATTTGAATACTGAATCAAATAATTCCACATGTATTAATCTATTTTTAGCATCATAAGTCTATTAATTCTGATTGTTGACATTTGTATAGTCAGTCATTAAACAAATATTTTGCTTAATATATTTCTTGTAATATTTGTATACCAATTAAGTAAGCTTACATATTATCGTCTAGTTGTGACCCACGGAAGTTGCAGAATTCTGTAGACTCCATATTTTCAGACTACTCAAATCTGAAAATCGATAGGTAGCCTTCAAATAAAGTTTAATCTCAAATTTAAATAGATGGCATCCTGGTTAAAAAAACCAGGTTAAGAAGTTGATGCTTCATGACGCACGCTTCGAAACAGAAATAAAATATTCGTACATTAAGATAAATCAATTGTTGAAGACTTAAGTGATATTCTACTATGAATTAACTATATTTTTTTCAGAACAAGAAATCTCAAGTGAAAATTCACGAGAATGCTGAAGGCGGAATTTACATCACTGGCGTGTCTACTCGGGTTGTCCTGTCGCTTGAAGATGTGAGTCCATCTTCATGAGAATCGCCCTTCCATCTCCATGAGAATCGCCCTTCCATCTCCATGAGAATCGCCCTTCCATCTTCATGAGAATCGCCCTTCCATCTCCATGAGAATCGCCCTTCCATCTCCATGAAAATCGCCCTTCCATCTCCATGAGAATCGCCCTTCCATCTCCATGAGAATCGCCCTTCCATCTCCATGAGAATCGCCCTTCAATCTTCATGAGAATCGCCCTTCCATCTTCATGAGAATCGCCCTTCCATCTCCATGAGAATCGCCCTTCCATCTCCATGAGAATCGCCCTTCCATCGTCATGGCAGTATCCTTCATCACCATAGCAACACGCTTCCATTCCATCACCATGACAACCGCAGACGATGCGCTGCCTCCAAGACGGCGCCCTGTGCCGCAGCACCGGCAGCACGAACATGAACGCGCAGTCAAGCCGGTCGCACGCCATCTTCACTCTGCACATTCGTCAGAAACGACCCCTGGCAGTGTCCGAAGAAGATTCGCCATTCGGCGTCGAACCAGTGGCCAATCCGGAGGCTCAGACCATGGAGTTCGAGACTCTGACAGCGAAATTCCATTTCGTAGATTTGGCCGGCTCGGAGAGGTTGAAACGAACCGGAGCTACCGGGGATCGAGCTCGGGAAGGCATCAGTATTAACTGCGGTCTGCTAGCCCTGGGCAATGTCATCAGCGCGCTGGGCGATCGGACTAAGAAAGGCTGTCACGTGCCCTATCGAGACTCAAAGCTCACCAGACTCTTGCAAGACTCCCTGGGTGGCAACAGTCGGACAATTATGGTTGCTTGCATCTCGCCATCCGATTGCGATTTCATGGAGACTTTGAACACGCTCAAGTACGCCAATCGGGCTAGGAATATAAAGAACAAGGTGTCCATTAATCAGGATAAGACTAGTAAACAGATTGCCGCGCTGAGGGCGCAGCTCATGGCTCTGCAGTCAGAATTGGATGATTATCGAACGGTGAGTGATTTGGGGGTCAAAATTCGAATAAAATTCTAATAAGCCTACTATTCAGTAGAGGAGGAAGCTTCTCAGTTCTCTAGAAGTAAAGTTGGATGCTTTGATTTACTGGACAGCTTTTTCGTTTCTGATAGTAGTTTTCTTACTACTACTTTCTTAATACTAAAACCTAAAACCCTAGTCTAAACCTACCCCTAGCCCTAACCTAGGGGGCCGTAGCCCAGCGGTCTAGCGCAGGCTCTGGTGTGCCAGCGACCCAGGCTCGATTCCAAGTGCAGTCACATTAATTTGAGGCTGAATTGGAATCTCGGCTTGGCTCTGCTCGTGCAATTAACGGCCTTGAGAGCCAACCCCCCAAGGCGCAGTGAAGTGTACATGCCTAACGATAATATGCCCTATAAAGTTAGTGCCGCTGTACACTCGTGTGTGAGTGTGTGCCTGCGTACGTATCCTCGCGCTTGTATGCCTGCTCAGGGTAGTCGGCGGAATGAGCAGTAATGCCTCTCGCCGGTTGTGTGCCTATGTCGCTTAAAGTGCGCCAGGGTGCACACAACCCCCTGCCTCTAATAAATACCCCTAACCTAAAACCTATCCCTAACCTAAAACCAAAACCCTGACCTAGAACCTACCCCTAACCTAAAACCTACCCCTAACCTAAAACCAAAACCCTGACCTAAAACCTACCCCTAACCAAAAACCAAACCCTAAACCTAAAACCTACCTCTAACCTATAACCTACCCCTAACTTAAAACCAAAACCCTAAACATAAAACCTACCCTAGTCTAAAACCTACCCCTAGTCTAAAACCTACCCCTAGTCTAAAACCTACCCCTAAAAAAACCTAAACCTAACCTAAAACCTTAGCACCTGATGGCCCGTAAATAGATTGATCTGTTCAAGCCGAACCTCTTTTCCAACCAAACCTGCTCTCTCTCTGTCTCATCTACAAAGCGATTCGGCAATCTGTCTAAGAGTGCCGATGTTTCATCAGCGTCAGCCATCAAGGAGCAGTCAGTGTCCACTGCAGCCAAGTCTGCAGACTCCGCTGCGTCGCAGATCGCTCGTACGACGCGACACTCCACCGCCAGCGCCAGCGCCACCTCTGCCGCTGCAGCTTCTGGCATGAGCAGCTGCAGGTCCTCGTTTGATTCCACTTCGACTCATGCTCACGCTGAGAACCCGCGAGCCGCTAGAAAAGTGCTCAGTATTGGGCCAAGTCATTGGAATGTAAAACCATGGTCCCCTTTTTCTGAGATATCCCTTGGAAAAAATGTTGTTGATTAAGTTTAAAGGACACAATGTTCTTTGTTGGGTTATTTTTCACGTTTTAATGTTGCAACTGTTAGCAATTTTTTGTGGGGTTGCTTACGTCTGAAAAAATATTTGAGTCTGATGGGTCGATCAAAGAGTCAGATAAATGAATCAGTGAGTCATACGGATAGGTCTGTGAGTCACACGGACAGGTCAGTGAGTCAAATGGGTAGGTCAGTGAGTCAGATGGGTAGGTCAGTGAGTCACATGGATAGGTCAGTGAGTCAGATGGGTAGGTCAGTGAGTCACATGGATAGGTCAGTGAGTCAGATGGGTAGGTCAGTGAGTCACATGGATAGGTCAGTGAATCACATGGATAGGTCAGTGAATCACATGGATAGGTCAGTGAGTCACATGAATAGGTCAGTGAGTCACATGAATAGGTCAGTGAGTCACATGAATAGGTCAGTGAGTCACATGGATAGGTCAGTGAGTCAAATGGATAGGTCAGTGAGTCACATGGATAGGTCAGTGAGTCAGATGGGTAGGTCAGTGAGTCACATGGATAGGTCAGTGAATCACATGGATAGGTCAGTGAGTCACATGAATAGGTCAGTGAGTCACATGAATAGGTCAGTGAGTCACATGAATAGGTCAGTGAGTCACATGAATAGGTCAGTGAGTCACATGAATAGGTCAGTGAGTCACATGAATAGGTCAGTGAGTCACATGGATAGGTCAGTGAGTCAAATGGGTAGGTCAGTGAGTCAGATGGGTAGGTCAGTGAGTCAGATGGGTAGATCGATGAGTCAGATGGGTAGATCAATGAGTCAGATGAGTAGATAATGAGTCAGATGGGTAGATCAATGAGTCAGATGGGTAGATAATGAGTCAGATGGGTAAATCATCGAGTCAGATGCCAATATCAATCCGCGCACTTCAACCCCACTTGAGCAGGGCAAGCGAGTGGTGCTGGCAGACGGCAGCGAGGCCTGCAGCGATCTGCACTCCGAGAACAGCATGCTGCAAGCTGAGAATGAGAAACTGCGTGACAGAATCAAAGTCCTGCAATCGACGTTGGAAAGTATAAAGGCCAGGAATGCAGTGCTGCTCACCGATTGCGAAGTTGCTCAGAGCAGGCTGCGGCAGATGGATCGTAAGCTGTTTGGGGGTTCATGGCTTTAGTGACTAATGAGCTTGTTAAACTCACCTGAGCGTTAACTGTCAAGGGGTATCGAAGTTCCCGTGAATGACTCAAAGGTAAGGGGTATCAAGATTCCCGTGAATGACTTAAAGTTGAGGGGTATCAAGGTTTCCGTGAATGACTCAAAAGCCAGAGATATCGAGGTTCCTGGGAATGATTCAAAGTTGAGGGGTATCGAGTCAGGGTGTCTACTTATAGAATAAGACTGCAAACTTACCCCACCCACACTAAAAAATACAATAATGCGCATTTCGTCTACTATTAGTAGAGAAAAGTTACAAAAATGTAAATTCCCAAATTTTAGCAACCTTCAACGAAGACGAAGACCTGGAGCTGACTCTGAACCGCCTTACCACCGAAATGGAGGATCTGCGAACTCGCCTAGCCGAAGCTGAAGCCACAGTTTCTCTGCTGCAACGCCAGCGAGATCGTCAGCGCGCATCAGCCGCGTCGGGTTCGGGCACCTCCGCAGGTGCAGGCGGTCATACCAATCGGTCTGTGGCTTTCTCGGCTTCGGATTTTCCAGAGACGCCGAATAGCGACGAGTTTTCGTCAACAACATTCGATTCGACTCTAATGGGCATGGACTCGTCTATGACGGTCAGTGCGGCGTCTATTTCATTTCCGTTGTCAGGCGTTGCTAAGGACTCTGGCAGGACATCCGTCGTTAGCGCGTCAACTGCGGTGGATGTTGCGGGCGGCGCCGCTGTCGCCGGAGGAGGAAGCGACGAAGAAGCTGGAAGCGACGTTGAAGGTCTAGAAGACTCCGAGGATGGCGAAGAATCCGAGGGTGAGGCAGATGTACTTTTTTGTTGTACTAATTAGCTGACGAGGCATATATATCGGAATAGGTACTCCCGCCGTCTACTCAATATGCAAGATGATTTTCGCTTATTAATCTTTATTTGTCGTCGAGTGCAGAAAGCATTCGGCACTAATTAGCTGACGAAGCATTATTATTACTTAATTACAGTCAAGTTGCTCCAGCCGTTTACCCTTCAACTTTCTATTAGAAAAACAACGCGGCGCGTGCATTGTTTCTCCTCGTGTTGTCAGTTGAACGGGGGGCATTAAATAATCGATTCCGATAATGATCGATCGACAGAAGCAGAAATGCACACGCCGCTGCACAGAGGGCAGGTCTTGACTTTAGCCAAAAACACATGGTTTGGATCGCGTGCCTGTCTTACCCAATGCCCCAGTCCAGGGTAGCAAATGTGCGGAGGGGGTCTGGTGTGTTTGTCGGATTTAATAAAAGCTTCTACGATCTAATCTTATTCACTCTCTTCTGCGTGTCTCCTCTCTCTGTCCCCTGCGTTGCATATTCATACACGCATATATACACAATATAATCTGAATTGCTGCGCTGGAAAAGCGGAAACACAAGCAGCACAGCAACAAAATGTCAACTACGAAAGAGGCGGAGTCTTCCGTTGACGATCGGCATCTGTCTTGTCTAGCTGATGGTCTGCCACTGTCACCGCTGCCGCCTCCATACGAGCCCGACCCAAGCCTGCCCCATGCTCCAGTCCGCCGTGGCAACCGTCTGAACCGTCGGGACAAACGCCTGGCCGTACGCAACGCGCTGCGCTATTTCCCAGCCGAGCTGCACAGCCTTCTGGCTGGCGAGTTTGCCGCCGAGCTGACCAAATACGGGCATATTTATATGTACCGGTTCAAGCCCAGGTTCCCCATTAGGGCCTACCCTGTGCAGCTGTATCCGGGCAAGAGCTTGGCTGGTCGCGTCATTATGCTAATGATCTGCAATAATTTAGACCCGGCAGTGGCTCAATTCCCCGAAGAGCTTGTCACGTATGGCGGCAATGGTCAGGTGTTCTCTAATTGGGCCCAATTTTGGGTTGCTATGCGGTATCTAGCCGAGCTGACCGAGCAGAGTACGCTAACACTGCACAGCGGCCATCCTATGGGTCTGTTTCCTAGCGGCCCGGAGTCGCCAAGGATGATTGTCACCAACGGTATGATGGTGCCGAACTACTCAACTGCGGCTGGCTACGAGAGACTGTTCGCATTGGGGGTCACCCAGTACGGTCAGATGACTGCGGGCAGCTTCTGCTATATTGGACCACAGGTGAGGAGATGCGCTGACTGTTACAGGTGTGCTTATTGTGTATTAATATTAGTATTGTGTATTAGTAACTGATATTCGCGTGATCTGCGTATGGGTTTGTCACGTGACCTGTCCTGTTATTAGATTTGATCACGTGACCTATCTTGTCAGTAGGTTTTATCTCATGACCTATCGCATGGTAGATTTCATCATGTGATTTATCTTGTCCACTAGATTTTATCACGTGACCTCTCTTGTCAGTAGATTTTATCACGTGACCTATCTTGTCCACTAGATTTTATCACGTGACTTATCTTGTCCACTAGATTTCATCATGTGATTTATCTTGTCCACTAGATTTTATCACGTGACCTATCCTGTCATTAGATTTTATCGCGTAACCTTTATTGTCCATAAATTTTATCACGTGACATATCATCTCAGTAAGGGTTTATCACGTGACTAGATTTGCATCACATGATCTAATAGTTTGTTATATTTTTCGCTACTTTAATCTTAAATGAATCCATTAATATAAAACTGCTAAGCTCGTAGAAATGTCCCTAATAACAGTAATGATATTTCTTATGCTCTACTGATGTCAGTAGCTAATCTAGCCCCTACGATATTTTTTCAATCATATCCTTGCAATTCAGGGTATCGTTCACGGCACCACATTGACGTTGTTAAACGCCGGACGTCGAATGCTTTCAACTACCGGAGGAGGCCAAGCAGCCAATTCAGACAGTTCATTGTTGGCTGGCCGAGTTTTTGTCAGCAGCGGCCTTGGCGGCATGAGCGGCGCTCAGGCTAAAGCCGCCGCTATCTGCGGCTGCGTTGGCGTCATTGCCGAGGTGTCCGAGGAGGCCCTGGCCAAACGGCATCGTCAGGGCTGGCTGGACGAGCGCTCGGACAGTTTGGACGATCTGATCGAGCGGATTAAACGGCATCGAGCTGCTGGTAAAGGTGTATCAATCGGTTACCGTGGCAACGTGGTTGACGTTTGGGAACGCCTGGTTGAAGTGCACGTGACCACGGGGGAGTGCCTGGTTGATCTGGGATCGGATCAGACCTCCTGCCACAATCCGTTTCTGGGCGGTTACTACCCGGTGGGAGTCGAGTACGAGGAGGCCAGGTAAGAATTATTGCGTTAAATGTGTATTCAGCACATGAATATGTACAAAATCTACTGTACATGTAAAGCACATGAACTGTGTACACAATGCAAACAATCAAGTTAACATTGCTTACGCGCACCCAAAATTAGTGTGTTTTCGGTTGCGCAACCAATGCACATTGTTTGGCTTTGTTCATCATCGCAAGCATCACCAACCCCCCATCCGCAGGCGCATGATGGACAGTCAACCGGATCAGTTCCGCTTACTTGTCGAAGCCAGCTTACGTCGTCAAATCGAAGCCATCAATTATCTAAGCGAAAAGTGCAGCGTGTACTTTTTCGACTACGGCAACGCGTTTCTATTGCAAGCGTCTCGTGCTGGGGCGGACGTCCTTGCCGTCAAGGATGTCGGAGTTGACGACAAGGACGACGAGCAACTGGACGAGAGCGAGTCGTCATCCAGCAGCAGGCCGCCAAGCTTTCGCTATCCATCCTACGTGCAGGACATCATGGGCGACATTTTCTCGCTGGGATTTGGCCCGTTCAGATGGGTCTGCGCCTCTGGCTTGGCCGCCGATCTCAAGCTGACCGACAGGCTGGCTAGCGAGGTCCTGGACTCGCTCGCCAGTGAGCCCAGCCTGCCCGAGTGCATTGCGCAACAGTATCTGGATAATCGGCGCTGGATTATAGAGGCCGATTCGCATCAGCTGGTGGTCGGGTCTCAAGCCCGGATATTGTACTCCGATCTGTCTGGCAGGCTGGCTCTGGCTGATGCTTTCAACTGTGCCGTTAGCGACGGCCGGCTGTCCGGTCCTGTGGTGCTCAGTCGGGATCATCACGACGTGTCCGGTACGGACAGTCCGTTCCGAGAGACTAGCAATGTGTATGACGGCTCGGCTGTGTGCGCCGATATGGCCGTGCACAATGCCCTGGGCGACGCTTGCCGCGGTGCCACCTGGGTTGCGCTGCACAATGGCGGCGGCACCGGCTGGGGTCAGGCGGTCAATGGCGGCTTCGGTTTGGTGCTGGACGGCAGTCAGGAGGCTGGGGAGGCAGCCAAGCGGGTTCTGCACTGGGATGTCAGCAATGGGATCGCCAGGCGCTGCTGGTCCGGGCACCCGCTGGCCAGGCTGGCAGCTGGCAGGGCTCAGGCTGAGTGGCCAGACGGTCAGATGCAGCTGACAGTGCCTAGTGTGGCTAGCGATCAGCTGATCGATGCCCTGTTTATCGATTGATCGATTGATGGAAAAAATCAATCTTGAATTTCACTATTGATTGACACTGACACTACGCTGTGGTGCATGGGTTTCCATTGGTAGCTTCCTTAATAACTGTCTAATTCCAAGTTTTCTTCTCAAATTCCAATTGCGTCTATTCTTAGTGTATAAAGTTATTATCGATACATATCGTAATAGAGTTACTTCTCCATTCTGAAAAAGATTCAGTAGATCACTTTTCAATTCGGAATTTCATTAATTGGTTAAAATTGATTTCCTAATTCAATACGTGGATGAAGGTATTTCGGTAACAAGTTAACTCTAAAAAACGATTTAGTAAACTTTTTTTAATGTATCTTAAGTTTTTAAACTACTTAAAGTAGTGAAACTTTAAAGAATAAATAAAGCTGATTAACTCGTGTACCCTACTAATGCGAACTTTACTATGTGCAACTGATAAGTATGGCGTTTTATTGTGCCGAAAGAAATAGTTCGTACGCATTGAATAGAACCGTTCTCATATATGCTGCCTGATCACCATGACTACAAGCAACAACTTGTGTGCATGTAATTGAACAGCAGTTTAATTTGATTAAGAGTTGCAATAATACGGCTCCTATGCTCACCAAAAATATTTTTCTTCATAATCAACAGTCTATCTATTTGGTAGATTCTAGATAACAATCTAAATAATCTCTCCATCATTCATTCATAGACAACAATCTACCTTTCATGCGTAACCATCTGCCATCATGAAAAAAATCTACCCATTATGTACAACAGTCTGCCCATCATGAACAGAAATCTACCCATCATGAACAGAAATCTACCCATCATGAACAGAAACCTACCCATCATGAACAGAAATCTACCCATCATGAACAGAAACCTACCCATCATGAACAGAAACCTACCCATCATGAACAGAAACCTACCCATCATGAACAGAAATCTACCCATCATGAACAGAAATCTACCCATCATGAACAGAAACCTACCCATCATGAACCGAAATCTACCCATCATGAACAGAAATCTACCCATCATGAACAGAAACCTACCCATCATGAACAGAAACCTACCCATCATGAACAGAAACCTACCCATCATGAACAGAAATCTACATATCATGAACAGAAATGTACCCATCATGAACAGAAATCTACCCATCATGTACACAATCCACCCATCATGTACACAATCTACCCATCATGAACAGAAATCTACCCATCATGAACAGAAATCTACCCATCATGAACAGAAATCTACCCATCATGAACAGAAATCTACCCATCATGAACAGAAACCTACCCATCATGAACAGAAATCTACCCATCATGAACAGAAACCTATCCATCATGAACAGAAACCTACCCATCATGAACAGAAACCTACCCATCATGAACAGAAACCGACCCATCATGAACAGAAACCTACCCATCATGAACAGAAATCTACCCATCAGGAAATAAAACCTACCCATCATGAACAGAAATCTACCCATCAGGAAATAAAACCTACCCATCATGAACATAAACCTACCCATCATGAACAGAAATCTACCCATCAGGAAATAAAACCTACCCATCATGAACAGAAACCTACCCATCATGAGCAACAATGTACCCACCTTGAGCAGCAATTCAACCATCAAAGACAACAAACAACCGCCTATCCCCAAAACGGAAACCCAAATCCTACAGAGAACGAGACGGAGCAGAACGGCAGCTACCTCGATGCTTCCCTGGCCGACCTTCAGCGGGAGATCTCACAGAAGCAGCGCCTCATCACGGAGATCGAGACTAAACAGCGTCAGCTGAGAGCTGTCCGAGATCACTACGAGAAGCAGCTGCTAAACTTGCAGGCCAGAATTAAAGAGACCGAAGCTGAGCGAGATCGGGTGTTGCAAAATTTGGAGCTGCTTGAATCCAGCGGCGAAGAGAAAGTGCGCCGGGTGCAGCAGGAGTATCAGAATAAGCTGCAGAGTCTGCAGGTGCGATGCCATTGTTTTGAAGGCCTATTTTGCCTATTTTCAGTTCGATACTTGATATGTCACTTTTACTGTATAATTAGATTTTGTTAGAGTTAGTATTTAGCTGGATTTAGTTTGAGTTATGTATGTTTGGTTAGAATTAGTAGGATTTATTAGTTAGATTTAGTTATCTTTAGTTAGAATTGGTTGGATTTCGTTGGATTTAGTTAGATTTAGATTGGTTTAGGTTGATTTAGTTATATTAAGTTAGGATTAGTAGGATTTAGTTAGATTTAGATTGATTTAGTTTAGTTTAGTTATATGTAGTTAGAGTTAGTTGAATTTAGTTGGATTTTGTTAGATTAAGTCAGAATTAGTTGGATTTAGCTAAATTTAGTTAGATTTCCTTAGACTTAAACTCAGTAAGGATTAAGTTGGATTTACTTTGATTTAGTTCGCCTTAGTTAGATAATTATTTTAGGTAATCTAATTAGTGTACCTTTAAGAGTGAAGTATTAATTACAAAGCAAAAAGTGAATTGCCAATTTCACCCACTGCCCCGCCAGGAGGAGGTGGGCAAGCTGAAGAAGGCCTCTGCCCAGCACAACCGGCTACTGGCCAATCAGGCCAAGAAGGAGGCCGAGCTGCATCGGATGCACTCCGAGCTAGACGATCTCAAACGAACCAAAGTGACTCTAATGCAGAAACTTCGCGACGAATCTAAACGGACTCAAGCTGCCGAGCAGAGGCACGTGCGCGAGATGCACCAGCTGCGCAAGGAGAAGCGCCAGGCTGAAGGTCAGGTGCGCAGCCTGCAGGAGAGGGCCAAGCAGACTGAACAGGTGCTGCGCAGGAAACAGGAGGAGGTGAGACTGCCGTTGTCACTCGCTCATTGTCACTCTCACTCATTGTCACTCTCACTCATTGTCACTCTCACTCATTGTCACTCTCACTCATTGTCACTCTCACTCATTGTCACTCTCACTCATTGTCACTCTCACTCGTTGTCACTCTCACTCATTGTCACTCTCACTCATTGTCACTCTCATTGTCACTCTCACTCATTGGCACTCTCATTGTCACTCTCACTCATTGTCACTCTCATTGTCACTCTCACTCATTGTCACTCCCACTCATTGTCACTCTCACTCATTGTCACTCTAACTCATTGTCACTCTCATCATTGTCACTCTCACTCATTGTCACTCTCACTCATTGTCACTCTCACTTATTGTAAATCTCATCGATTGTCGCTCTTATCATTGTCACTCTTATCAATGTCACTCTTATCAATGTCACTCTTATCAATGTCACTCTTATCAATGTCACTCTTATCAATGTCACTCTCCTCAATTGTCACTCTTATCATTGTCGCTCCTTTCAATGTCACTCTCATCTATTGCTACCCTTATTAATGTCACTCGTCATTATAACTTATTGTAATCATTACTATTTCCGTTACCATTTCATCATTGTCAAAAATTGTCATTCCTATCATTGTCACTCTCTTAGGTTCAGTCACTCCGACGTCGTCCAACTCGCCTAGTGTCGGCCGGCACCCCATCCTCGAATTCGTCAGCCACAGCGGCGGCAGCTTCAGCGACAAACTCGGCGACTGCCTCAGGTCCAGCTGGCCTCGCTGCGACCCGTCGTCGCGCCGCCGCGGCCGCCGCTTCGCCCGCCGGTCAGCAGCAGCAGCTGTCGGCCAGGGCGATGAAAGGCCGCTGGGACAGCATCGAGCGAGCTCTGTCCACCACTGTAGGCCGACGCCAGACTGTCGGCCATCTGGCTGCGGACATGGAGAACTGGGTGCACGAGAGGGAGAAACTGGCCCGGCGCCTTGACCAGCTTAATGCTAAGCGGGCCAGGTTCGAACGGGCTGGTCAGACTGCTGGGCCTGACTGGGATCAGCTGCTGGAGCAGATGAGGAATGCCCGAGCTCAGGCCGAGCTGGCTCAGGACAATATCGCTGAGTGCCAGCGATCGATTATCGAACTGGAGGAGCAGCGACTGCCGGAATCGTCTGCGCTGTTTGGCCGGTTGACCAGCTTGCAGGAGGCCAGGTGTGTTTATAGTACAAGCACATATCAAGCATTAAGCGTATATCCTTAGTAAAACAGCTTTCTACTTTCAGTTCAGTAGCAAAGAAGAATACATAAGCAATTTTATAAAAAAGGCATCTGAAATTGCTTTGATAAGTTTAGATCCTAAAGCTTGCAGGCGTAAACAACTTGCTAATTGGTTCAGCTATAATGTACATTAGCCACTGAATATAATAGAAATGTACAAGGGCAGATTTAGGCTGGAACAACCGAGAAAGGTAATAAAAATTGGGCGGCGGGGACGGGGTGGAACAACCGCGGAAGGTAATAAAAATTGGGCGGCGGGGACGGGGTGTAACAACCGAGGAAGGTAATAAAAATTGGGCGGCGGGGACGGGGTGGAACAACCGCGGAAGGTAATAAAAATTGGGCGGCGGGGACGGGTTGGAACAACCGAGGAGAGTAATAAAAATCGGGCGGCGGGGACGGGGTGGAACAACCGAGGAAGGTAATAAAAATTGGGCGGCGGGGACGGGGTGGAACAACCGAGGAAGGTAATAAAAATTGGGCGGCGGGGACGGGTTGGAACAACCGAGGAAGGTAATAAAAATTGGGCGGCGGGGACGGGGTGGAACAACCGAGGAAGGTAATAAAAATTGGGCGGCGGGGACGGGGTGGAACAACCGAGGAAGGTAATAAAAATTGGGCGGCGGGGACGGGTTGGAACAACCGAGGAAGGTAATAAAAATTGGGCGGCGGGGACGGGGTGGAACAACCGAGGAAGGTAATAAAAATTGGGCGGTAGAGCCGGGGGTGGAGGTTCTGTGGGGGGTTGAAGTTTGGAGGGAGGGGTAAGAGCCAATAGATGAGCCTGGACTTTAAAAATGCATTAAAATGCTTCAATTTAACTTACTACTGAACTGAAAGTAGCTTACACGCAAATATGCTGAGTGGCCCATCTAGTTATTCTAGTATCTGTAGACTGGACCAAAAAACATTGCTCAAATTCAGCAGCACATTGACGCCAAGCGATTACTGCTTGTCAGCCAAATATTACAGATCCCCAAACCTAAAACAATGTCCCTTAAGATACCTGCTGGAGCGGCTCTACCAGCTGGCCCTGGACCGCGGCCTGTCAGCTCTGCAACGCGAGACGGAACTGCGCGACGCTCGGGCCAACGCCGAGGCCAAAGCCAAAGAGACCGAGCAGGCTCTGGAGATGCTTCAGATTGCACTCAAGCAGGCTCCCGTGCCCGGCCTTGATGCCGACGACCTGTTCTTTGGCGTTGTCGGCGGCGGCGACGGCGAGGAGGGCGACGTTGATGGCGAGGCCGCCGGAGGAGGAGGAGGAGCGGCGGTGGCGGCGGATGATGACAACGAGGATGCTGACTCGCTGGAGAACGGCGAGGCTGGTGGGGGCGGGAGTAGCTCAAAGCCAGCCGTTGCACCTCGACAGCAGCAGCAGCAGCAGCAGATGTTCAACCTGGGCGGCGCTGCTACTATCGATTCGAGGCCGAGACAGGTGCGTCTTTATTGTGTTAATGACCGATCTGTGAATGACTATAAATTATGTAAATGACCGATCTGTGAATGACTAAATTATGTTAATGACCGATCTGTGAATGGCTCTAAATTGTGTTAATGACCGATCTATGAATGAATCTAAATTATGTTAATGACCGATCTATGAATGATTCAAGATTATGTTAATGACCGATCTATGAATGATTCAAGATTATGTTAATAACCGATCTGTGAATGACTCAAGATTATGTTAATGACCGATCTGTGAATGACTCGAAATTGTGTTAATTGACAATGACCGATCTGTGAATAGCTCTAAATTGTATTAATGACCGATCTGTGAATGACTCAAGATTATGTTAATGACCGATCTATGAATGACTCTAAATTATGTTAATGGCCGATCTGTGAATGACTCTAAATTATGTTAATGATCGATCTTTGAATGACTCTAAATTATGTTAATGACCGATCTGTGAATGACTCAAGATTATGTTAATGACTGATCTGTTAATGGCTCAAGATTATGGTAATTACCGATCTGTGAATGACGAATGAATTATGATAGAAAAAGGACTATAATAAATTAATTATAATTGATTTTCCCAGATAAGGAAATTCCATCTGGAGATGCTTAATTCGGTAAATTCAACTTTCCTATCATTTTTTATTCACAGACTGTTTACACCGTACTTGTTTAATAAGTCGTTGTGTCCTGCATTAACAAACTTGGTTATGGGCTGTGAATAATTCCCAAATTTTAAGCTAGACTTTGCCTACCTCCATTTGTTACCTTGCCGTAGTAGATTTAGCCACACAGGTATTATAGAATAAGAAAATACCATTATGCCACTCGCAAAATTTTTTTAGTAGCAAAATTAGCGTTTTATGTCTGCAATATTAAAGTTAAAAAAGAATTTAAAAAAAATATTTAAAGATTTGCAGCTGCAGCAGAGTTTTAGACTGCCTCAGACTCGGAATTATTTGAAAAGAAATTAGTTGAAGACCCAAGATTGCAATGGAAACTCAAAATATGAGAGCTACCAAATTTAGTGTGTGTGCACAGCGAGAAAGGGAGAAAAGAGGTGGCGCCCCAGCCCCCAGCCAGGCCGATAAACAGTTAGGCTTTCCTCTTGCCCGCTTGTGTCTGACTTTGACCTCTCTCCTCACTTTTTTGTGGCTTTTTCCACTTGCAGCTCTTGGAGACTTTTCCACAACGAAGTTGAAATCCTCACCAATCTGCTCAGCTACAATGGCTATCCTAAGAACTTTGTGATGAAAATTGTCAACTCTTTTCTCAATGACAAACTGACTGAACCTAATCGGTTGAAAGTTCGTGATTCCACCTCTGAATGTCCCTTGATCACTTTGCCTTACTTTGGTGTTTGTTCTATAGAGTTTAAAAAGAAGTTAGAAAAGCTGCTCCGTAAAGACTTAAACACTCAAATCCGTGTTGTGTTTCGCACCGAAAAGATTGCTAAGTTTGTCTGCAAGTTGAAATCCAGTGTTCCACGTCCTCTCGCGGCTGGTGTCGTATATAAATTTGTTTGCTCTGAGGACCAGAGCATCTCCTACATAGGAAAAACTAAACGACACTTATACACGAGGGTCAGAGAGCACTGGCTAAAAAACTCTGCTATTAACGAACACCTGCTAACCTGCAATTCTTGTTGTGAGGCTGAACCACACGAAGTGATAAAGGCTATTGATTTTTGTAATAGAGATCACATGCTCTGCCTATTAGAAGCCCTGTACATTAAGACCAAACAGCCCACGTTAAATAACCAACTTGCGATGGGTGGGGCTAGCCGTCAACTCAGAATTTTTTAGCTGATTTGTCAATGACCGGACTGGCTTGAAACTGATATGCACTTTACCCAACCAATACTGTATCAAAAAATTGATTACTATGTACAAGTTTTAAACCATCAATTAAAAACTCAATTCAACGACTCTTGTTACTCTCAACTATCTATATATACTGAATATTCGTTCAAATTGTTTCTCAATAAAAAGACCCTGACGATGTCCTAATGCAAATGGACGAAATGCATCGGCAACTCAAATAATACTTCATGTTGATATTTACCTTTATTTATCTACTAAAAATGAGTTGTCTGTATATGGGTATGCGATTGATTTCAGAAAAAATGGCTTAACCGATTTTCTTCAAACTTGCACCATTCGATCAGAAATTTTCCTGGGACGGTACATGCATCTTGGCTAAGAAATTGCTCAATGTTAAAGGGATTAAATATTCGAAAAACATGCTTTTTTTGCAAAGGTCAAGCAAACTTTTCGACTTGAAATGCATTGTAAGAATGCTAGAGAAAAAACTGACTGGCTGAATTCCGATTGTGATAAAGATTGCATCACAACAAGTTGAAAACAGTGCCGAAGAAATGCACACACGACTTGATTGAAATTGCGTAACCATATTGCTAACTTAAATTGAGACTGATACTGGCTGACTGAGAAATTGATTATGTCATAACTTTTTACTCCAATTGACTTGCTGTAAGGATTGAATTATAAAGGCCACAATTCATGTTTTCCAATTGAAAAGAGATAGCCCTGATGCGAACAGACTGGACTGCTAATGTAGTGACCTGGGTTCGAATCTTAGTAGTGCAAAAAGATTTTTTTATCAAAACACCTTAAAAACACAACAAAACTGCTAAACATCAAAGAAGCGCAATGTCAAACATAGAAGAGCCAACATAACGAACATAAAAGAGTTACCATGTCAAACATAGAAGAGCCACCATGTCGAACATTAAAGAGCCACCATGTCAAACATAAAAGAGCCACCATGTCAAACATAGAAGAGCCACCATGTCAAACATTAAAGAGCCACCATTTCAAACATTAAAGAGCCACCATGTCAAACATAAAAGAGCCACCATGTCGAACATACAAGAGCCACCATGTCAAACAAAAAAGAGCCACCATGTCAAACATAGAAGAGCCACCATGTCAAACATTAAAGAGCCAGCATTTCAAACATTAAAGAGCCACCTTGTCAAATATTAAAGAGCCACCATTTCAAACCTAGAAGAGCCACCATGTCGAACATAAAAGAGCCACCATGTAGAATATAAAAGAGCCACCATGTAGAACATAAAAAAGAAACCATGTCAACCCAAAAAGAGCCACTATGCCTAACATAAAAGAGCCACCATGTCAAACATAAAAGAGTCACCATGTCCAACATAGAAGAGCCACCATGTCAAACATTAAAGATATACTATTTGAAATGTAAAGGTATAAAGCGCTATGCCAATATAAAGGAGCCACTATAAAGCTAAGGAAATTGGAAATTGTTGCACTAGCTACTTATTGTCTGGAGGATGCTTGCTATCTGGGGGATGCTTGCTATCTGGGGGATGCTTGTTATCTGGGGAATGCTTGCTATCTGGGGGATGCTTGCTATCTGGAGGATCCTTGCTATCTGGAGGATCCTTGCTATCTGGAGGATGCTTGCTATTTGGGGGATGCTTGCTATCTGGGCGATGCTTGCAATCTGGAGGATGCTTGCTATTTGGGGGATGCTTGCTATCTGGGCGATGCTTGCAATCTGGAGGATGCTTGCTATTTGGGGGATGCTTGCTATTTGGGGATGCTTGCTATCTGAGGGATGCTTGCTATTTGGGGGATGCTTGCTATCTGAGGGAGGCTTGCTATCTTGGGGATGCTTGCTATCTGGGGGATGCTTGCTATCTGGGGGATGCTTGCTATCTGGAGGATGCTTGCTATTTGGGGGATGCTTGCTATCTGAGGGATGTTTGCTATCTGGGGGATGTTTGCTATCTGGGGGATGCTTGCTATCTGGAGGATGCTTGCTATCTGGGGGATGTTTGCTATCTGGGGGATGCTTGCTATCTGGGGAATGCTTGCTATCTGGGGAATGCTTGCTATTTGGGGGATGCTTGCTATCTGGGGGATGCTTGCTATCTGGGGGATGCTTGCTATCTGGGGGATGCTTGCTATCTGGGGGATGCTTGCTATCTGGGTGATGCTTGCTATCTGGAGGATGCTTGCTATTTGGGGGATGCTTGCTATCTGGGGGATGCTTGCTATCTGGGGGATGCTTGCTATCTGGGGGATGCTTGCTATCTGGGGGATGCTTGCTATTTGGGGATGCTTGCTATCTGAGGGATGCTTGCTATTTGGGGATACTTGCTATCTGAGGGATGCTTGCTATTTGGGGATACTTGCTATCTGAGGGATGCTTGCTATTTGGGGATGCTTGCTATCTGAGGGATGCTTGCTATTTGGGGGATGCTTGCTATCTGAGGGAGGCTTGCTATCTTGGGGATGCTTGCTATCTGGGGGATGCTTGCTATCTGGAGGATGCTTACTATTTGGGGGATGCTTGCTATCTGAGGGATGTTTGCTATCTGGGGGATGCTTGCTATCTGGGGGATGCTTGCTATCTGGGGGATGCTTGCTATCTGGAGGATGCTTGCTATCTGGAGGATGCTTGCTATTTGGGGGATGTTTGCTATCTGGGGTGCTTGCTATCTGGGGGTGCTGCTATCTGGGGGTGCTTGCTATCTGGGGGTGCTTGCTATCTGGGAGGAGGGGGGATGCTTGCTGTCTTGGGATGTTTTCTTTTTGTATTGCGCTTTATTTGAGCAGTTTTTCTGTTGTCTTTGTGAAGACTCTATTTGGCGGTTTTTTTTTACTTGTAGAGAACAGAAGTTCTATCCAGATGTCCCCCATCGGGGGGCGAAGATTGCTAGTATTTATCTACTCTTCATCAAGCGAGCCACTTTACCTGATCTCTCCTCACTGCCCTCTCATTGGCTGAGCCAGATTGGGCCTGCCCCCCCCCCCTAGGCTGAGTTTCGCCCGTCTGACTCTTATCTCTCTCTCCTTACTTCTCTCTCATTGGCTGAGATAGATTTGGCCTGCCCCCCTGAGTTTCTTCCGTCTTGCGTTCACTTGTGTACATTGAAATAAATGTCCGCTATTGATGCCCGAGGAATTGAAAGGAAATTTTAGCTGCCACATTAAATTAGTGACACTGCACAGACAAAATCCTGAAGAAAGATTAGACGCTCTATTTTCTTCACAGCTTTACGGTTATTGCGAGTGACATTTCTAGCGATCCCAGCATCCGTGGATTTAGTGATAACTTATTTTGAAGCTATTAAATCAATACGAGCTACTTCTGTCCTGGTGATAGTCTCGTAGGCATGCTTTATGGCACAAAACAGCTTTTTCTGTTGAATCACACAAACCTTATTTATTATAACATTACAGTACCGCACCCGTTTTGTTATCTATCGATCGATTGACCGTCATCGATATATTATTTGTATTTTAGTGGTTTCAGTACAAGATTAGCATGGTAATAAAATGCATAACTTAATTACGTGTATAAGCTCAAGGCATTGTATAGTTTCTCAATTCAATTTAGTCAAATAACGGGAATTAGTTCGCTAAATTTGATTTGCTTTTTGAAACAAATACTTTTCTTAACGACTTACATATTGAGTACATCCATAAACAGGTGTTGCCATTGTACTTTTACTTATAAATTTTTGTCTCCTTTTTAAAATGCACTTTTCTTTCCACGGTAGCAGAGTTTTGGTAGCATAGATCTGCCTGATTTATTGTTTACTACATTTATATCCCTGTCTGTCAGTCTGTCTGTCTGTCTGTCTGCCTGTCTGTGTCGGTCTGTCTGTCTGTCTGTCTTAGTGTCTGTCTGTCTGTCTGTCTTAGTGTCTGTCTGTCTGTCTGTCTGTCTGTCTGTCTGTCTTAGTGTCTGTCTTAGTGTCTGTCTGTCTGTCTGTCTGTCTGTCTGTCTGTCTGTCTGTCTGTCTGTCTGTCTGTCTGTCTGTCTGTCTGTCTGTCTGTCTGTCAGTCTGTCTGTCTGTCTGTCTGTCTGCCTGTCTGTGTCGGTCTGTCTGTCTGTCTGTCTGTCTGTCTGTCTGTCTGTCTGTCTGTCTGTCTGTCTGTCTGTCTGTCTGTCTGTCTGTCTGTCTGTCTGTCTGTCTGTCTGTCTGTCTGTCTGTCTGTCTGTCTGTCTGTCTGCCTGAGCCTGTCTGTCTGTCTGTCTGTCTGTCTGTCTGTCTGTCTGTCTGTCTGTCTGTCTGTCTGTCTGTCTGTCTGTCTGTCTGTCTGTCTGTCGCTCCCAGCAGTCCAGCGCCAGTAATCCAGTCCCCACGCCACTGCCATCCACCTACAGAAGCGCAAGACCGCCACCGCCGAAGAGCTGCTCGGCCTGAAGTCGGCCGTCGACATGAGCCGCTCAATGGACGAAGGCGCCCTAGCAGGCGGCGCCCTGCGCAACAACAGCAGCGAGAGCGCCCTGCTGCCAGCTTCCGGAGCTCGAGTCCCCGGAAATGCCTCATCCTCAGCGGCCCGGCCGAAATCCTTTCGGCTGCCGGTGGCTGCCGCAGCCGCGGCGGCGCCGCCTTCGGCTTCGCAGCCGACGACACCATCGTCGGGCGGCGGTCGGCCTTTGAAGTTCCCCGCAGCAGCCGCGGCGGCGCCAGCCACAGCAGCGGCGCCACCGACATCCGGCCCGGCAGCTCAGCGAGTGCAGCAACAGTTGCTGCTTCAGCAGCAGCAGCAGCAATTATTGATGTCGCGTCCAGCCTCCAAAGACGGCATGACAACGTCGTTCTACATACCGAGACAGCACGCCGACATACCGGAAGTTGACAATGCTTCAGCCGACGCCGAGTCCATTGCTGTGCTGCAGCAGTCTTCTGCTTCCGCGGCTAGTGCCGCCGCCGCCGCTAGCGGTGTCGATCAGAACTTCCGTCGGAGCGGCAGTCTGCGAAGTCGGGACGCGGCCGGCCAGCCAGCCTCCATGGGGAATGTGTTCAACAGGCTGACCAGTGGCAGCGTCAGGAGCTCGCCAAATATTGAGAGGTTGGCAATTTTTATGGGGGCTGATTGCGGCATTGTCTTAATCGGTGATTTTTCTATTAGTGCATTTATTTATTGCCTTTTTTATAAATTGGAGCTTAAGCTGAGCTTGATCACTGTGTGTTTTTGTCGCACCTGAAATCTCATGTTGTCCATGTTAGTTTCAGTACGATGAAATAGATGATTGGGGCGTTAGGAATCGGGTAGAGAGCGGAAAGGGAAGGAGAGAGCGGAGAGGGGAAGGAGAGAGCGGAGAGGGGAAGGAGAGAGCGGAGAGGGGAAGAAGAGAGCGGAGAGGGGATCTTACTTACTTACTTACTACTGACGGGGGGCGCAGGCGCCGCGAATAGGCCGCGAGGCCCCTATCGCAACCCCAAGGTAAAAAGCACAAGGATTAGCCTTGGGGGTGCGCCCAGTCCCCGCCAGTAGTCGGCAGGTTCGCAGTGGAGGCATCGGCGACCCTCATCCGGCATCCGGGAAGGAGAGAGCGGAGAGGGGAAGGAGAGAGCGGAGAGGGGAAGGAGAGAGCAGAGAAGGGAAGGAGAGAGCGGAGAAGGGAAGGAGAGAGCGGAGAGGGGAAGGAGAAAGCGGAGAGGGGAAGGAGAGAGCGGAGAGGGGAAGGAGAGAGCGGAAAGGGGAAGGAGAGAGCGGAAAGGGGGAGGAGAGAGCGGAAAGGGGAAGGAGAGAGCGGAGAAGGGAAGGAGAGAGCGGAGAAGGGAAGGAGAGAGCGGAGAAGGGAAGGAGAGAGCGGAAAGTGGAGGCAGCGGTAGGGGGAGAGCGAAGACAGCAGTAGGAGAGAGGGAGACAGCGGTAGGGGAAGAGGGAGACTGCGGTAGGGGAAGAGGGAGACTGCGGTAGGGGGAGAGGGAGGGAGCGGAGTAGCGGTTGTAGATGTATCTGCATTCGATATTGGTCAGCCTGGTGCGGTCATTAAACCTTAGTCCTAATCTACTTAATGCAAAATTTTAATCCGCATATATCTTTGGTTTATTACTTTCAGTAGTAAAGGGTGAGTATGCCTAACTTCATTAGTTTTGGTTCTCGGTTTGTCTCTGACTGCGTTGCAATCAAATTTGGCCCACACTGGCCATTGGCTAATTAACAAACAATTGCTTATGTTTTTTGCTGCTTAGTGACAACTGGTTGCTCTATTTGTAATGAAGCTTTCACAGCGTAACCTGCAATCATTAGTTAAGTGACATCATGAATGTGTCATTTATAAATTGTTGTGAATCTGACATTTATTTATTTAAAAATAGTTCAATATGGTTCAATATTTAGTTAGGTTACTTTTAATTCTAGATAAAGTTTTTTATTTGATTTAAGTTTGCGATCAATTGGAAATTATAGCAATTTACAAGTGCGAGTTTGCTTATTATGGCATGGGAATTCCCGGCCTACTTCTACCCTGTTGCTAAAAATAGCATCCATTTCTTTGAACGTAAGCTGGGATCCTGTAAATGTACGTAGTGTACACACTGTGCCTATAATAACTCACTGGGAATTCCCTTGCTTCTACCCAGTTGCTAAAAATAGCATTAATTTCCTTGTACATATTAATAGCATCGTGTGCATTCTAATGTCTAAAATAGCTCTGGGGTTTCTTAGTTCAGCGACCACATCCCGTAAATCTTTTGTTTAAATGACTCTCATGTCACAGCTAATTATTTTTTGTTTGTTTCTAGTGGTTTCTTGGAATCTAACTTAGAAAATTCAATTCATTTTTATATAAGTTTTGAATCAGCGTGTGACGTTGATTAAGGGCTTTAAAATTGATAGATAGCATGCTGCTAAAATGTTTGGTTATGTTAGCGAACCGAACTTATAGTACTGATTATTCGATTTCTGAGATTGCGCAATTGATGCTGCCATTTGGATTTGTTTCGCATATGTTGCTGATTTTCTGCTTTCTACGTATTAACCCTGCAATAAGAACTAAGGTGACAGGTTGCGATAAAGCTTGACTCATTATGACCTGATGTGACTCATTATGACCCAATGTGGCTCAATATGACCCGAGGTGGCTCAATATGGCCGATGTGACTCATATGACCTGATATGACTCATTATGACCCTATGTGACTCAATATGACCTGATGTGACTCATTATGGCCCAATGTGACTCAGTATGACCCAATGTGACCCAATGGAACCCAATATGACTCAATGTGACCTAATATGACCCGATATTACTCAATATAAAAACCGATTGATAGTATGACTCCACTTGACCTTGTATGACCTTAACTTGAATTTTCGATGACCCCAAAAACTGACCCAGCCAAACCAAGTCGTTTATATCTTAAGTTTCAACTACTAGTAGAATGAGTCAAAGCTTCACCCCTACTATTGACTCAATATGACTCATCTCCCATTTGCCGTTCCCGCAGAGGCAGCATCAATCCGTGTCCCTCGAGTACCCCCGGAGGCGCCAAGCAGCTGCTGGAGTGCAGTCACACGGCTGAGGGTCACACCAAACCTGTGCTGGATTTGGACGTTCGAGGCGACCGAATGTTGACGGGATCCAAGGACCGGACGGCGAAATTGTGGGACCTCAGCGCTATGGCAGAGATCCGCTCGTTGGAGGATCATCACAACAATGTTTCTAAGGTAAGGGTGTCGCTTGTTTGCGATTGTGGCATCAAAATCTCACCCATGAGATAACTATGAAATCATCAAAATCTCACCCATGAGATAACTATGAAATCATCAAAATCTCACCCATGAGATAACTATGAAATCATCAAAATCTCACCCATGAGATAACTATGAAATCATCAAAATCTCACCCATGAGATAACTATGAAATCATCAAAATCTCACCCATGAGATAACTATGAAATCATCAAAATCTCACCCATGAGATAAACTATGGAATCATCAAAATCTCACCCATGAGATAAACTATGGAATTATCAAAT
This sequence comes from Macrostomum lignano, assembly GCA_002269645.1. Taxonomy (NCBI): domain Eukaryota; kingdom Metazoa; phylum Platyhelminthes; family Macrostomidae; genus Macrostomum; species Macrostomum lignano. Next base: position 93,805 of record NIVC01001600.1, on the reverse strand, counting down.
CTTATCCATGAGATAAACTAGGGAATCATCAAAATCTCACGCATGAGATAAACTATGGAATCATCAAAATCTCACCCATGAGATAAACTATGGAATCAAAATCTCACCCCTGAGATAAACTATGGAATAATCAAAATCTCACCCATGAGATAAACTATGGAATCAAAATCTCACCCCTGAGATAAACTATGGAATAAAAATCTCACTAATGAGATAAACTATGGAATCATCAAAATCTCACCCATGAGATAAACTATGGAATCAAAATCTCACCCCTGAGATAAACTATGGAATAAAAATCTCACTAATGAGATAAACTATGGAATCATCATCTCACCCATGATATAAACTATGGAATCATCATCTCACCCCTGAGATAAACTATGAAATCATCAAAATCTCACCCATGAGATAAACTATGAAATCATCAAAATCTCACCCATGAGATAACTATGAAATCATCAAAATCTCACCCATGAGATAAACTATGGAATCATCAAAATCTCACCCATGAGATAACTATGAAATCATCAAAATCTCACCCATGAGATAACTATGAAATCATCAAAATCTCACCCATGAGATAAACTATGGAATTATCAAAATCTCACCCATGAGATAACTATGAAATCATCAAAATCTCACCCATGAGATAAACTATGGAATTATCAAAATCTCACCCATGAGATAAACTATGAAATCATCAAAATCTCACCCATGAGATAAACTATGGAATTATCAAAATCTCACCCATGAGATAAACTATGGAATTATCAAAATCTCACCCATGAGATAACTATGAAATCATCAAAATCTCACCCATGAGATAAACTATGGAATTATCAAATCTTATCCATGAGATAAACTAGGGAATCATCAAAATCTCACGCATGAGATTAACTATGGAATCATCAAAATCTCACCCATGAGATAAACTATGGAATCAAAATCTCACCCATGAGATAAACTATGGAATCATCAAATCTCACCCATGGGATAAACTATGGAATCATCAAATCTCACCCATGAGATAAACTATGGAATCATCCAAATCTCACCCATGAGATAAACTATGTAATCATCAAAATCTCACCAATGAGATAAACTGGAATCAAAATCTCACCCCGAAACCCATCGATTCCAGGTCCGCTACTGGAGCGCCCAGCGGCTGGCCCTCACAGTGTGCAGTTTCTACATCAAAGTGTGGGACGAGAGAGTGCCGGGTCCCTGCGTTCGAACCCTGCTGTCCACCGGCCTGAGCCAAGCGGAACCGCCCGAAGTGTCCATGGGCCTGCGGCAGAATGTCTGCCCGGCTGGTGAGACCAACATCATGGATCTGGCCTTGCCAGACAGCGGCAATGCAATGTTCCTGGCCACGGCTAACTCTGTCAAAGTCTGGGATCTCAGACGATTTGCAGCTGTTGGCAAATTGCACGGCAGTCACCAGGCGCCCGTCATGGTGCTGGCCTGCGAGAGGGCTAACGGTGAGTAGGATTTCTTGTATACATAGAGAGGGTGCATGTACGAGTAGGATAGGGTAGAAAGAGTAGAGTAGAAAGATGGTAGAGTAGGGAGCTAGATGGTAGAGTAGGGAGCTAGATGGTAGAGTAGGGAGCTAGATTGTAGAGTATGGAGCTATATTGTAGAGTAGGCAGCTAGATGGTAGAGTAGGGAGCTAGATTGTAGAGTAGGGAGCTAGATGGTAGAGTAGGGAGCTAGATGGTAGAGTAGGGAGCTAGATTGTAGAGTAGGGAGCTAGATTGTAGAGTAGGGAGCTAGATTGTAGAGTAGGGAGCTAGATGGTAGAGTAGGGAGCTAGATTGTAGAGTATGGAGCTATATTGTAGAGTAGGCAGCTAGATGGTAGAGTAGGGAGCTAGATTGTAGAGTAGGGAGCTAGATTGTAGAGTAGGGAGCTAGATTGTAGAGTAGGGAGCTAGATGGTAGAGTAGGGAGCTAGATTGTAGAGTAGGGAGCTATATTGTAGAGTAGGGAGCTAGATGGTAGAGTAGGGAGCTAGATGGTAGAGTAGGGAGCTAGATTGTAGAGTAGGGAGCTAGATGGTAGAGTAGGGAGCTAGATGGTAGAGTAGGGAGCTAGATGGTAGAGTAGGGAGCTAGATTGTAGAGTAGGGAGCTAGATTGTAGAGTAGGGAGCTAGATGGTAGAGTAGGGAGCTAGATTGTAGAGTAGGGAGCTATATTGTAGAGTAGGGAGCTAGATGGTAGAGTAGGGAGCTAGATGGTAGAGTAGGGAGCTATATTGTAGAGTAGGGAGCTAGATGATAGAGTAGGCCCTAGATGGTAGAGTAGGGAGCTAGATGGTACAGTAGGCCCTAGATGGTAGATGGTAGCTAGATAGTAGAGTAGAGAGAGTTGGTAGAGTAGGGAGAAAGATGGTAGAGTAGAGAGAGATGGTAGAGTAGAGAGAGTTGGTAGAGTAGGGAGAGAAAATTTAGAGTAGAGTAGGGAGAGAGAGGGTAGACTAGGGAGAGAGATGGTAGAGTAGACAGAGTTTGGAGTAGAGAGATGGTAGAAGAGCAGGTATAGAAGCGGTTCGAGTAGTTAAATAGCAGAGCATGAAGAGAGCTTTTCTGACTATGATTCTGACTATGAATATGATTTCAATTTCACATCAATATCGTTGCTAGGCGGTTGCCAAGTGGTCACGGGATCCAAGGATCACTACATGAAGGTGTTCTGGGTGTCGGACGGCGCCATGGGGTTGCTGACGCCCACTGCGGACCTGCAGCCGCCTCACTACGATGGCATCGAAGCCCTGGCCTTGAACGGGTCGGCCCTGTACTCAGCTAGCCGCGATGGCGGTCTCAAAAAATGGCACTTGGGCCCGAATTGTCACCAGGTGGCCTGCGTGAACAGCGCGCACAAAGACTGGGTGCAGGGCCTGGCCCTGTCTGACGACGCTCAGCGACTCTACTCGGCCTGTCGGAGTGGCGTGCTCAAAGTCTGGGACGCGGTGGGAGATCTGACTTGCATTGGCGAGTTGCCAACTGCGCATAATGGGGCAGCGATTAACTCTGTGCATCAGTGCGGCGGCCGAGTGTACACGGCTTCCAAGTGAGTGCCCTATCTTAAAGTACTAAAGTCTTAAAGCTTTGTACTTTTCAAGTGCATCAGAACTTTCTTTAGTACGTATGCACTTTTTAACTAAATTTGAACTTTAGTACATGTGTACTTTTCAACTGTGCCAGAACTTTTAATAGTACATGTGTACTTTTCAAGTTAACAGGACTTTTCAATGGTACATGTGTATTGTTCAAATATTCTAGGAGTTTTTATAGTACACGTGTACTTTTAAAGTTGTTAGAACTTTTTAATAGTACACATGCACTCTAACTTGACAGGACTTTTCAATGGTACATGTGTACTTTTCACGTGCGTCTGAACTTTAATATAGTATGGCTCTTAATTTTAAAATGAATAGGAACTTTTATTCTTCCCAAGTGGTGTCTGAACTTTTATACAGCACTGTATTTTTTAGGTGCGCCTGTACTTTTAATTTGTTGTAGTACTGATGCACATAGTATCTAAATAATTATCTACCCACAATTTCAGCGACCACACGGTGAAATTCTGGCGCGAGCCCATGCCAGGTAGCGGCGAACTCGCGACCTCAGCGGCCGATAGCGAAGGAAATTTGGACTCGCTGTGATGCCAAACTTGTCTGCTCTGTAAATTTATTATATAAATATATTTCACGCAGGTAGCTTCATCAGTTGTATAATTTATTTCTTTTGTCAACCAGAAGAAACCTATTTGCTTTGGCATTTTTATATTTAATTATTATTTGCGAATCCATGCTCCAGTCCCTGCTATGCTAGTAAGTTAGGGATTTGCGCCGTGAATTAGCTGTGCACGCATACTACTGACCGGCTAATTAATAAGTAGGCAGGTCAGTACATTTTTTCAGTATAAAAGAGTAATTGATTTTTTACTGACAGTTTTGGTACATGCGCTATATGCCTTTTATAACTCTA
>NIVC01001600.1:0-89117 GCA_002269645.1 Macrostomum lignano | reverse complement strand
GCGAAGAGATATTTGAATAATATTTTTACCATCTAAACGGCCCTTTAAGGATCACAAATAAACACTAATAAAATAATAATTCTAATTAAACAACAACAGATGGACCTTTGATCAGTCTGTACAAAATGGGATGACTTGATTGAGATTGAGGAGAAATCTAGACAGCACATTGTATGACTCGTCTTGGAGGTCTTTAACGAGAAGTCTCTAACTGCGCTCAGAGTCAATGGTCATTCGGGAACTGCTGAATTTTTCGAGTATTCCCTAAATTCAGGGAAGAATTGTTAATGTCGCCAACATCTTATATTCGATAAAACGAGACGTGCCGAGCTCCAATCACCACAGCTAATTCAGCCAACTTTGAGTATTTGCTGTACTTTGCAGCTATAATCGACCGCATACATGGTGGGCGAGGCGCTATGGTCGTTCACGATCGCTGACCCACAGCTAGAGACTCGTAAGGCAGTCTTACAGACTGCCAGTGGACTACGAAGTACTCGTAGTTCACATGAGCAGACATTTTAACTGATTTTGGTTCTTTATATGTCCTGCTGGTAAGTCAACAGATGCCCCTATAGAAAAACTAGGTTGGCAAACTTTTTTACCTTGAGGGGCAGATAAAAAAAGAATCTATTAGGGCATGGCTACGCTCGCCTACACAGAATTCAGATGTACAAAATCCTGCAGACGGGTCTACGACGTTTTCCAGCCGGACGTTTGCCAGGCCGGACGTTTGCAGTCGGCAATTGGTTAAAGAATTATGCCATCTCGATCTAGGCTTACATGTCCTTGCATTTGAAAACTGAGGACGTAGCACCAATTTAATTCGGCCACCTCGCTCCCTTCAATGAAGGAATTTCAAAAAGGCTAGCGAACATTTTTTTAAGGGCCAGTCACATAAATGACAAGCTCTGTCTTTTACGTGGCGCCCTGACTGAATTTAATATAAGAGTCAAATAAACTAATGGTAAGTGTATTTATCTGCGTTGGATCAATAAATCTAGTCTATCTTGAGTAATTTGCCCGTGGGGCGTAAAATAACCAATTGTTCTCAACTCTAAGCAAGCCCTGAGATCCCAACGTTCCGTAATAAATTACGGTGGTGGCAGCACTACGCTACTATTAGTAAGCATCAACGAATTCCGACGTACCTTGAGTTTACGAACGACCGTGCCTGTTCGACTACGATTACGACTACCCTCCCCCCCGGAAATGAGGACGGAGTATTCAGGAGAAAAATCGTTAAGATTCGACTGCGCGATTCTCCGGCTTAGTTCGTGCGAACTCGACGCCGGCGGCAATTCAAACTCACTCAGTGTAATGAAATGAATGAATTGCGAGAAGCGTCATTTTAATTTTCAGTCGAGAGTGCCAAATCAGAGCTCCAACTTTTACGAGTGAACATTGATAATTTATTATATATTAATTTGGTCATTAAAAAAAGCTACATTATAAAACTATTGTGCAAAATAACATAAATACATACTGTGGAAAGTACAGTAAAAGATATAAATACAATACAAATACTATAATACAAATACAGCAGACATAAAGTAAATAGCTACGAAATCGTTTACTTTTAAATTACATATACTCATATTCAGATTCAGATATATTACATCAGCCGCCTAACGACCGTGCAAGCAAGATTTTCTTTCTCCACCCCACCTCATTATCACTACTAGCACGATATATTATCGATTGATTTGTGCATTGCGCCGGGGTTGTCTGGTTTAGTAGCACGTAGTAGCACGAGTAGCACGTAGTAGCACGTAGTAGCACTAGCTGCAGTTTTGATGCCCGGCTGGTACACGGCCCAGTAACGATGCAGCTTGGCCTCTTTCGTTCGATGGACAAGCCTCTGATAGCGGCTGAGTCGCTCCTGAGACACCAGCTTGGCCTGGAGATTGGCTAACCATTGCTTCGTCGTAAAGTAGGGTTGCAAGCACAGAATACACCAGAATGCTCAATCAAGCTCCCTGCGAAACATTTTTGAGGCTAAAACTATTCGCTAGCTACGCTACTTCTAAGGTGAAGTGATTTTGTGAGCAGTGCTGGCTTTTTTCATCAACCCGAGTGTATTGAGATCGATTTTGCCATAGACGATGTTTTTCGCTTGTCTTTCCGTCCATCCATCCTATCTATTTGATGCCTAGTGTATAATAACTCAGCTTAGTTGCCTGCGTTCCTTAGATTTATACCCCTTTTGGCCGCTCCAAATAAATCGATATGGTCCAAGATGCGAAGAATGGGCGCGCCGACTCTACAGAGCCGACCTGCTTGGCGAAGCCAACGAGCACAAGTGGGCATGTGCCGTCGTGTGCAGCCTCCACTTCACTGACGAAATGTACAGCTGCCCAAGACTTCGCCAAGAGCCGGGCATGCAACTACTGACTACTGCGTTTCCTACTAGAAATCTGTACAAAGCGATTCCACCAGTCCTGCAACGAAAATCTCCGACTGTCCGAGGTGAACCTTTAGACATGTCTCCGAGAAAGGACGCTCCGCCGATTACTGTGCCCTTACCCAAGCCTACCGGTCGAAGAGTTGCTACCATGCAGCAGCTAAGGCAGAAACTCAAGGTTGAGAGAAACTCTTCAGCACGACTGAGATGCCAAAATGATACTCTAAAACGGCGATGCGCCACTTCAAGTTTGACTGCTACTAGGCTTAGAAATCTGGCCCAGCACAACTGCGTCTGTGCTCAGATCGCAAGCATGAGTGAAACGGCTTACGGCTTCCATCAAGAATGACGAAATTAGACGAAAGCTCTCGCTACAGCTGCAAATATACAATCGGGACCTTCTGTCCATAAAAATGTTCCCCCTCGAATGGGCGTACAAAAAGGTGACTACTTCTCAAATTTCAGTACTACTTATCTCTTCTTCACCTCAGGAGTAGTGTCTATGGTTTTATATTTCGGCTTTCGATTTGGAAGCTGATTGAGCATTCTGGTATATTCTGTGGTTGCAAGTTTGTAAAAGCCAAGGTTGCCACCCCGTGCCCTTTAGTTTGAGACGTTTGTGGTAGCCTTCAGTCTCATTCTTCGTTCTGATGGTATGGCGGAAAACACTAATTTCGTCCAATTGCCAGACAGTGCTGCTGAGCCATGTGTTATGGAAACGTACTGACACAACGCACGCAGCTGTTCGTTTTGGATTGTCTGCTGCAGCTCCATGAATGCAGCTTGCACGCAATGGCCTGGCAGAAAAGGCAGTGCCATTAATTTGCGACAAAATTACCAGCCTCGTCGTCAGTGTAGTCAGGTTGTAAGCCAACTGATTGAATATGCCTCCAAATTGCCTGCGAATAGTGAAAGCTGCAGCCATGACGCTTCACATTAGGAAATACAGACTTCGCAGCCCTCCACATTCCGGCTTCAAAGTCGAATGCGATGCTCTTCGGTTTGCATTCAGGCAGCAGATCTTTGAGAGCTCGCAGCGTACGCCTGTAGTCTCGTTTGCTCTTTCCAGACATGAGAATGTAGGCTAGTGGTATCTGCTTTACAGACTCATTCTGCCGAACGTAACCATGAAAGATATACAGCTGTAGAAAATGGTTCCTTGACGACGAAAAGGTTCAATCGCCGAACCACTCCTTGCAACGTCTCAGCAGCTGTAATTGACGCTGGCTAGCAAATATAAAGTGGCGTCTGCCACTCTCTTCAATGCGGACCTCAATTTTCAGGAAGCCATCTGGAAGTGCGTCTTCTTGAAGTTGAAATCTCAGATCTCGTGGCTCATCGGGACGCTGTGCAGCTCGGGCTCGATTTGCTGCTTTTGCCAACAGTTTCACTGTCGGCAGCTGAGGCAGACCTCTTAAGCTGCTTTCGTTTTGCAGAAGAACTTGTTCTGCGATTTCAGCAGCAGGTCTGAAGAGCTCCTCCTGAGCTTGATCGCATACTTCTCGAGCAACCAGTCAGCGTATCGCGCCGGTTGCCCGACCATGCTGGGTGACAAGTATGCTCGTTCTTGCCACTAATGTATACGCCATTTGACTAAAGAGCTGAGGCAGTACATTTAGTGTGCGCATTTCTGACTGTGCACCTCCAATATGTTCTGGCTTCACGGCTGAACTGTCGGCTGTAACTAAAGCCATCGGAGCGTATCAGGATGTATTTCTCCTTCCCAGAAGCTCTGGGAATGACTACAGTCTACAGTCTACAGTAAACACTGTAGACTGGACCTGCTGAGGAAAAAATTGTGGGATTGGAGCATCCTCATCCATGGAGCTCTCCATCGGCTCATCATCCTGTTGTTGGTCTAAGGCAATCTGTTGCTGCTGCAGGGCCGCGCCGGGCAGTTGAGGAGGGGGAATTGGTCGACCTCTTCCGCGCAGAGACGGCAGTTGCCCCCGACCTCAATGCCGGTGCGGTTGCGGTAGTAGATCGATGCAGGACAGTGCCCGGCGCGGACCTGCGAGACTAGGACCTGTTGCCTGCGAGGGCTCTCATGCGTCGTAATCTTTTGGCCATATACCTCGAGTAGGTGGCCTGTCATGTTGGGCGAATAGTTAACAACCCGTCGGATGCGGGCCCTAGCCGAATCCAGGGTGGTGCCGACATGCTCCTGAGGCAGCGTGGCCGCTAGTTTGGCCTCGGCATCCACCAGTTCATTTCAGGGGATTCCGGCGTGCCCGGGCACCCACTGCAGGATGATCTTGGAAAGACGGGCGGCGGTGATAAGGCGTTCCTTAACGCTCTCGACGAGCGGGTTGATGGTTGGGCGATCAGCTTGCAGGACCTCGATGGCGCTCTGGCTGTCGGTGAGAATGGCAGCCTCTTTCGGGGCGCTGGCAATGATGTCGCTTAGAGCCTGGAAGATGGCGATAAGTTCGGCCTCAAAGGAGCTGCACCAGCGGCCCGCGGCCACGCGCCCGCGCCGGCTGATGGAGCCGTCCTGGCTCAACCCAGAGCAGTCCCTCTGCTGCTGTTACCTCTGATGCTGTTGGAAGCGGCTGTTACATCTCGCGCAGGTGAGGAACTTGCCGCGCAGAGGGCGGCCGCAGCTGACGTGTCCGCAGCTGTTAGCAGGCCCCGGGTTGGTCTCAACATCGCCGGCCCTGAGCAACAGAAGAGCGGGGAGGTGGCGGGCCGGATACTTGGCTCCCCCGGTGTTAAAACCTATGCGCGCTCCTCTTCCAGTACAATCGCTCTTGCTGGACGCAGTGTCTGGGTTATTGCGCTCTTCGTACACCCCCATTGGGCGTGTTTCCCCTCTGCGACGAAAACGCGGCGCCAAGTAGGAGCTACGACAAAGTCTTAGACCGAACGTAAAGTCTGGTGCGTGCTGCTGTTGTTGTTGTCGTTGCTGCTCTTGCTGCTGGTGCTGCTGTTGCTGTTCTTGCTGCTGGTGCTGCTGTTGCTGCTCTTGCTGCTGGTGCTGTTGGTGCTGCTGCTGCTGCTGTTTTTGCTGCTTGGCATGACATATTTCACATGACCAATCGAACTCCACTCTTTGAAGTTTTCGGTATGGTTGCTGAGTGAGGCGTCGCCCTGGAGATGGAAATCAATAATTTTGCTTCAGAGCGCAAATGAGTGCCTGCGGCGCCAAAATGAGTGTCTGTGGCGCCGAAACGAGTGTCGATCTGCGGCGCTAAATTTCTAAAATTAGTGTTTGCGGCGCTGAATTGCTAAAAAGTGTCTGCATACATGCCACGCGCTCTAAATTCCTAAAATGAAATTTCTAATTCCTAATTCCTAAAAAAATCCTAGTGTCTGCGGCGCTAAAATGATGGCCAAGACTAAAACAACACCAATTTTGAAAAAAAAGTATTATTTACGGCTTGTAGAATTTTTAGCTTTGTACACCCCCGCCACCATTAAATCCATGGCGACGCCCCTGCTTCTCTCCCTCCCTCTCCGCGGCCTCTCAATCCTCTCCCTTCTCTTTAAACTTTTAGATTTACTCTTTGAACTTTCGATTTTGCAACACGAACTATAAAAGATGCTTGGACTTTTAGTCCTTCCTAATGCCTAGGGTTTGCTCTTTCCACCTCAGATGAAAGAAACTTCATTTTACGTTCCTGAAAAATTTTAATACTAGCTACCAAGTTGCATGTCAGTCCGTAGACCAAAATACATTTTAACAAAGATAATATTGTCAAACAATATCTGTAAAGTGATGAAATTATAGGCCAATTTGGCCATGATGTAGAAGTTGGTGCGATATAATTGTAGTGTTAGTCTCGAAATTAAATATTGTTACCGAATTGTCCATAATGTTACTGAGGTGGGGCCGGGTGGAGAAGATTTTTTTTCGGAATAGGCTGGTTTGAAAATTTGCTGACACCAGCTGAGGTGGGGCGGATTCCTCGTCTGAATTGCCGCCGGCGTTGAGTTCACACGAATAAATCCGGAAAATCGCGCAGACGAATCACAACGAAGTTCTTCTTCTGTTTTACTCCGACTGCCGGGTTCTCAAGTCCGGGGGAGGGTAGTCGTAATCATCGTAGCGGAGCGGTCGTTAGCGGCGCGGTCGTTCAAGCGATGAAACATCGGAGGTTCTGACGCCGTAAAATTAATGTGTCGATTTGCAGAGCTTGTTACTTTCAATAGGGTAGTTTCTGCCACCACCGTAATTTACGTATTACGGAACGGATAAGTCTCAGAGCTTTCTTTGAGATGAGAACTTTGGCTATTTTACGCCCCACGGGCAAATGACTCAAGAAATACTATGGCTTGACGTTAACAAATAATTAATGAAAAAAATTGTATTAGATAGTCGGTGTTTATTAGGCTTAATAAATGATTACTATGGAGCAGGTAGGTAACTTAAATTGAATACGAACGAGTGAAACGCAGGCGGCACCTAGGTGCTAAATTAAATAAATAAAACTAGTTTCAACTGGATAAAATTAATGACAAACGGAAGTTAAAAGAGCGGGAGAGCAAAGCAAACGGAACGAGCGCATAGCATTTCCACACAAAAAATCAGGGGGTTAAATAGTCAGGCAAACTCATCCGCAAGTGGGAGCAGCTGATGGGAAACTCAATGGGCGACACTGCAGAACACGGCTTAAAACATTACGCATATAACCCGGCGGCGAGTGTATTCCAACAAAAGTTCCCGCGCGGGGACGCGAGCGTACAGAGCGTGGAACACTCGATGGAGCATCGGCTGGACAACTCCAAGCCAGGGAAAATAATTTAGCGATCAACGCACGGACAGGCCAAAAATAAAAATTTAGTCATCGATTAAAAAACTACTCAACTCAGTGGCATCACCGCCTGCCACATTATGACCGGTTTTTCAGTTCCAGTTCCCGGTAAGATAAAAATAACAAAAAGATCGATTTAGCAAAAAGAACTTGAATGTAGAACGATTTTTGACTCGAAACTAAAATTTACCATCTGAAATCTGTCTGGATATAAAAAATCAGCTTCACAGACCTTACTGTTGCTTCAGTGCACGTCTCTAATCTTGCATAGCGTGATGTTGAAACGTCAGAAACTGTACGATTTCGCATACAGGCCAAATCATTCTGCCCCTGGAACTACGAAATACCCAACAACTACTAATAACCAATTTTATTTTCGCAATTTACAATCTGAAATCTGTGTATATATAAAAAAAATCTGCTCCACAAACCTTACTGTTGCTTCAGTGCAGGTCTCCCATCTTGCATAGCGTGATGTTGAAACGTCAGTAACCGCAGAATTTCGCATACAGGCCAAATCGTTCTGCCCCTGGAACTACGAAATACCCAACAACTACTGTTAACCAATTTTGTTTTCGCAATTTACCATTTGAAATCTGTGTATATGTAAAAAATCAGCTCCACAGACCTTACTGCTGCTTCAGTGCATGTCTCCAATCTTGAATTGCGTGATGTTTAAACGTCAAAACTGTACGATTTCGTAGCTACAAGGTTTTTGTAACTTTGAATTTATAAAATAACCAGCGTATACCCGTAGGTAATTATAGAACAACAACAACAAAAATATGCAGTAGTCAGTGGAGGGAGCGTCAGATGACATGTCGAAGCGCCAGCGGGCGAAGAATAATATAAGTCCGGCCCATGATCGACGGTGTCGGGCGCCCCAAGTTGCTCAGGATGCAGTCCACGTCGTATCTCCGGGTCCTCGATATCGCTTAAGCCCGCCTGAATGGTCGATCCCTGCAAAGTGAGCGTCATGCAGGATGTCCTGGACAGGCTTGGTCAATAGCCCAGATCACGTAAGCGCCTGTCGGTTGGAGTCGCGATCGCCGTGTCGGCGCAAGATTGTACATGTATTTTTCGTCTTGCAGTTGTGCGTCCTCTCGCACAGGTCCTCGGACAGGACGCTTTTGTCAGCCTGAATGCACGGAACAGCCCCACGGGCCGAGTGCACCAATCATAATTGGTGCGAGTCAAGACAGTTGTCTCCACGGCCGAGTCCTCTAATGATCGGCAGCGCTTTGGACTGAAGGATGACCAACTACAGGATGATGATAGGCCGCCCAGGCAAGTCCTCGATCTAGATCTGCGTCCCCGAATGTCGTCCTCAACGTTTGGGCACCAGACCGCCAAGGTGAACCGCTGACAGCGCGCGAGGTTGGTCGTCTGCCTGTCTGCGCCGCTGTCAGCTTCGCTGGGATATCGGCTCGCTCGCCAGTGCTTCGGTCTTCAGGCGCGTGTTGACAAATAGGCCGACGCTTGTTGCCACCTCGACCAACCTTAATCTGGCGTAGGCTGCAGTGCGCCATCAACAATTGAGGACAGGAGTGTGAGGTCGTCAGCGTAGCCCAGAACCGCTCAGGCGCTTCTCGTTCTGGCGGCAACCGATGTGTCTGCGCAGCAGGAAGCCGTCGCCTGCTGAAGGAGGTCCGTTCCGAAGCTGCACAATCCATGCCAGGAGCAGCACGAAGAGGAACGGCGCTTAATGTCACTCTGTGTAGCACTCCTAAACAAAGTTTCAGACAGGTCAGACAAGCTGTCTGCCGTCACCATAGCGGCGCGTATCAACTATAGCTACTGGGGACCCGACAGGCTCGCAGAACAAAAGGAAGTGCTAATCTTAGCACTGAATCAAATGCCATAATAATTAAAACCCTAACAAACGCAGAGTAAAGGCCGAGACCTTTCACAGAGTCGTGAAAAGTCGTGAAAGGTCCCTTTAGAGTACGTTGGAACTCCTTTTAATTTCTATTTTTCCGAGGTTCATCACATGTATCTTATGTACATCACATGTATTCAAATGACATGTATCTTATCATATATTTTTATCTCAATATTTTTATTGCACATGTGATATTCAAAACGCATATTTAAGGACCTTGTCCTTAGACTTTTATGAACTTTTTGCGTCAATTAAAACGATTATTTAAATTACTATTATTTAATTTATTAATTATTAATTTAACACAATATTTTTGGGTTCAAAGTAATTGTAGTTAACATAATTGTACTTAACTGCCTCTATCAAGTGTAAAAAGAACGAAAGATTATTGTTTATTCATTCTACATATTAGTAATTTATTTATTTAGTAATTTATTTTTGTTATACTTAAAATAATTCTTACTTCATAACGTTATCGTCACATTATCACATGCAAAAGATAATGATAATGATATAGATTACAATCTATATAAAAGATAATGATATAGATTGAGAGGAGCCGGCCTGCTCGATCGAACCGTGGTTTTTTGAATATTCGCCTCTATGTTAGTATCTGTTTCTACAAAAAAATATAAATAAAATAAAATAAAGTTAAAAATAATACAGTATATTCATTTATTCTTTTAGAAATTGATGTCAATTTCATTTTGAAAGCAATAAACACTTGTTTTAATACGCGTTGTAACATATTCCGTTACGGCGGGATTTTAAAGTACGATTTGGGAACTGGAACTTGAAAAACCGGTCATGCCACATTACCGAACTGTCCTGTACCCCCAACGGTGTGGGCCCCAACCGGCCTTTGCAAGGCACACCACCATAGCAGAGCCAAGCCCAAATTAAGTGCTGTTTCTCTATTTAGGTGCTAACTAATGTGATTTCGGCTGCTGAACTGGATGACATACTTCCAACATCAAAACGTCTCCCTCCTTATTTGTCACAATTTCAAGGGATGACCATGATTTGATCAAATGCAAAGCTACCTACTAGGGCCTACCTAGCTTGCTATCAATGGTTAGGTCCTAAGGTAAGTAAGTAATTTTTTTTTTTTTTAATAAAGAATATTAATTTGCAATATTCAAGACAAACTTTTGCGGTTTGCCTAAAATTTGTTTTCTACTGTATTATATAGTATGAGTATGAGTATGACTAGGCCTATGAATATAAAAACTATACTATATGAGATATTTTAAGACTTCAAGACCTTAGCTTAGCGAAGGCAATTTTTTAGACAAAGAGCTTGCGTGCACGGCCACCGTTCACGTAAGCTTCAGAATTGCATGCATGGCAGAGCTATATCTTATAGGCTTATACAGTAAGTCATATACTATTCGAATTAATATTCAAATTAACAAAAAAACAATGAATTAAGATTACATTTGCAGTCCATGGTGTACGGGGGATAAAACATTATAAAACAAAATAGTAAAAATATTTTTTCAATTAGGTTTGCCAATGCCAATGCGTGGATTTAAGGGCCCCAGTCTCGGCCAATTGCTGGCTGCCGTGCACACAATTACAACACTAGGTGGACGGCTGCATACATGCAAATAAAGCACTAGGTAGATAGCCGCCGTGCATGCAATTCTGAGCTTACGTGAATGGCTGCCGTGCACGCAAGCTCTTCGTTTTTTATTTACAAAACAGAAAGTATTCTATATTTTAGGCCTACTTTTATTTTAGGCCTATTCAAAAAGATTTAATATTTCTAAGCTAAGGATTTCTAAGTTTTTCTAAAACCACAAACTGAAACTTGTGAACATAAATTTACTGCTCATTCTGTGTTGCAAAATAATCTTTAAGATGTTTTCTTTTATTAAAATATCAACTTGTATGGTATTAATGCATGCTATATAATATGTCTAAGGATGCCAATTCCCTAGACTTTTAAAATGAAAACCTTGGTTTCTAGAACTTTCCATTAAACCGTGCCATAGAATTTTCAAGAATTGCTAGGAACTTTCTTGATAACCAAATAACGCTGGCACATCTGGCCTTCCTAAAGGAAAAATAAAGATATAATTTTATAAATGAGTATTTTTCAGCTAGTAGTAAAGTTCGCAAAAAATTTAAACTGTGGGCAAGTTACTTCAAAAAAGTAAATTACATTACTGGTAAGTTCCATTACCAAAGTCTCCAAAACAGATTTTTCATTCGTTACTTGTAACCATTACTTTTCAATTTTTTGGTAACTTCCATTACTTAGTCTGTTACTTAGTCACTAATGTCATTTTTCAGATTTTCTGGTGCCTAAAAGATAAAAACGTGCTCTACATGGTGCAGAAAATGCAAATAAATGAAAATAAAGCCTTTTATGTCTGCCTGCAGGTAGAAATTTTGTTTGAATATATTTTAATTTGATGACAACGTTGATTTGAATTAATAAAATTTTTAGTGTCTTAAGTTCTTGTGTTCTTTGAGTTATTTTTTATTTAAAATAAATACTTACAATTACTTGTAAATTAAATTGCAATACATTACTGTACGTGTACTGTCATCTGTCAATGACTCAATACAATGATGATACATTACATACATACATAATACATATACTAATATTACTAACATACATATATGTATCAAGATCGAGATGCACTGGGTTTGAGTTTTAAGAGATTTAAAAACGAACCAAGCAAATTCAATTCTAATACCACCACCAGTAATTGCAATACAATACGTATAATTAATTATTGATTAAGCTAAGCCTTGTCACAAAAATACCAAATAGTCAAATATAGTTCAAACTTTAAACTTTCAACTTGAATTAATGAATTGAATAATGAATTCACAAATGACGATTCCCTCGCAGCAGAAGAAGCCTAGTGAGCGTGCTATCGCTTAGAGATGCACATTTAGTGCATAGGACATCTTTGGCTGCAAAGAATGCTCGCTCAACTGCTGCACTAGCTGGGAGGGCTGTATTGTAGCAAACAAAAAGCGCGCCAATAATGGGAATTGGAAATGCGCTAGCTGTCACGCCATCGCCAGGTTGCCAGGCACCGTCAAGCCAATCTTGCACAATTTTTTTTTGCTTGGGTGCTAACCCTCAGGATCGTCCTGCTCTGCCTTTCTTTCTGTGGATGGCTGAAGTCGCCTAGTAGATCATCAGCATCCGTATCATTTTCGTCGCTCACTAAACAAAGTCAATTTTAACTTTAAGTAAGTCAATTAAATTTAAAAACGAAAAAAAACGCCATATAAACAGGAATTTCCAAAAAATTAAAATTCGTTTTAAAAAGAAGCAAATTAACAAAAACATGCAAAATAAAAAAATAACATTGTACTAAATAAATATTATAGTGTTTAGTCATATTTTAAATATTTTATATTTATCTATCCATTCTATTGAGTAGATTGAAGTATATTAAAAAATTCCTCTTTTCTAGGAATTTCTAATGGCTAGTAACGGAGGACCAGAGGACTGGACTATATAAAAAGGCCTCCGTTACCATTACTCCGTTACCCAGTTTAAAAAGTACCTCGAAAAAGTAACACTTTAGGAAAAAGTAAATTGCGGTACTTTCAAAAGTTACTGAGTACCGGAAGTGCCCAGCACTGTTAGCCATAGAGTCTCGGTGCAGTTGGCCCATCCATGATTCAGCTCAAGCAGCGAATAGGCGATCGCATGCTGCCAGGCAGCGACAGCGTGAGCGATTGAAATGTGCCGCAAGGCCTGGATCGTGGGGCGCAAGTCTTCTTGTACCAGAAAGGGGTGGCCATCCAGACGGAATTGTCCTACATGCACCAGATAGCGCTGTAGATTGGCTACCAGATGGCGATACTTGCTGCAACTTGGTTTGGTCATTGCAGCAATGAGTTTGCTGTACGCGCTGCCAATTTCTTCAATTGGATTCAATTCAGCTGCTCCCTGCATGAGGGGTGGGGCTTCAATCTTAGCAGCTTGGGGCTGAGCTTTAGATGACGTGGCCTTGGGAGGTGGCGGTGACTGTCGTATTGGGGATCTTGGCTGTCGGTCAGGGTTCCGTTGTGGCAAATCCAGGGTGGACTGCGCAGTCTCAGATGGCATTTCGCGTTCTTCTTGGGAATCTCACTCAGCGGCAGTGTGATGGTGGGCTTACTGCCTTTAGGCTGGCGCTGAGCTATAGCTGGAGAAACAGGAATTGGAGCTTCGGCCTGCTGTCTCATTAAGTGGATTCGATTGCCAGATACCGGCAAGGATAGAGGGTGCACGACTACAGATAAGGGTCGTGGCTTAGCGGTGAGAGGTTTGGGCCAGGTCTGTTGACGTTCAGGAACTGGGAGCTCATTCTCAGTGTCACTATCAAATATTTCTCCTTCACTAGGACTGAGGCTTAATTCATCCTGCAGCCTTTTCAATTCATCTTTATTAGCCATTGGGAGTGATGCAAGGAATTCAAGATAGCTATTGCGGGAGATAACAGTGGGGAGCTAAATTGGTTGTGCAATCTCAGTTGAAGTGTTTATTTATCATTCCCTTTGTTCTTGGTTTTTTAGATTCCTCATTTTTGTGACTCATTCGATTTTTTGTCTTCTTTAGGCTCTAATTTTGGTTTGGATCAATATTTCTAAGGGGTCTTGTACATTGGCATTGCCCGTGGGGAGTTCTTTCTTTGTGTGAAATTTGGGGTCTTTTGTGCAATCGGGGACGGCGAGGGAAGGGTAGAAAGGTTAAAATTGAAGATTGCGCAATAGACTGAGGGCTGTTATCAAGCACTTTAGATGACAGCCGCATCTGTGTTTGGCTTGGGTTGGGCGCCTTAGATTGTAGGGGTGGGTGTGCGCGGGCTCGAGATCTAGCGAGGCAGGAGAGCATTCAATGCTTCGCTTTTTGACTCATTGGTTTTTTCATTTTCTTCCTCTGTCTGGGCTTCATCGTCTGACTGAGCTTCATTGTTTCCTTCTATCTCTTCATTCTCTTCTTCTCTTAATTGGCATCTCCATTTATTTTTTTCTTCATCAGATGATTTTTCGAATTCAACTGATTCTGGCTTAAATACAACTTCTGAAATCTAGGCTATGACTCGGAAAGCTGAGCGCTTCTTTCTATGAAACTTGTGAGATTCTTCTGTGTCTAATTGGGGATTGTTAATTAAAGCAAGACAACCTATGGGGACTCTGGGGGGAAGTTCATTGGTTTCTGCAGTGGTCGTTCTCTTGTCAACTACTTTTTCCAATTTCTTCGTTACTATTTTATGGGCTTCTTCTAGTCTTTCGGCATGCTTCGTAATATAGGCGGGATAATCGGCATGTTCTGCTGCACTTATGATCTGGGTATCCAAGGGTAGGGTGGCTTTTCTGCCAAATAATAGAAAATGTGGGGAGAATCCTGTTGTTACTTTGGGGCTAGTGCAGACTGTTACTAGGGCTGCGGGTATTAATAAATCCCAATCACCGTGATCCTTATTGATCAGGCAGGTGATAATTGATTTAACTTGCTTATTGAAACATTCAACTAATCCGTTAGATTGGGCATTGGGTAGTAAAGGTGTGGCGAATATTGTAAAGTTCGCAGAAAGCATTAAATTGTTTGCTGGCAAAAGTTTTTCCGTTGTCAGTATGAATCCAGGTGGGCTGTCCGTATTCTGCTACTATTCGTTCGAGTAGTATTTTAATAACTGTGTCTGATTTTTGATTTCTAATAGGGAATCACTCCACATTGGGCTGTTAAGATGTATTTATAGACGTCTCGAAGGTGGTGACCAGGTGGTAGTGGTCCCACTAGGTCGATAGCGAGATGGGATAGACGCTGCTTTATTTGACAGCTCGGGGTTCTAGATGGATTCGTGGTCCTGACTTTGCTCGATAGCAGATCTCACTGGCGAACATGTGCGTCGGTGTCTTTGTAGCACTATGGCCAGTAGTAGAATCGAGATAGTCGGTGCCAAGTTTTCTCGAGGCCAAGATGTCCTCCAAACGGTGAGGTGTGACACTCGTGTAATAGGGCCTTTCGATACTCCTGCGGAATCACCAGTCGTGGGTGATTCGTTGTAGTGTGTTGTTGACTTCCTTGTGGGGGGTCAAAGTAGAGTCAGTATAGATATACGCTTGTAGTTGTCATAACTGTCACACGAATGTAGCGGAATTATTTTGGTGTTAGGCTCGAGCTGTGATTTTCCGAGTCTCCTCCTAAGAGTGATATGATAGTTGAGAACAGTGGTGATTGAGAGATGGAATCTCGCAGGTTGTCGAAGGCTGGGATCGGATGCAAGAGTGTGATCTCTAGTATACGAGAAAGGCAATCGGCAACGGAATTGGACTTGCCAGCGATGTATCGCAGTTGAAAATTGTAATTCTGTAGATAGAGGATCCATTTTTGCAGGCGTCTAGACAGAGGTTGTTTGTTGGTGAACAGCGACTGAAGTGGCTGGTGATCAGAGAATACGGTAAAATGCTGAAGCGAGATTGGTAGATATTTGTGGTGAGGACTGGTTGGTTTTTGGTGTTAGGTCGGCTGATCGGCGACATCGGTGTCCATTGAGGGTAGGGATCGGATTCTGTGGCCTGGGCGGAATTGCGAGGGGATCATAGAAATGGTATCGTATCTGTCCCTGCATTCTGTTGAGTAGTGACTTGTGTCGAGTGGTTCGGTTCCGTTGTCCAATAGCTAGTTGTTGTCAGTGTCGATGATGTTGGCGTCGTTGTTGTTGTCGAGTCGCTGGTCGTTGTCGGCGTTGTGGTGGTACTAGGGCTTGTCGTGGAACTTGTCGTTCGATGGGTGTTTGTTGTAGCAGTTGTCTTTGTAGTCGTTGGTGCTGCTAGAGTCGTTGGAGTCGAAGCCTTTGGGAAGGAGTTGTTTCTGTGGTCGCTGTTTCTTCTGTTGTGGTTGCAATAGTGGTTATGGTTGTAGTCGTTATGGCTGCGGTAGTCGTTGTAGTTGCCGGGAAGCGAGTAGATGAATTCGTCGCTGTCGAGGTGGTTAACGTTGGAGTGGTAGTCGTCTTAGTGGTTGGTCTTATTGTGGCCATCTGATCCGAAGGTAATGAGCGGCTTGAACGTGTTTTCCTTGTTCAGTGAGGTACAGCTTCTTTGTTCCCGTAGAGCATTGTAGCGTGTGTTTCGGGAGCCGAGCTGAAAGTTAAAGCCAAAGTTTGCTCGGTGTTAATGAATAAGTTCGCATGTTGTTGACCTTCTAAGGTGCGAAACGGTATGAGTGTACAGTCTGTTTGAGGTGTTACTGTCCAGGCGAGGGCCAATTTTCGTTCACCAGTTGCAGTGAGTCTAGAAACTGCGGGCTGTTAGTGGACTCCAGGCATCGGTTAACAGTTGGTGTGGTAGATTGTAGCATATCATTTGTTCAACTGTAGTGGGTATAGTGCACCCTTTCGATGAGTACTGGCAGTTTCGGATCGGAAAAGCGTGATATCATCGGCTCAGTTGGACTGGCGAATGCTGCGACGTTCGGGATCAGTGTTGATGTCGAAAAAGTTGTTGTTCGGAGTGCGTTGCAGTCGCCGAGTATGTCGCTCAGGGTGCGTGTGCAGAATAGCTGTTGGTCTGAGACGGTGTTTATTACTTGTAGTTGTCCGTCGGGTGAATTCCGTGAGTCGACCCATTGTGTGCGTTCAGCTGGGGTGACTGTCTTTGGCGTGACTGTTATTCTGGCGTCGCGGAAAGACCGTAGATATTTTCCTATCCGTGAGCAAGCTACGGTAATGTCCTCGCGATAGCAGACGTTCATCATTATCCTTGTCTGTGCGATGTTCGATGTGTAGAGCTGGAGCTTTAGTGGAATGGCATGTAATCGTCGTGGGTTAAAGTTTTCGCACTGTATTTCTGTTGGGATCTTAGATTCGTACTGGACCATTCAGAGGACAGATCATTGGTGTATCTAGATACTGTGGATGGTCGACGAATGTCAGTTTGTCCATGGCATTGGCAAGGCCTAAGAAGGTAGAGAGTAGTAGCCAGAAAAGTAGGATGTTCACCGTTGGTGTAGTGAAGTAAGGCGGATGCGTGTTCCTGGATGTCGGCGTTTCTTAGTTGAGGCTTTGATCGAGCTCGTGGTTGGGGTTGTGGCAGTCGGTGTTGGCCAGTCGTAGCAAGCAATAACTTGGGAGGTCTGCGATTTCGGGTCGTTGGGCCCGTTGTTTCAGTTGACGTTTTAGTTCACGTGAGAGGAGGTGTTGATCTCCTGTGCCGTGGAAGTAGAGCGAAGTGGAGGCTTGTGGTGAAGGCTCTACTGCAGGGGTCGAAGTGCTGTTTATTGGTGGTTTCTCAGCCTGTTCGGCGAAGGTAACCTGGAGCGCATTGACCGTGGCTTTAGCGCCATGAGCCGATGGTGAGCGTGACCGGTTTCCTTGATTGTCGCTGCGTCCTGGAGTAGTTGCCGTTGTAACGGCGTTGTTGTGTAGCAAAATGCAGTCTTCGGCCGTCGGAGCGTGATAGTTGGAGGAAGCGGCAGTCCTTGTAGTGGCCGTCTCTATAGTGGTCAAGAGATTCTGGAGCTGTTCTATGCATTAGCGAATACGGTGTTAGTAAAAGCGCATTGGTGGGAAAAACGCATAGAATATTGTTAGAAGAAATGGCGACATTTCACATATAAACGGATCTCATCACCATTTGAAACACAACAGACAGCCCTGTAGTAGTCACTTCTTCTCAGTCCATGACGTCTACTTCGTCAACTGGGTCATCTCGAACGTCCACGGCCCAATTGGTCACGACAATCTCGGTTGTGACGCCTTCTTCGTTTACGTATTCGTATGTCTCGTGCTCAACTTCCAAGGCCAGACGAAATTCTTCGTCTTCCTTGGCAAATCGGCGATTGCCTTGTATTTTAAAATCGTTGTAAGGCAATATCCAGTAAATGGCAGAGCCATGTAACGCATCGCTAGCTCGTAGTACGCCACATACTCTTACGCCTTTATCCCCACACAGCCCTTCCCTTTTAGACCAGTCCTATGTACATGTGTATATGTACGAGTATTTGTCCACTGTACATCTCTATGCAACTCCGCCCTGGTCGATGTCCCTCGCCCTTTGCTACCCTCTACCCACCTATCGACTCCCCCGTTGGTCCGCTTGACCACGCTCAAATAAGTACTAAAAAATAAAAAAATAAAAAATAAATACTAAAAAATTCTCCCCCTTCTCCCTACATGGGCCGTTTAGCCGTTGCTAATTTTAGAAAGTGACGAGTTCTTTGAATGTTGGCTTTGACATATTTGCCTGAATAACAGCAGGCTCTGATGAGGTAACAAGTTTCAGGTTTGTTCTTTTTCGCTCATTCTCAAGAGTCTTACCATAGACAGAGTTGTTGGTCAACTTCAAGAGGTTCTTGTCAAAGTCGTTGGTTGCTTTGGTCCTAAACTGGGTGTTCTTATCAATGTAGGGTTTCATCCACGCTTCGTCTGTAAATGTAAGAGCCCTGTGAACGTTGATGACCCTGCAACCCAGTGAGATGAAATACTGAAGCAGTTTGTAATGGATTTTGTAACGTGTCTTGTTTAGATTCTGTGTTAGTTTCTCTGTATGTTCTCTCTCTGTTCCTGACAGGTGCCAAAGTTCCATTGGGAGTTTAGATTATTTTCGGGCACTTGATGTTCTCAGGGAAGGGTGGAAAGTCAGAAATAGTCGTGAAGCTCTGGTGGAATGTAAACATCAACCTCATAAATGCCGGGTATTGAAAAGTCCCATTTCGATTCAGATAGCCATCGCCCACCCGTAGAGATTATTTGCGTCCAAGTAAGTAATGTAGTTTAAAGGCTGCTCCTTATTGTAAGATTCAATGTAGGGATTGTTTACTTTTGCATACCTGTTAACGCAAATTGAGACCCCCTCGCTTTGACGATTCGACAAAATTGTACATGTCAATGTCTGTAAGAAGTCTAAGAAGAAATAACTAAGACGAGAAAGACTAGCACTTCGTGCAAATTTAGAAGTTCTCGAACAGGAGCGTCCACAGTAAGCAGTCCCTGCCGGGCTAGTGCGGGATTAGATTGATGGTGCTAGCTTCGGGCGATCTAAGCTGGCCTGCTAATTGATAGCAGGAGCAATCAGAAGCAGGCACACGCAACGTCGGGAGTCTTGGGAGTTCAAACTTAAGCTCAAACTTGGCTCACAAACTTAGAGACTATGACTGATATAGAGAGGCAGAAAACGGAAACGCGCGGGGGTTGACTGAACCAAGCCATGAGAGGGGCTGCATTTATAGTGCACCATATCACGAAAGACCCCCGCTGAGTGACTGTGTTGCTATTTTTAGCAACGATCGAGCGGGTTCTGCCACAGAGGAGGCAGGGGTCCTGGCGCACGTGATGTCCCCATAAACACGAGCCCAGCGTACAATCATGAAATCATTGCACTTTGGACTAAAGAAGGAAGAACGCCCTGTCATGTGACTGGCTCACATGACAAAGGGGAAAAAGGCCCTTAAGTGAAGGCACTCGTGACCTCGGGACCGGAAAACAGGACAGCACTCTTAATTTGGAGATGCCAAACAGAGAACAAAACAGAGGCAGGCCAGACCAAGCTGTCTGGGCACTGCAAAACGAGAACACGAGACAAAAGGGGGCAAACGAGGACAAACAGACAGACAGGCAAACTGGCAAGGGACAGGCCAGAGGACAGGCGAGAATGGACAGGCAACTGCCCAGCGGCAGACAGAAGCCTGAGGCGAGGGCGAGGGAAACAGGTGACTAGTGCGGCGCCTAACCAAATATCGACTAACTACACTCTCCCCGTTCAAATAAAGAGGGGGAGTGAAGCGCTGCGCGCTTTATTTAAAAATAGAACAAATGCAAGTTTTAATGAAAAACGCTAACATGGCAAATGCTGCAGATAAATTGCTGTTGAGATGGCTGCTGTAAGAAATTAATGCTGGCTGGGCGGGGGCCACAAAAGGATGGAAGTCCAGTACGGCGGGGGCGTTGGCCCGCTACTGAACGCTTAAATGTCACGGGGCGCCGGCCAACTTAAGAAATGGCGGCTATATATTGACGTAGGGGCGCCGGCCCACGGTAGAATGGCGCCTAAATACATTTAGCAGCAATTCACCCCTTTAAAAGTGAGCACCAAGGGGTTGCAAAAACGCTTCGGTCCTGAATAAATGAGACGAATCCAGGGTGCTCCCCGCTCAGGCTGAAACTGGAGCATTCCCTGAGGGCAAGAGAACCTGAACTAAGTGGGCGCAACATCAGCGCGGCATGCAATGCACGGACATCAGAGGGGAGAGGAGAACCTCGCGCAGGAGACTTCGCGGGTGGCGGAAATCTGTCAGGGCTAGAGCGTATCGCTTCAGCGCGATTCAGATGTACCGCGGTGGTGGGCAGGCCAGGGCCGCCAGCAGGTCATCCTCGCCGCTGTCGAGATGCCGAGCGACCCAAATCGCCACCAGGTGCACGGCGTAGGGCCGATACGGCTGCTGCAGATCGGAGCCGCCCAACCGGACAGCAGGGTCGATCGCTCCTTGGCAGTCGTGTGGCGCAGGCCGCTCCAAACTGGCCCGGCGAATGTCAAGGGCCAGTTGCCGTGCCGGGCGGTGTCGACCAGGATGTTGCGCGCCAGGCAGGCCCCTGTGGATAGCAGTGCGGCTCTATCTTCGTCAGCGGGCGATGCCGGCCCTGGAGCATCCGTCTGGACGCTCGCGTCCACCAGTTGCGGCAGCTCTTCGGGGGTGGGCGGCGGAGCGCGGGGCAGTTCCCTGGACAGGGCTTCGGCTAGGCCTTCCCAAGTGCCGACTGCCTCGGCCGGCTCCTCCCGGTTGGCCTTCGGCGGTTGGTTGTCGTCCGCCAGGGACATCGGCGACCCGGGCATCCCTGACTGGTCACCGTGAGTTCCGGGGTGCGCAGGGCCCACGGACCTGCCACAGTCGCGTTGGCAAACCTCTAGATGGTCGGAAGGCTCCAAGGCAGCATCTGCAAAAGTGGTTCTGATTTGGAGGCGGACCGCAGCTAAGCCGCGGGTTACCTCCTGCTCCAGTTGGGCATACGCGACAGCCGCGGCTAATCGCTGGGCAGTCACGCGTCGGACTGTAGTGCCACCCGGAGGTGAGTCAGCCGTGAGGTCGATGACCTCGGTAAGCTCAGTTCGGTCAGTGCGTTGACCTCGGTGGTCGGGTCGGCGCCGTCGCGGCTCAGGTGATGGCGAGCTATTGCGCCGAGCTCGCTCATTCCAGCGCCAGGGTGACCTCTCTGGGCGCTGCTGGTCATTATGCTGCCTCGGCTGCCGTACGGCCAGGGGTCAGCGCGGGATTCCCATGGCCTCTGGGGAGGGCGGGGTTCCCGGCCTTCGCTGGCTCCGGCTTGGCCGGCCTCGCTCAGCCTCAGAAGAAGAGCTTGAGCTCGCTTGACGCGGGCGTTTGTGCATTGCTGCGCTGAAATGTTTCAATTTGTGCACGCGCATGCGGGCGGTGCGACTAAAATTTAGTTTTTTTTGGCCCTAGGATCGCTAATCAGAAGCCTCTCGGGCGGCCTCCGATCCCTAACTGGCCTACCTACGGCTACCGGTAAGGGAGACGCTTCCACCTGAACGGTGCAAGATGATGGCGCAGGAGACTGCGCCGCAGAAAAAGGTTCGGGAAGGGGGACGCATGGACAGGTGAAAACGAAGCAACGGATGCAGACGCATTCACACCAGGCACATTAACATGGCGATCACCATACGGCAGTGGCTCACGCCGAAATTCACTTGCCTGGTTCGCTGGTGTCGTGACCGGTTCACCTGGCCGCACATCCGGGATCGTTAACGGCCGGAAGTGCCATCGGAACGCCGGCCATGCGTCATTGTCATCATCGTCATCCTCCAGATCATCCTCCGGGATCGGTGTCAGGGTCGCGGGTCCTGCACCATCCGAAACGTCGGTCGACCTGCGGCGCTTTTTGGCCTTGTCGACCTCCGGTTCCGAAGTCAGCTGGTAGTCGGGATCAGGCATGAGGCAGCAAATTCCGGCGATGGACAATTAGCTCGTCACGCCTGGCCCGCGGGTTTGGTAGTCTACGGTGAATCTTGTAGACGACCTCGCCCTTAGGTTCGACTACCTCGTACAGCGCTTTGCGAGGTCGATGGAACTTCGCCACCTCATCCGATTCGAGCACCGGGTTGTTGAGGAAAACCAGGTCACCAGGTTTGAGCTTCTTAACGGCGGGCAGGTTCGAGTAGTGCTCGTCGCGCAGCTACTCGTCGATGCAGATGCAGGCGGTCTTTGGCTAGCTCGGTCGCATCGTCTAAGCGGCGCTGGAAGTCCTTGACGTAGTCGGGCAGATCGGCATACTCGGGCATCTTCTTGATCGCGTTGTCGATTGGGAGTCGAAAGTCACGACCAAACACCAGGTAGTGAGGCGTGAAACCTGTCATAGAGCGGATAGCCATCAGACAGGCTGGGAGAAAGGTGTCCCAGTCGTTATGGTTGCGCTCGAGGAGGCAGGTGAGGACGCTCTTCAGCTGCTTGTTGAGGTTCTCGACTTGCCCATTAGAAGCTGGATTGTAGGTTGTTGTCGTATGCCGGATGCCAAACAGGTCACAGAACTTCTTGAAAGCTGAGCAAGTAAAGTTGGTTCCTTGATCAGTGTATCCAGCAGGGTACACCAAAGTCAGGGATCAACCGCTCCTGCAGGATCTTGACAGTTTTGGCTTTCTGGTTCCCTACAGGATAGGCGAATGGGTAATTCGACGTTGCGTCGCACAGCGTCAAGATGTAGCGGTTCCCGCTCTTGCTATTCTGGGCAATAGGGCCTACTACGTCACAGTGTACTCTTCCCAGAACTTCACACACCGGAAAGCTCTGTACAGGTACTGGGTCTCGTCTTCGCGATTTACTTTCAAGACAGGCCCGGCACTTACTGATAAAGTTCTCGGTGACACGGGCTAATCCGAGTCTCCAGAATCGTTCACGTAGCCGCTTCAACGTCTTCGTCTGGCCGAGGTGTCCAAGCAGTGGCGAACTGTGGAGCTCCTGGAGCACCTGGGCATCGAGGCCTTCGGGCAGGACAAAACGAGAACACGAGACAAAGGGGGGCAAACGAGGACAAACAGACAGTCAGGCAAACGCGCAAGGAACAGGCCAGAGGACAGGCGAGAAGGGACAGGCAACTGCCAAGCGTCAGACAGAAGCCTGGGGCGAGGGCGAGGGAAACAGCTGACTAGTGCGGCGCCGAACTAAATAGTGACTCACTACACTAGATTGATATTAGGGACATTGATATCAACGCCGGGCAATATTTCCTCATGTACTCGCTGCATTCTAGTTTGCATCGCTACTTACTCTTGTAATTAGGCTCGTGTACTTTGTAATAAGAAACTGGAGAGACGATTGGAAGCAATTGTATTGAGAATTCATTAAAAAGAATTCAATAAAGAGAATTCAATTCAATAGTCGCAGAGCCAAACTAAGAGTAACAACACCAGGGTAGCTGAACAGTGCAGAGGTTTCAAGTGCAGTTTGCATGGAGTAGGATAGTAAAAACATGAATTCAAATTTTAACGAAATAAGTGCATACTACGGTTTTAGGAAGCCACTCCAGCCAAATGCGAGAAAAGAAAGGTTACAGAAAAATACTGTGGCCTGCTGACGGCGTCTTTTGCTGTGACGGAGGTCCATCGCATAAATACCAGCGGCTCGTTTCGAGCGCTTTTGTAGCATCGGATGTTGCTCACTTCACTATTCTTGCTGCGTGTGCGGCTGACGTTTGACGCTGTCAGCGACCCGACTCTCCACATTTATTGGCGTTACAGAAGCTGCCAGATCAGTTCCGTCGTAATAAGCATCGTTGGCGTATGCTTCTTCATTACTAAGGATTTCGCCTGGATATTGTGCCACAAAAGATCATTTTGTCAATAAGCAGGCCGCAAAGGCGCCTTCGCCCTTTAAGCCGGCGTCAGAAATAGGAACTGTGCTTTCGTCTTGACTGCGTAGCCGTGCCTCGATTTCTTGAGCTTTGGCTTGGGTCGCTGAATGGCGCTACTGTGAAGGGATAGCTTTAAAGGCTTAACTGCTGCTGCAACAGCTTCGAGCACTACTGCTTCGGGCAAAGCGGGTACCTCAGCTTGGGATGCTGCGGTATCGCCTTAGGCACTGGCCAATCGGAACATTTATATATTCCTCAAGTAAAGACATGTAACTCGTAACCATGGCCCTGCATTCATCAGCAGCTTTACGCTCAAACAGAATGTCCCAATTTTCGTACAATTCTGAAGGTGCTTGCGCATCGAAGTGGGTTAGCAAATATGGAAGCAAAACTTACATAGCTATGGATCCTCGAGAGTGCTTGCACCACGTCGGGATCCCGTCCATGCATGCAGTTTAGATGATAACGTAGGTGGTTGCTCCTCGTGCATGCCTCACAATAAGGGCAATTGAAAAAAGACAACTTTGTTTTTATGTCATTTTGTAAATAACTTAATTGTGGGTTGAACAGAAAACTGACGCATAGAAAGTGAGTTGTGAATGGCGATTGTTTCTTATATGATTTAGAGGGCGAGGTTGCCTTCGCCTCGTATAGTTTAAGGGTTCATGGGTTTAGGAGCCCGTCACCCATAGACAATAAATATAGGCCTTGACTTACTTGACTTAGCTCCAGGAAAATCCATGCATCCGAATGAAGCGAGGAGGCGTTGCCGCCCATTTTGCTAACCCCTGGCGACCACGGGCAGCTAGTGCTGCGGTGTCGTGTAGGGAGATCCGGTTGTGCCAGTGTTGGATACAAGGACTATTTGTGTAAAAAAGCTATATAATTGCTTTTTGGTTTACAGATTGCAAGAGCAAGCTGCATTTAGCTTAAACACAATATCATACCTTGAATGTAGCCCAAAAACTTTGATTGAAAAGCGAGCTCCCGATCAGATAGCGTGGCTGAACCAGATTTGCACGCCATGTTCCCCATGTCTTGTCCATTGAAATTACCAAATGCTTGCAGTCTAGTCGTCAGGATGACATTGACCATGTCGGTGACTGCTGTTGCCAAATTTCCGCGCCGGCATAGACGGAGATGATTAATCTGAGTGAAAGAGGAGTAAATTGGGCTTTAACTTGATTTCCATTAAAATCGGAACTCCGCTACTTTTACTACTACTGCATCCTCATAGGCAATAGCAAGCAGGGGAATTCAGAAATTAAAATGGATTAACGCTGAAACTTATCAAAGTCAAAACTCGCCCAGAAGGCAAATCAGTGAGGAAGCGAGCGTACTCTTTGCGTAACTTCCTGAAAAATTCTGCCTTTCAATGCAAGTATATAAACCATTCAGTACTAATAATGCGTTACGACCAGCAGCTATCGCAAGCTTCATCTTTAGTAAATGCTAGTAAAGTGACTGAAGTTTATGCATATGTGCATGATGGGGATCGCAACCTAATACATGTAAATATCATATGAATCTACACGTGAATAAGTGGGACTAAAATCTCATGAATATAAATTGTTGCAAATAATTACCGCACAAGCCTCAGGCTGGGGATTCCTCAGTGTCAGTGAAGAACACTGAATCATCGACATCAAATCGTTGTCTCTTCTGTTGCAGCTGCTTCGATCTGATGGCTGAATTTTGTCGTTTCGACCATCGGCGCATCTGCCTCTCAGATGCTTTACTTTTGTGCTGCTGGGCTGGGCTGCTGGGACGATCGGTAGCGTCTTTTAGAGCCCTCCTGGCAGCTCCCTCCATCTGCTGATGGCTGATAGGATTCCTCTTATAGGTTCGAGTCAGTGCCTCTGAATAAAAACGAGCGGAAAAAGTATGTGCTTAGCAAAAAAAACATACTAGAAAGAGTAGAGTTACTTCTGTTTTTGATCTTAGCTACTATGTCGGGGTAGCTGTTCTCTCGGGTCCCTGTTACGGACTACCTCCTCTATTGTTTCTTGTATTTTTTCCGTGAGTTTATCAACCACTTTGTCAAGTTCATCGGGAGTGGAGATACGGGATCGAGTCATACTGCAGTTTTCTAGTTTGTCTTGGAGAACGTATCTGAAAGCCTCCCAATCCGTGTGCCAGTAGCTTTTGGGTGGTTTTGGTTTAGCCTTGGAGTTGGGATCAATAAAAACTTTAACAATAATGGGTAGGTGGTCACTGTCGAGATCATCGCCAACAATGACATCACTGACAGAGTTAATCAGGTCAGGGGAGCAGATGCCTAGATCAAGGACATTACCAATAATGTTGCCCCCTCTATTATTAATCCTGGTGCAGTCACCAAAGGAGTTTAGGATGAAGGGGGGATCCGGATGGTTATCAAACCATTCATACAGTTGTTTCCCTGGGAAGTTTTCTACACTGTCACCGCCCAGCATAGAGTGGCGACAGTTGAGATCTCCTTTAAGTAAGGATCTAGGTTGGGAGAGCAGCTGCTCAAGCAGTGCAGTGCTGATTTGGTCAGGATTGGGAGCTCTGTAAATAAGGGAAATCCTGAGAGTGTTGCTGGGGTTATTGTTCGGAGTGACATTGAGGCTAATAAACTCATGGTTAGAGTTGTCATAAAATTTTTTAACGTTCGAAACATTTAAGGTATTTTTATAAGCAATTGCCAGACCTCTCCTGAAGTCAGGAGTGTCGTATCTGATAACAGCGTAGCCTTGTACATAAAACTTGTCCTTATCTCTGAGATCAGTTTCGGAGAAAAGACCAATGTCTATATTGTAATTGTGCAACCACATAATAATCTCGTGCATTTTGTTGCTAAGTTTATTGCAGTTTGGTGACCAATTTTCAGTGCGCTATTGGAATTTTTACTATTGAAAGCCATACGAAGGGCTTTAATTCGTAATTAATTTTCAGATTTCTCAGTGCTTAGGATCCGCCTCCGCTCACCAAAGTGGCTTTGGCTTCACCCGCCCTGGCAGCAGGCACCCTTCCGGGATTCAAGAAGGTCGCCAGGACCTCTGTCACTACCTGAATAGCAAGCTGGCTTGCTTCCCAGGCAGTGAGCAGACGCCCCGGTTCGATCTCCATAATCCGGTTGAGTGCCTCAAGTACCACCCCGAGCACATCATTCTGCGTGAAGCCCCTCTCACCGGTTACAACGTTGGGGGCAGCATTGTCCGTTATTGGTTCAGCTTGGGCTGGCTCAGCGCTGCTGGTCGGTGGTGCAGACTGCTTGCTCATTACCGGCACGGCGTTGTCAGCAGGAAGCGCGGTCTGATTGGTCACCATGTTCGGTTGGGCAGCAGCAGCGGCAGCGGCAGCGGCACGATTGGAGTAGACAATGGGGCCGAGAGTAGGCCTTGGTCTTGGTCTTGTCATGTCGACGTAGGACAGTGGCCCCGGCACACCAAAAGTCTCGGCCAAGAACTGACTATCTATCCTATCACTAGTACCCAGTTGCTCAGCAAAAAATATAAACTTTCACTGTTTTTATAATTCAAAAATGCATTAAAAACCTACATCTTAAAGTGACGAATGGTATCTGGAAAAAACAGCAAACAATAACAGTAACATGAATTTGTTTTTTAAAAATGAAAAGTAGTACAAACAGAAGTACAGCATATTTTTACACAATAATTTCATGAAAATGATAACATAAAAAAAAAGGAAAAAGAGCAAAATTGCTTATGAAACTAAATGGAATAGTTATTCCATTCCATAAATGCTATGTAGATCTCAAAAACTCTTTTACACATATAATTAATATTCTAATCGAAAATTATTGTTACAGGGGTAATTAACTATTATAAACTATTCCACCGATGTCACCAAGTTGTTACAGGGGTGCCCTTATTATTCTCTAAATTCCACCGCAATCACCAAGTTGTTACAGGGGTGCCCTTATTATTCTCTAAATTCCACCGCAATCACCAAGTTGTTACAGGTCTCTTTACTGTTATTGAATTTTATCTCACTGTGCCACCAAGTTGTTGTAGGGGGTTTGGCTATAATTCTATAATTTTATTATATTAGCTTATTAAATTCGTTATGAGCTACTAAAATACGGTGTTACTGAGGTAAGACTATGGGCTTTCACGTAAGCACGGATTGCCCTGGTAGCGCGCAGTGCCCGAGCGGCAAGACACTGTTTAGCTAGGAGAAAGGGGGTGACTAAGTCCTCTAGCAGCGTCCTCCAATGGATCGAGTTTGCCCGGTGAATTTCAATTTCCTCTTACGGAT
Organism: Macrostomum lignano; assembly: GCA_002269645.1. Lineage (NCBI taxonomy): Eukaryota > Metazoa > Platyhelminthes > Macrostomidae > Macrostomum > Macrostomum lignano. Next base: position 61,007 of record NIVC01001600.1, on the reverse strand, counting down.
TTTCTTTTGTCATATACGACTTTCCATTGGTTGTTCAGTTCGAACAGTTTATTTGGATATTTCTCCTCTTTCTATTGGCTGGTTACGCCTCTGCTTTTTGCTAGTACGCTATTGGCTCTTCGACAATTCGTCTCTTACTCTTGGTAATTTCTACCTCTAGTCCAATGAGCATTCGCTCTTAGTTTTTATCAAATGAAGGAAGGTTTGGAACACTTCTTCGATTTTTATAGGCAATTCACCTATGAACCAAAAGATCTAAACTTCGGTTGCCTCTCTGGGCGCAAAATTTGCTTGTATTTATAGGAAAATTGGGGTGGGGAACAAGACGCGTTTAAAAAAAATTCTAAAAATATACGTTTCCATAGTAAAGGCGGGAATTTAAAACTTGGCCTCTCTCATTATGTATATTTTCAAATAGTATAGTGTGACGACGTCGTTAGCATCTTAAATTTTTAGTTTCTATGTGAGTTTTTATTACTTAAAATTATTGTAGTTGATTAATTTGCAGGTTTCCCAGCTATTAATTTAATGTAACTTATTTAGAAAAAATGTACTTGAAGTTTTATTTATTTAAGTCCAAGTTATTACTACTTTTTTTGATAGACATCTTAGGTTTAAATGAACCGGTTTTCCCCGCCAATTTAAATTGTTGCTCGCGCTCGTTTTTGTTCTCTCCGCTACTCGGCATTTTGTCTCGTACCATGCGTGTCAACACTACTAATAATTAAACTAGCTAACCAATAAATAAATAACTAATAGATAATTAACAAATAATTAATTAATCACTGACTACATCTCGAACTCGCTACGTCACAATAGTTTTGCATCAGTAACTTTCTTTTTAGTATATCTCTATTTAAAACCATACAAATTATGTACGTATAAAGTTTACTTTTTTCACATTTTTTATAACTTTTAGTAATCGAACTATTTTTAAAAGCACTAATACACACTATTTTGTTTTAATGTATCCAGCACCATCGACCCCGCTTTTCTTGCTATAAATATAATAAAAAAATATAATGGAAACTAACTTTGCTTGCCTTAGGCTCGTGCCTCATTTGAGTGTCGACTTTTTGTTCTGAAAATAGCAGTTTAGTCATTGCTCTTTATTTCATGGTCGTTTTGTCCCTCTTCCCCAGAAAAACATTTTGTTCAATATAGTGGGCGTGTTGCCACCTTTTTCTCCCCCCATGGTGTACAGTACAGACCCACAGGCGTCCTGCCTAATCCCCCAGACTTCTGACAGGCGTTCCGCCTATTCCCCAGATGTACTGTCTACCAGGCGTCTTGTCTATCTCCAAGATCTCCTGTCTATTAGGCGTACTGCCCTCCTCTCTAAAGGACGTTCGATCCAGCAATAGCACCCTGTCATTCCCCACCGGTATTCCCTATTAGGCAATAGAGTCTCCTAAAGTAGTGCGTCCCGTTTTTTCAAGGCAACTTTAGTCCGCCGCCTTGTTCCTATCCTAATAGCTAATTCCAATCTAAATAGGATGTCTTACTATTTAGATATAAATAGTGTCTTACTGCTCGGGCATTGAAACGCTACCAGTGTCCTTAAAGTACACTCTTATTAGAAATAGAAATTCTCCCCACAATTTTTGGAAAACCCCAGTCGCCTAAGGAATTTGGTAACAATAAGTGGGATTAATCCTCTAAACAGAAGAACCCCCTTCTTTTGTGATGGTTTGTGATGTGATATTTGTATGTTTTTGTGAAATAACATAAGGGCCATGTGGGGGTAACACTTACAGCCCTATATTATAATGTTTTCAGAATAATATAAAATATACTCTGAGAGTTCACACATGGTTCTCACTCTTTGCTAGTATTGTACACGCCATTTTAAATGCGCCTACCGCCTTGCTGAATTCTTAATTACACCAAAAGCAAATTTTACTCACATGTAAGTCGTGTTCCCTGTGAGATCTGTTCCAAGGAAGGGCAGCTTTGACATTAGCTGACAAATTGTCCACATGCAAGTAAAAACAACTATGGCTCTACGGCGCATGAAACTGAGCAAAAGTATGCTCCGGACAAAATTTTAGTTTTTGGGGGAAAGCCAGCTCTTTCACAGTGTGACTTGCGCCCGCAGCCATCGCACTGGATCCACTGTAGCACTGCATCATTTGGTTTTAGGCAGACATCCGCCTGACATACCTCAACTTCTAGAGCTGCATGGCTATTCACCCCTTCATGTCTACGGCCCTGTCCACGGACACGACCACGTCCACTGCTTCGACCTCGACGCGCATCACTGCCAGCAGCAGCATCAGCATCAGCACTAGCAACTGCTGGACTAACAAGCCTCAGTCGCCGGGTCGATTTTGCTGTTTTGAGCGGCTCCCAAACCTTTGGCTCGTCACACGTGCATGATACTAATGCTGGACAGACGCACGAAAGGTCCCTGTATTCAATACCTCGCTCAGACTTCCAGACGTGGTTTATCTTTGAAGCCCCGGGCATTTTATTCAGGTTCAGCATGAGCAACACATTCGTGAACTCGATGTCGCGAGCTTCTACGTGCCACGTCAGCACTCCCAGTGCATTGTCAGTCTTAAAAGCATCCAAGACATCTTCTGGTGTCACAACGTTGCTGCTTGTTGCCACCACAAGGTCACAGCGGCGCTTCACAGCAGCACCGACTCCGTCAGCCGCACCTTTGCCGTGCCCTGCTTCTGTGTAGATCCACTACCAGTTAAAAATTTCTAAGCGGAGTAGCAGCCGATGGAATATATAAAGCATGTTCTGTACTGGCTCGATGGTGAATCCGAGATTACAGAGATGCGTGTAAGTGGCGTTCCCATGTCACTGAACTTCTGCTTGAAAAAGCGGATAACTGGTTGCAGGTGAGCGGCAATAGCATCAGCAGTCTGGCGTTCACCAGATACGGACACAAAGGAGCGCGGTGACTGGCCCGCTATGTACGCAACGTCCTGGTGAATTACAATCTGCTCCTGGTCCCTAAAGTGGGTCGCCTGCACCTCCTTGTTATACTTGGTGCCGTAATTTTCCGAAAAATCGACGTGAAGCACCAGATGTCCGGGCTCCAGCGCCGACTTTAGACGACGAATCGCAAAACACTGGTTCCTGAGACGCATCAGGTGACCAGCAAATCTTTCCAGGTGTTGTTGGAACATTTTGACAGCGTCCTCACTCTTCATAGTCTCCCGGATGACTTCAACGCCACTACGGCCGCCAGTCAATGGTCGCCACGCGTGGAATGTCACCTCCGACTTACTTGCTGCCGTAGAAGTGATGGGCGACTTTCTTACACACTTGTTGCACTGTCGCAAAAGGCAGGCATTTGACTTGTCAGAGCAGACAATCAAAATTAGAAGATCACGCAAGTTGGTGGTGATGGTCAGCCCTGCCGAGTGCATGCCTTTTGCCAGCAGCTCCAAGTTTGTGCACTGCATACACATGCAGAGGTTGCGATCGCACAAGCGGGGCTGTACCAGATGCCATGGCTTCCATCGGTAAAAGGTTGCCAAACTGATCTTGGCGTTTGGATTTTCAATCATGAATTTGTTGTACAGCGCCCGGACTGTTGTCGTCAGATAACGCTTCTGTCGCTTCTTCTCTCACATTAGTGCATGGATCTCTCCGGGTGATGGTCTCATGCTTGGAGGCACTAGATCGAGAGTTTTCCTCATCAAGGAAAGTTTGTCACGGCCATTCGTAGGATACTTACACGCTTCGCAGATTTTTCCTTTTAAACTTTTTGAGTGAACCCGAATAGTTTTACAACGTCTCTTTGACTGGATTCCTCAACTTCTCGACAAACCATACGAAACAACCGTCGACAGTATTTTTGGCGCCTAACGGCTGCTAGCGTCTGCATGATTTTGGCATTTGAGCTCAGCGCTTCATCTCTGTGCATTTTTTGCAGCAGCTATTGCTTGGTTGGCCTTTTTTAACTTGTGACGCAAGACCTTGCGACGATTCTCAGAAGCGGCAAACTTCGTAGCAATTTCTTCTATCTTTAACTTCAGCTTGCTTCGCTCTCTTTTTCTTGCAGCCTCAGACCGAGAAACAGCTGAGTTATTTTGGTCATTATTTTCCTGTGTTAGTGTCTTTTGGCATGAAAGACTTCTCTATTCGTTGCTGCTTCCGATGAGCCCTAAAACCGCTATAGTCGCCAAACTTCTTTTCGATGTACCTTCGATCAAACTCTCGCTTCTTTTCTCGCCTGGTTGATTTGAAAGGCATGGCTGCAAGGAATTTAAAATGACATGGTTACTTGGAATTCTAGACTGTTATTTGTATTTTATATTTGTACTTATATTTTGTATATATATTTTGTACTTTTTGTACTTATATATTTGTATTTATACTGCTGCATGTCCAGCTTTCACTAGGAGTTTTGCTTCCAATAACGAGACAGATTACAGCTGGTACGCCGATTTTTGCTCCTGAATCAGTCAAATGTTATTCTGTTTAGCCTAGCTACATGTAAATGAAACTCATCCCACATTTAGAATTTTAGACTAAAGAAATGAACTTGAGATCTGAAATCTTGAATGTTTCGTCGTTATTAAAGCATTATTTCAAACGCTGCTAATATGAACAGCAAGTATCCTACCGATGTTTCCCTTTTCCATCGTTCCTTATTTCCTTTATATGTATATAATTCGTCACTTCTTTTTGATAAATCAGACGCAAAATGCACTACTTTGAGAAGTAGACAGACAGAAAGTAACTGAATTAATCTAATTTTAGCCGGAATCTATTGAATGTAAGATTATCCTAATAATATAATAGATATTTTGCAGTACACGTTGGGAGTCTTCTTTGATGTCAAAGGAGCCTTTGATGGAGTCTGGCTGGACTACCTTAAATATAAAATCTGGAAAAGTAAAATCCCGCACAACATGACACGCATTATAGCAAATTATCTGGATGACAGATCCGTGGAGCTAGTGGTTGGTGGAGCCCGGGGCGGGGTCTTTCAGCCTGCGGCGGGTGTCCCGCAGGGTGGGGTGCTCTCGCCTCTGCTCTTTATCATCTTCGCCAGCTCTATACCCAAGCCTACTGACAGCAAGGTCCGCTTTAGTCAATTCGCTGACGACTTAGCAGTATGGGCCTCCGCCAGAAAATCCACTATGTCCGCTAAAAGGCTTAACTCCTACTTCATTGTCCTCAAAAAGTGGCTTGACAATTTGGGCATTGTCATCAATCCCTCCAAAAGTAAAGCCATTTCCTTTTTCAAAGCTAATGGGAACAAAACAGGTCCAGACGATCCTCCAATTAAACTTGGACAGGACAAAATCAAGTACTATGATTCCGTCACCTTCCTAGGGATGGTTCTTGACAAACAGCTTAACTTTAGGGCCCATATCGACAAGGTAGCTGGGTCCTCCACTGCCAAAATGGCTGCGCTAACTAGGATAGCGAAAAACTCCAGGATTTCACAACTGGCTCTTCGCCTCATATATAGATCTTACATTGAGAGCACAATGACTTACGGCGCTCCAGTACTCATCAATCTACTGGCATCCCTTGTCAACAAGTTACAAATTCTGCAGAATAAGGCTCTTCGCCTCTCTTTAGATGCTCCGCCTTATACTAAAATCACATACTTACACCAGGTCACAAAGATGCCCATGGTTCAGGATCGACTCCTCTATCATGCTAAAAAATGGTACAAAAAAGCCCTGGAGAGTGAAATCCATGGGTTCAAGAATGACACCAAAGAATGGGCCAGGCCAGGATTCAGGGTCCCCTTTACTACTAAACTCAGACAAATTACGAGATGAATAACGCTAAAATGACTCTATCTAAAACTCGAGCACCTCAGTCCGGGGTCGGGTATACTAATGCTATGCTTACCACTTGTCATTCAAAGTACAATACTAATCTCACCCTGTTTTTACGTTTATACCCTCTCACAGTATTACTTTTTTAGTCTCTTTCTCAAGCATGTTTTTACACTATACACCCAAAATACTGTTTATTGTGGAGCCAGGTCCACTAGCTATTAGTATTATTAAGACTAAATATCTGAACGTTAGACTTACCGGTTGGGCTTGCTCTGTTGGGGTGCAGCTGTCTGGTTAGCCGATTCGAACATGTTTGCAAAACTCTCCCCTGCGGGCAGGGACCTCTATACTTACGACATTCTCTTAGTCCTCCCAGGGAATCCTTAGTTTTCGTAAGGTTGACAAACTTCGGCAGGATCCTATTTCACAGTGGCGACTACCTACTCTCTTTAGTAGTAAAGAATCTGGCCTCCATTTTTTATTAACCAATTCACCTAAAATAATTTTTTTGCTTTGTGGTTCACTGTATATATTTACACGTCAATATTTGTTTTAGGTTTACTAATCATATTTATCTGTTTTACTCAAATTCAATCATTTGTTTTAAATTGTCTCTCTATTGATTAGTTGAACCCTTTTATTTGTTTTAATTTTTTAGAATGTCATTATTGTATTAGAAAATATTTGTTTTACTTCCTCAAACTCGAATAAAATACTCAATGTATCTTTCAGACTAGAAACCAAAAATAAATTAATTGCGTAATAGCCCTTCCCAGGGCTGACGCGCAGGGCCCCTTGATAGCCCCTACTTACCAAATGAAATGAAAAAAAATAGATATTTTGCTATTTAAGTCTTCATATAAACGATTCTTAGAGGACGAGCGTACATGCATATTCAAATGGTATGCTAGACTGAAAAATGGCATGCAGATGCATCTAAATTATTATAGCTTCAAAATTCGAAAATTATTTGTAAACTATATACACTACTTTTTCTGATACTCAAAACAGACAGGACTTAAAATGCAGTATAGAAATTTTAATATTGATAGAGCTGGTTGTCCTGTTTTAATTTTTATAAGTGTAACTGTACTAGCATACTTTGAACAAATAGTTAGTTTAATGACAGTGATAAGTAATTCTGCGAACTTCAGCTATCAAAATTAATTTTTTTAATTGAAGCAAAAGAAACAGAAAAAACTAGATGATAACAACATTAAAATATGTTGTAAATTTATAGTATTACCTTACATGTATAGCTACACAAGTGATGAATCACACATTATGTACATTTATACCAAAAGTATCGACTTTTAACAGAAATGACTAAAAATGCTTCTAACCCCATATGTACTTTATTATTGTGGTAAGTTTCAGATCTGCAGTTTGCTCCAGGTCACCGTGCTGAATTTCGGGTTACAAAAATATGAGCATTTGTGTACATTTTCTGTATTTTTTTGCAATTTGTATTTCATACAAGTAAGCAATCCAAAAATAAAAAATGCCTAATTGTGCCATTGTTAGGAGTAGTTATTATTAATTTCGTGCATTTTAATCCTCTAGTTTCGTCAGAATGAATTTCGAATTGCACCAATTTTGTGGTAGGGAAAATTGACCTGTGTAAAGAACTTATTGATTTTCATAAAAACCTCTGCCGATTCTGTCCAGATACAATCATTAACGTGAGCATCTAATGTTCTCTAAAAAACAAAATTTTCCATTACTTTTTTCAACGAAAAAAAGTAGGACATGTATAAGTGGTCCGTAAAAGCTTTTAATTCAGAGTTGTAAATTTCAGTGCCAATATTTCTATGTCAAAAATACAGCAGCAAACAATATCTTTACTTTCTGTACTCTGAAACGCATAAATTAGATAGTTATCTGCAAAAAACATACGACCAAGTTAAGACAACAAATAAACATACTCTCAAAAGACTAAATAATGTGTAAAAATATAGTCAGTCAATCCGTGGAAAGTAATTTCTCGATAAAGATAAACTGCCGTTATAGGCTTATTTTCGCAACTTTTTGTAAAGCTTTATGTATAAATCAAGTATTTCTTCCTAACGTACACATTAGATTAATTTGCCTTCTGATTTTTCTTGACATTCTCAATATCTCAGAAGTTTTATAAAGCTTTTGTTTGTTTTAACGTACTAACCATTTTTTTAGAATGACCCGGCAGATCGGCCTTGAAATGCCCTATTCGACCTGTCGCTAGGATGAACCGCTTGAGGGCGCGGCGACAATTGCGAAACTTCATCTCCTGCGTGCCAGGACTGTTCTGCGGTTCGTCATCTTTTTGCTCAGGGGCTTGCTCCTCGCCTAGGTCCACTCTGAGTAGAGCCGCAAAGTCGATTCCTTCGGGCTGTTGGCTTGTCGTTACTTCATCCGATTCCTCGATCGTGTTGAGGCCCTCTTTATGTTGTCTGATCTCTTCCATTAATCTCGCCATCTCATCTATAAACTCTACTTCCTCTATTTTGGTCTCCCTCTCCAACTCTTCCAAATCTCTATCAATGACTAAATTCCCTTCTGGCTCGCTACCTTCTTCTTTTAGCTCCTGTTTCCGCTTCTTGCAGTCTTCTTCGCTGCTTGCTACATGCACGGCCCTAATTCACAGGGGTTCGTTCTCTTCTTGTTCCTCCTCGTGCCTTCTCTTTTGGCCATAGATCTTCTTAGGGTAGCTACGGAGTGGGGCGTCGGCCATCGTTTATTCAACTCTTGAGCCGTAAGAGGTTGAATGGGTTGAAGAATCCTCTGTACATAACTTTTTCTGACTTGGCCTAACAGTTCATCTATCTGGAGCATGACGCTCTCTCGCTGGTCTGGCTTTTAAATTATTCCCTATATTATTATTATTATTATTATTATTGTTATCATTCAATTGTCCTGGCATAACTCCTTGTACACCTAATAGATTATTTTGATTGTTATTTAGATGCTGCACTTGCTGATTTGGTACTGGCACTAACTGCACATGCACATTATTTTGATTTTGCTCTGGCATTAACTGCGCATTATTTTGACTTTGCACTGGCGTGAACTGCACTGCATCTCCATACTCATCCTCGCTTTCTGATTCGTTGTACACATTCGGCTGATTAGTTAATTGTTCCCTACTGCACTGCTTTCTCTGTTTTTTTGGCTTAGCACCAACTTCTTCCTGATACTCTACTTGTGGTGCTCTCATTTGATTATCCCTATGCATAATAAGTTCCTGTTTTCTAGCTTTTTTATTTTTTTAACTGGCCTCATCTTAAAGACTACTTCGGATAGTTGTTCTACAATTTCGTAAACTGGTCTTTTGTTTTCTGTAAAATTTTTAGCCTCTGTGTTGGCAATTACTGGATTATTGATAAATGCTAAACTTCCTACAGGCAATGTTTTCGGCTTAGGCTTATTAGAGTATTCCTGCCCACGGTTTTGTTTCACTAACTTTAATCTCTTTCTCGCTAGTTCTTGGCCTTCCTGCAGATTCATCTAATGTTCCTGGACATAAGATGGCAAAACTTGGAACTGCTTTGGCTCGTTCAGCTCATTTTCGCAGGGCATTTTGGCCTCTCCTAAGACTAAATAGTGCAGACTAAATCCTGTGGCAGTGTGCGTGCTGGTTCTCAGAGCTGTTATGCAACCTGGTAACAGAACGTCCCAGTTGGAATGCTTCTTCTCCAGTAAACAGTCGAGAATTGATTTAATCTGCTTATTAAGGTTTTCTACTAAGCCATTTGCTCTGCGGATGGTAACTAGTTGTTCAGGTGCGTCTAATGCCATGGAGGTCTAAAAATTTCTTAAAGGCCCTACCAGTGAACTGTGTTCCCTTGTCTGTGTGAATGCATTGTGGAATCCCAAAATCAGCGAAAACGTGTTCTTGCAAAATCTTGATAACTGTTTTAGCCTTCTGATTCTTAATTGCGTATGCGAATGGAAACTGGCTAGTGCTGTCTATGACTGAAAGTACATATTTGTTCTCTGAATTTCTAGTTTGGCCAATAGGTCCTATCAGATTTATGTGTAATCTACAAAACGGTTTGACTACAGGATAGTTCTGAATTGGTGCCTTAATTATTCGTCTAGTCTTACTTTCTAAGCATGGTTTACACCCTAGTAGGGAATCATGCAAAAATAATGCATTTCAAATGCGCATTATAATGCCATTAAATCTGATGTAATGCGATTATAATATATTATAATGCATAATTAATGCATAAATAATGCATTGAAAATGTGTGAATAATGCATTTTTAATTACTGTATTTATGTTAGTTGTAATAATAAGGGACTAGTAATAATAATTAGCCGTACAGCTAATGGTAAAAAAACTTAAAAGTCAGCCTGGAAAACAAATACGCTTCGCTGTTTGCTAGTTGAAACGCTGCAGAAAACATGAGTACATAATTAGGCACATAAGAAATATATATTTGGCACTGCAAATAATATTAGTAAAGGCGCAATCATTCCGTTTAAAAAATTTAACAATTAACTGTCAGAAAAATAATTGGCTAATTGAAAAAAGTCATTTATTTTACTAGGGATTTCAGTAGGTAATATTCTAGCGCTATGGCTACAATAATACTTTCATAAGGTTTTCTAGTTTCAAAATCTATAATTTCTGTAGCCAACGACTCTCTCTACTAGTTGATGCTTTATTAAGTAACTAAAAATAATGCAGCTACAAAAGTTTAGCCAACTATATATTCGCAATTATTTTAGTTAATAGCAGTTAATTTTTGAGTAATTAAAGATTGAAATTCAAATTTATAAAAATTTTCATCTCGTGGCATGCGCTTTTTGCCTGATGGGAAATTTACACTAAATTCAACAAATGACTTCATATTCAAAATACAACAAAAAATTTTGAATACAACAAATTCAAAAAAGAGCAAAATGAAACACTATTGACTGAATCTATTGACTTAAGTACTCAAGGCTCAATCATGCTCACACTCTTCCAAGAGGGGCACCAAACAAAAACAACCAGCGGGCAAATTCGGCAAATCAACATTAATTTTTATACACCTAGCAACAATTTCGGCCGAGCTAATAGTAGAGGCCTGCTGGCCAAGGCGCAGAGATGGAAAAATACAAACATTATGAAGTGGAACATCAGAACAAACAAATTCATGAAGTTCAGACGATGCAAAATTAAAAACTGAAAAAGGAGCCGTTGGGCTAAATAGAGGCTCGATTAAATTGCAATATTTTATAAGAACTTGACCAGTAAAACAGTCACCAAGACAGTCAGTGATGCAAAAAAATGAGCCTGAGCTTGTGAGGCAAAATGAGCTACATGTTGACAGCAAATTGTCTTTAGAAGTTGTACTCAAAACTTTCCCATCACTGGTCTTATTAGACTTAGATGAACCGACGTAATCTGGAGCAATAATAGATAGGGCATCGGAAATTTGAATATTTTCCTCGGCAATTCCTTGCCTTCCTTTCCTTGCAATGAGTACAATAGCAGGTTTAACCAGACAAAATTCTCACATATTTGCCTTGCTTGAAAGCGACTGCCGAAGTGCATTCTGTTAAAAGAATGCATTGCAGATTCAAAAGGGAACATTGACGCTGAATAAACGGGTCCAAAACGCTCATACTGTGCTGGCAGATGGCTGAGCAAGTGGAAGTTTAAAAGCTGAATTCGCTCGGAAAAAACTTAGGGCTAAGTCGCAAAAACACTTTGCATAGCTGCTTTAACGTAAGAACACACGAGTTGGGTGAATATAGTAAGACATAAATAGAATGCAAAAGAAGCAACAAGCTTCTAAATTCTTGGTCTTCAACTCGAGGTAAAAGAATGACAGGAAACAAATACAACGCAAAAAGTTTGTAATTTTTGGCCTTCCAAAGTGATAGCTTGCTTAATGGTGGAAAATTCGCGATGCCTTGAGGCATCTTCAGGCACTTAAGCTGGCTGTCGATGGCCTTAATTGAAGGAGTTCGAAGCACAAACCGGCAGTTACGGTTTTTAGAATCAGTTAAGTAACTTAAAACGTGCTTTACTTGGCCTTCCCATAAACAGTGCATCGGGTTGATGATAAAATTATCGGGAAATTTTACAATCCGAAGCAAAGTAGCGGCCCGCTTCACACCAAAAAAAGATTGCAATCCTTGAGTTTTCAGCACATGCAAGTGATTATTGTGCATAAGGGGAGTCCGTAATTCGATGCCTTCAACAGATGGAAATATTGTGATCGATCCTCTTTCGGAGACCTTGATACTTTTTCCTGGCAGTATACACTTTGGGCAAGCAAAACGCCCATTAAATTGCTTAATGCCAAACAAATGAGACAAAGCTGGTAGATCGCAAGTAAAAAAAGAGAAGTGCAGATAAAAGGAAATATTTTTTACCTTAACAACAGATGGTAAACGATCAATAATTATGGGTAGGTAAGTTTCAAAATCCCGCTTCCCACGACTGGCAAAAAGTGCAATAGTAATTATATTCGCGAACTTCTGACGCAACTTGATAGGTAAGTTAAAACAAATAGCACAAAATGGCCAAATAGACATATCCGCTGCTTTAAAGAAGTTGGCTCCATCTGCAGACAGGAGAAAATACAAATGCAATGTTGAGGAAGGTGCCTGTCCGGCTAATTCGGATGCAACTGCGGAGTTCAGTACGTCAGTTCTGAAACACTGGCTAAGCCTATTTTGGTATGCAAAGAGCACATCGAAATGCTTATCAACCATTACTTCAATCTGGTAACCAACATTCAAAAGCCAGATTCCTTCAAATAGATCGGAACGATGGTCACAACAGTTCAAAAGCAGACATACAGAGCATAATTTGATAACGAAGTCTTCTCTCAAAACAAATGAGCGACGCAAATGAGACACCATAACATCATAAGAAGCAGGAAATGTACCGCCCGGAACAACAAGTCGGACTAGGCGTAGCAGCCTGTCAAGAGCATGTACAGAAATAGAGGACAGGATCGTCCACAGCTTTAGTAGCGCACAAATTGTCTCTAAACAAAGGCCCTCGCCTTTAAATACTGACACAAGGAAGTTGCTTTCATCTGACTCCAGCTCGAAATCAAAGGCTATTGGAGCATCATTTGTAGTCCGCTGGTCTTCAAATTCTTTATCCTGGCCATTTGCATCATCATACACAGCAGATACTTGTTGCACATCGGATTTATCAGACACCGGTGTTGAACAAGAATGGGAAGAATTGGCAGAACTCAAGGAGCTGTACTCGCCTATGGAAGTGTCATAGTCGGAAACATAACTGTTATCAGATGAGACAGACATCTTAGACAATCGAGATGCCTCTGACTCAGAGGAAGGGCCGTCATTTGAGAAGTTCATAGCTGGAATTCCAGTGATGGAAGGGCTAAAATTATTTCGATCAAAACCACCGGCAAGAAGGGACAATATCTGCATTATTTTTACATTCCAATACTTTAAGGGGTTAACGCTTAAGGTTGAATCTAAGCTAATCCCCGTTTTATAATTTTACATAATACTAGACCCGTTGGACACTGTCACTGCAAAAAGTAAGAATTAAACTACGAACAATATTTCGCGACTGCCGGCACAGAAAATTAGAAGCAGCAATTCTGGTTCATAAAAATACGAAACTGATGCATGTCAGAAAAAAGACAATCAACAAAAAATGGCATGAAAAAACAACGCACACAAACTTAGCTAATTGTTCAAGGCGTCTATAAGCAGCACAAAACAAACAAAGCTAAGCGAACTCGTCCTCATCATCGTTCCCTTGGTGGCCATCGCCAGTCTTCTTCTTGTGACGATTACGAAACGAAGCCTCGGGGCCCATCCTATTCAGCGAGTCCTTTACGGCCGTCCAGGCACTGGCAGCCTGCTCTTTCGGCACTTGGAATACTTTGTTGAGGACGCCTAAAATTTGGAAATGTTTATGAGTATTTGTACAGCAGAAGCATCGAATAACAAGTAACAGAAGCAGTCAAGCAATATGAAAAAAAATTAATTAGACTATATAAACAGCGCTGAGCAAGCGAAATGTAAATGATAACAAATTATAAGTTTCAAGATGCAACAGAAAAGTACAAATGTATGTTATACAAAATAATCAACCAAATAAAACTGCAGGACTTACGCTTCAACTCCTCAATATTCTCAGATGAAGCCATTTTCCTCGAAGATGCCCCTGGGCTGAGGCCAAAAATGTGCGACAGCACATAGTACCGAATTCGGCACAAGCATAGGCTCTTATAAACTTGGATGTAGTTGAACGATTAAAGTCCATGAGGGTGTACTGTCGTCCGTCGTAACCCGTGAATTCCTTATGAAAAAATAATTTCATTTTTAGTATATTTGAAGCTATAAATGTTATATTCATGTATCAATAGTTTAAGCTATCTATTGGTATTTAGAATCAATTCGTGTATGCATTCTCTTTAGGGCGCTTTTTCTTAACATACATAGATTAGGCATTTGATTTGAGCTATTCCATAAAATAACACTTGCCTCATTTAGGAAGTCACTAGATGTTGGTTGATGCACTTGTGAAGCTGATTTTGCCATGGACTTCTTCAGCTTGTGCGCGATGAACCTTTTATGTTTGTCTGAAATAGATTGTATATACATTTGTTTTCATTGAGGTCTGGTTTCACAAATACAAACTAATTAACCTGATATTGAAAGTCCTAAGTACTATTGTATTAAGCACATGTGGAGCAATCATAGCTGTAGCTTTATTTAATTAATATCATTTTTTTTCATTTTTAATTTCAAATAACAATAATGAATAGAAATTTATTACATAGGATGTAGGATACAAGACATAGCAATAAGATATCTTACCAATCTCAGTGTGGAACTCTTCACGTGTAAGAAATTCGCTTCTTTCACTGCTTTTACACACTCCTGAACCTGATGTCTCGATTGACTCGTTGAGCAATTCCCTGGGTAGTCCACGCCTCTGTTCAGCCTGAATAGCTTCTAGTGCCTGCTCTAAATTTATCGTTGCCTCACGAGTGCCAGTGCGTACATTGGATAATTGTAACTCAGTGGCTCCTTGGCTTCTTGGCTTCTTCGCTGCATTACCAGTTCCAAGTGTTGAGCCACTAACTCGCTTAGTAGCAGACCTAGATGACTTGCTATTGCTTGAGAGGCTAGGGCCACTTGGCAAACCCTGACTGGGCATTGGACTTGGAGCTTCTAACTCCATAGATACATTATGCGATGGCAGCCATGACGCATCTTCATCAGAATTATCTTCTCTATCTGCAACTGAATCCTCACTTGAACTACTAGCTGCTCCACAGGGCTGATCAACAAAACTTCTCATGTGAGCTTGAACGCCTTCAGATAGATTCGCATTCTCCTTGTGTTCACTTATGTATTGATCCAACCTATTCTCGATCTGAATGATGCGAGAGCTGGATGCAGCAGCTATAAACATTCCACTGTAAATACCACCTTGGAGTGCCAATGGATAATCCTGGCCCTGGAATTTTAGATGGAATATAATCATTTTAGCAGAGAAAATATTAATGATAGCAGTCTTTCTAATAGATAAAAATTTCATAAGGTAATATAGGCTTCTATAAAAGAAAGCAACTTATAAGAAGTTAAAGTAGGCCAAGCTTAGCTTTGGGAGGATTTAGAAATGCTACCATAGGTAATCACAATCCTAATCCTAAGATAATAGTTTAGACAAGATTGCTGGACCATAGTCTAGATTATGGCAGGCATACAAAAATTTTACACTGATAAAAGTAAAAAAAATATACTGTACAAAATTTGTTTATTATTATATGCTAATTTTTAGACAATATATATTTTAAAAAATCCAAGAATAATAGACTACAATAATACATTTAAGACTTATAGACCAACCTATATTTTACCATATTTCATAAATAAATAATTCATAAATAAATTTTGAAAAATTACATTTTAAGTAATTCTTTAAAGTAAGAATGGCTAGATACATTTACATGCTAAATAATAGCTCATATAAAAATTCTGACTTAGCTGATAGGAAATTTTGACATAGATATTCAGAATTTATTTTATAAAAACAATAAAAACTTTGTAAAAATATTTATTAGACTATGGACTTCTTGAACTTTAGGTATATAAAATACTTCCGATTTTCCTATTATTCTGATACTTCCCCCAGAGTCTTAGAAGCTGTCAACAATTATAATAAAACAAAGAAAACTGCAAAAACTTACTTTTGGAGTTAAAAGGAGCTTGATTTGTTTACCCCTTATATTTAATTAGTGATAATTTGATGCAAGCAGTTTCAAAGAATTGTATGTTTGAAATTTAAACTTTTTTAGAATCATAACTTACAAAGATAAATTTAACTCTAATAAAAAGAGTGTCTATTCTAGTTTTTCTTCACTTAGTTTGTTAAAAGTGCCAAGCAAGAGTGCCATGCCAAATTTGTAGTGACCTTCGCGAAAGTTTGATGCATTAATTATGAATTATTTATTTCTAGAAATTTTCCTATAGAGTACAAATTAAATTCTCAAAATTTATAGTGTTTTTTTTTAAATGTTGACTTACAGTTTGCCACTGCCCTTATTAGCTTTTGATTTACTATTGTTCTCTCATTGTTGTGACTACTTGTTTATTTATATTTATTTCTATTAATTTGCATTGTTTTTCTATTCTAAAAGATAAATACAGCAGTTACTCATATCAATTAGTTTGATAAGATTATGATTTTTTTTCTATGGAGGTGTTAAATAACTAGTTAAATTTTTAATTTAAGCTTTATTACAATTACAATTACAATTTCCTCCCTGAATCCCTTTAGTTTCCAAATTTATTTACCTAATCTAAAATAGACCCCATGCCTCTATTGAAGTTCAAGTAGGTAAAATCAATCCTCATAAAGATTCTCCCTACCCTGAAACCCCCATTCCCTATGCTCTGGTAGTTGTCTTTAACTTGAGCTAGGCCTACGAAAGAATGAAGCTTAAATTTGAAAATAACACTATAAAAAACCTACTTAGAGACAAAACTATGATCCTATCAAAACTGCAACTATTTTATCTACCCAAAGTTCAAACATTTCCTGCCTATAAGCGTATATTATATAAGCAGACCTGCCTATAGCCGTATAGCGGCTATAAGGTCTAACAATATATACATGGCAGTGGCAGCCATGTCCATATATGTAACTAGGCCTAGGGGCATGCCAAATAGGAATACAAGAATTAAAATAGGCCTAGCCCCAGACAAAGTCTTTTAATAGACATTGACACTGACTAAGTTTATTCCAAATTTTATTAAAAAACTGAACCTATGTCCAAACTATGCTAGAATAAGAAATATAGACATTTTTTTACTTACAAAGACAAAAGTTGTAGAATTCCGAATGCCTTGCAGGGCAAGGCTACCGCGCGAAAAGTTATGGTATGATTTAGTTCTTCTGATAAAGAATAGTAGAAACTTTCCATCATATTGTGAATTTAAATTTTGAATTCGTTGTGGGGAGCGTCGAGACCTTCGAGATTGTCTTGTCGAAGCATTATATGATGCCATCCTATTGCATAAGTTTAAAGTTAAAGTTAATGTTAAATTAGTTCAATTTAGTTAAAAGCTAAAAAGGTAAAATCAATTAAATTTTGTAACTAGTCTAGCTGCATGCATGGCTTTATGAATTGCTGCTCTAGCGCTGATATATAATAATTTGATAACTGGCAATTTCAAAAGTTTTTGTCCTGATAAAAATAAAAACATTAGTTAAAACAAATTAGATAAGATGTAAAACAAAAGACAGCGGAACTGCTTTAAAACTAAAATGAAGTAAAAAGTATATTTTCGTTACAAAAGGTTTTGCGATGATAAATTAAGTACATTTACTAAAAGGCATTATATATAATAATTTAAAAAATTAGGAATTGATTTTTTTAACTCGTATTTAAAATGCATTATTTTTAATTGACTTCCAGCTAGTCAACTAGCGGTTATAATGTCCAAATTTAGATTAATAAAACAAGGATACATACTTGTATTATATCACAGAATATTTCTTAATAAATTAGCACTGTGTATTCAAAGTTTTCTCCCACATTTTGTGAGACTAAATTTGCATTATAATTTAAGTTCGAAATAATGCCTTTATAATGCATTATTTGCCATTTAGCATTAAAAATGCATTATTTTTGCATGATTCCCTACTAGGGCATTTGGCTACGTAGCATTCGACTGTTGTTGCTAATCCTAGCCTCCAAAATCGAGTTTTAATTCTCTGATAAGTTTTATCTCGACCTAGGTGTCCCGCTAACGGGGAATCACGCAATTGGTGAAAGACTTCACTATCCAGAGACTTTAGCAACACTACCTTTGGATCAGTCTGCCCCATAGATAAGTCTACTTTGAGTAGACCCTCCTCAATTCTGAGCAACTCATAATAACCTAGAAGGTTCTTACAGTCGTGGGTTAATTCTAGCCGTTCTTGAAATGTCTGTTTAGGCGAGTCATTCTCAATTGGATTTCTAACAGAGCCTACCGCCGGATCGGCTGGCTGTGCTGCGATCAATTGGTCATGGCAAACTGGGCTACAGAGATAGTCACTGAGCAGGGCATTGCGTGCAGGCGGATTTCTGGTTTTAGGCTCCTGTCCCTGTCTATTGTCTAGCCTACTGCTACTTAAGATCGAAGTATTGTGTCGGTTTGTGACAGTGTCTTGTGACGAACAGCATGACGGAACACCACTGCTCGAGCTACGGGTTTCGGCAAACGCGGAATTGCCTGAGCTGACAGTAGAAGCTAAAGCTGGGTCTATATTTACAGTTTCCCTACAGCTTAGCGACCTGGCATGTGGGGACATCTCATGGGTCGTTATGAGGTCGTTGCAGGGTGCAAATGCAGTCTTTAGGCCCTGTGAGCTTTAGTCCACTGGAGCGCAAAGCCTCACTGACTCTCTCGCATTTTCCCCTGCCATAAACGCTTCTTTGAGGAGGAAACCGTTGTGCAACTTGCCGGAATCAGATGTGCCGTCCCTCACCTTTACCATCGTGCCCTTTAGAAGTCACCACTGAAAAAATCGATGACAATTCTATAACAAAATTTCGTCATCGAATCGTGAGCGAAAATGGCACACAGGATCTGTACGAATCCAATGATAGATAGTTGACAGAAGTTTCGATACGATATTTAGTCATAGTCCACTTGAAGTACCAGTACGGAAATTTAAATCAACGAGGCTTTGAATTTTATTTTGTTGCATGAAGATCAGTTCTTCAGTGGAGCTGTGGATTTTTTCTTTTATTTAATGAAGTCACATTTACATGCACCATAAGCAAGACTGCAAGTCACAAACCTTACAAAAATAGTACGCGTATTTTTAAGCAAAAAGAATAATAAAATGAGACATGCATGCATATCAGTCCGGCCCTTGTACATTTAATTGAAAGTAGCCCATTTTTCATTTTAATTATTATAGAGTCGAATTTGACCACAGCACACATATAAACTTTGAATATACACTTTGCTAGTATTTCGGCAAAGCACAAGCGCTAAATTTTATTTTTGAGAAAAATAAAAAAGTAATCTGCTGTAAAGTGATTAAATGTCAGACTCCCGGATAGCAAATAATGCAAATTAGTGTACAGCGTATTCTGCTAATGAACATTGAAAAGTTTTGTGCAACTGGCATTACAGTGTTTAAAAATGTTTTGGTTACATAAGAATAAAATTGCAGTTGAAAACCCATTAAAATTAAGTAGCGAGTAAGTGTTAGCCATAGCATACAATAAATACAGACTGCATTACATAAATTTCTACAAGAGCTACTTGAACCCACTTACAGTAGTATAGTGGGAAGGTGTGCATGTAAAGCTATGAGTAGCAAGTAAATCCATGCGAGAATTATTCATGCTTGACGGAAACTACATGTACACCTGCAATTGTCTAAAATGTTTTACAAGCAAACTCATATCCTAAAAATAATATTTAATACTAATGCACAGCACTAATTTTGTTAATTAGTCCTTCTTAGGAAACAGTAAGGAAACCCATGTGATGCAGGTGAGTCGCTAAATTGTAAAATCCCAACCAATCGACTGGCTGAGTCTTAACGCATTCAGGTTTAAAACCATATACCATCCCATTTCTACCTCGTATGCTGTTCATTTACAACTTTATCGTAGAAGCGAATGTACTGTAAGAGGCTGTAGTTTTGACTGTTTCCTTCGCATCTCGATTCAAAGCGTACCGATTTTTTACATGCTTATATTATATTATATATTATATTATATTATATTATATTATATGTATATGTTGCAGTACCCGCCCAGTAATAATAAATTTACAAAAAAGGAACTACGAGTAAAAAGTACTTTCAAGTCAGGGCACAAATGACGAGTGTAGAATCACGTTCAGAATCAAAGCCGAAATGGACCTGATTGGCTAGCAGCTGCTTCATAGGTCTGACGCTGGCTCCAGCTCTGCTTCATTCCGCCTTTCTGCGCAGGAGCGTCGGCCAAAAAGTGGGCCAACTTCTCTATGATTTATTTTTCCGTAATTTTTCCTCCAGGCTGAATTATGGCCTCTACGGATTAAGTGGATTTTTTTACTGCGTATTATTTGCTGCTATCAAAACTTATTTAATCTTGTTATAAAATGGTATGAAGAGAAGTTTGACTGATAAGTGTAGCGTTTTTTCAGCTCGTATTGCTGTCGGCTAGAATTCCTATCTTTTAAATTTGTCACTGTAATTCTTTTTTAGATAAGTGATGCTCAAGCTTAAATGTATCAATTAACTGACTCACTGGACTGGATTATCCAAATTCAAATGAGGAACTAGTAAAGATTCCATTTCTATTTTTTGAATTTTTTTGTGAATAGGCTTATAACTCCTATTGAAGAAATAGTAAAGTGACAAATTATCTATAGTCGCCCTGGTTATTTGAAGATAAAGCTAGGATGCTGTTAAAGTGGCACACTTTTCAATGCGTTACAAGCTTACATTTTATCAGTTGCTCCACCTGTACGAAGCTTCGCTTAGGAGGCGAGGCTTTCCAGTTTGGTTGTATTGGCACTGTACGTCAGTGCTCATTAGGCGATTAGTCATTCGGCTGACCATGTCACGTAGATTTTCTTCACCTGAAAGCCGAAGCTCGTCGATCTGCAAAATGAACAGTATGGATAATTTCAATAGTTGTTTCTGTTTACCAGTGCGACTTTTAGCTGTCAGTGCCAACAGTTTTCGTCATGGGAATTGTGATTGATAAAATCAGAATTCAAAAACTTAATACAAGGGGTGTCCCATAAGTCGGTGCAATTTCTTCACTACAGCCTTTTCTGACCGATCAGAAATATTTATTTTGTAGCAGTTAACAAGACAATTATCTGCCCGTTAAAATGACTTTTTGTTTATTTCTGTATCTGCTGGCATTCTTGAGATATGAGAACTTTTCTGCCCCACCCCCTGTGCTACTACAAATTGCCATAGATCAAAGCTTTGTACCTGATGCACGAAACAACGAAACATTCAACGAATCAACAAAACATCCGCAACTTGAAAGCTGAGGAAATAACAGTTAAAAGTTAATCAACATTGTCCTGAGGCTTCTCCACATAGTCACCACTGCGCTGCACACACTTCTGCCATCGGCTGTGCATGTCGTCAATGGCATCAGCAAAATCTGAGCGCGGCATCGCATGCAGGAGAACTTAGCGAGTCAATGCTTCCAGGCTCCCACAAAAAGCAACGATTCGTCCATGCGGCAGCTTCTTCATCCTTGAGCCCTTGACGGCGATCACATTTGCCCACTTCTTCGGGAGCTCGTTGATAGCCTGCCAAAAGACGGCGCGGAATTCCTGCGAGCGAAGCACGCGCATCGCCTCGGCCTCCACTTGCGCGCGGTCGCTGCTAAGCACTCGAC
This sequence comes from Macrostomum lignano, assembly GCA_002269645.1. Taxonomy (NCBI): domain Eukaryota; kingdom Metazoa; phylum Platyhelminthes; family Macrostomidae; genus Macrostomum; species Macrostomum lignano. The sequence continues at coordinate 39,400 of NIVC01001600.1, read as the reverse complement.
CCCGCATGAGCTGCTTGAATGCTCCAAATACTCTGTAGTCACGTCGATTCGCAATAACAGCCACCTTGAGGCGCTCAAGCTGTTCCTGGTAGTGCACTGAGTTGACAGTCTTGCCATCCGGCAGAAAGTCGACCAGCAGGGGACTTTGACCATCGAAGAAGAGAGAGATAATGATCTTCTTTGTCCACGTCGCCCAAGGCTTCGTAGGCGAGTTTTAGCTTCGCACGCACCACTCAGCGTCTTTCTGCTTGCCAGCCGACTCAAAAAAGGGCAGCCACGTCTCGTCGCACGTTATGATCTTGTCAAGGAAAGGCTGACCCTCGAGAGTGTAGGCAGCCTGCAGCGCGTTTGCAACCTCGACACGTCGACTCTTCTGCTCTGGCGTGAGGATGCGACGAATCCATCGACAGGAGAGGCGAGAACGAGACGTCCACGTCTGCTGGACACGGGTCTCCCGACGAGGAGGTACCCTGGTGTAGGGAGTTGCAAACCATTTGCCAAGTGCACCCAAGGGCACAACATGGTCGCTCCCACTTGCCGGCAAGCCTCAAACGGTCTGGAGCCCCAAACGGTGGTCCATCTTTTCGACTGCCCTGTCTATCCGACGCCGCTCTGCCCTAGTGACCTTTGGAACAACCCAATTGAGACGTCCACCTTCCTGGAGTCGACCTTCCTCGGCGGGCTGGGACCCGAGCCGTAGGTTAATACACACACACAGGAGAGGCGGGACAGCCCAAGATCGGTCTTGAGAATCTCGTGCACATATGGATTTGAAAGGCCAACAGTAGCAGAAAGCCTGCGAAGTGAGCTCTTAGGCGCAGCTTTTACAGCAGCTTCAACAGCAAGAACGCTTTGCAGACGGGCGCGCACCTGCGCCGGTGTGGAGCCAGATGGGCCAGGCGCGATGTCAAGCGTGGTGCGGCCCTCTTTGAACTCGCGAACCCACCGTCGGACAGTCGGTTCGCTTGGCACGGCCTCTCCATATGTCGCAACAAGCTCTGCGTGCATTTCAGCCGCATTTGTGCGTCCGCTGTCGATCCAGAAGCGAATGACGCCACGCATTGTTGGTTTGATGTCTTTCATTGAAGCTGATGCCATCTTGTGTTTTTTAGCAACATTTAGCCTACTGAACGGTTAACTTGTGCCAATTGTTGAACTTATTTGCTTAAAGAATGATTAAGCAGAGGGATTGCAGGGTAGACTGAGATTTGATGCTGCAATTTGCGGCTTTAGACTGCGATCTGTCACCCGCAGCTAGTGAAATCGCAATTTATAGCCATAGAAATCACCACGTGATGGGCCATAACTCATCTAATAAAAGTGCTAGAGAAAAAAATCAACACTCATCTAGACCATTGATCGTTTTTCTTTAAGCTAACTGCTGTTTTAGGCAATTTAGATGCTGTTATTATAGAAAATAGTGCCCAAACGATCACTATCCCAGCTAGCACCCTTTGTATATGTCAATTGGCTCCATGTAAAATAGCCGTCTTCTCGTCGTTTAAACGAATGCGTTGTCCGATTTTGTTCGAACTTGCACCATTCGATCAAAATTTTTCCGTGACGGTACATGTATCTTGGCTAAGAAATTGCTAAATGCTAAAGGGATTAAATATTCGAAAAACATGCTTTTTCAAAGATCAAGCAAACTTTTCGACTTGAAATTCATTGTAAGAATGCTAGAAAAAAGTTGACTTGTTGAATTCTTATTCTGAAAAATATTGCATCATAACTGAATTGTGACTCTAACTTGAATTGCCTCACAGTATTGAAAATGCAGTGTGGAAGCGTAGCATCAGACATAATTTAGATTGCGTAACTATATTGTCAACTTTATTTGAGACTAATACTGACTTGCCTGGGAAATTGATTATGTCATAACTGCTTCGTGAGTGAGTGTTGAATTATATAAGTGCTACAATTTCATTTATAAATTCGATGAGATCTAGCCTAGATGTGAACAGACTGGACTGCTAATGCAGTGACCTGGGTTCGAATCTTAGTAGTGAAATTTTTTTATTAAAAGCTTTATTAAATAAATATACCTTTTTACGTTCTATTTGATAAAAACTGCAACCAATTTGGCCACGGCTCAGCCTGACCATAGACATAGAATTTTCCATAGACAGGCACCGCTAGCGGCAACCAATTTGGTAAAAACTGCGAGCTATTTTGCCAGCTTGAAGATAGCAGCTGCTCTGATGGCGAATTGTGGGCCGTACCAAAAGATAAGTCAGCTGGATCGAGAGCGAATCGTGAGAGCGTACAGGAGTGGCGACGACTGGGGAGAGCTTGGCAGAATGCTGGGGATGAAGAAACCGACAGTGAGGAACATCGTGACCACGTATGAACGAACTGGTAGAGTTGGCACTCTGCCAAAAGGAGGAGTGAAGAGGATGGCGCTGACGGAGGCTATGGTGGACACCATTGTTCAATTCGTCGAAGGTCAACCTACTGCCTCTCACGCCTCTCAAGTGCCTGCGCTGGATCAACCATTCCCAGACGTACTTCAATCGGTGCTTGAATGCTGAGGACATAATGTTCTGACTTCGTGCATGTATTGTTAACATTCTTTATCGTTATTGTTATGCTATTGAGCTGCTATCTTCAAGCTGGCAAAATAGCTCGCAGTTTTTACCAAATTGGTTGCCGCTAGCGGTGGCTGTCTAAGGAAAATTGCTGCGGCTGCGTCAGGCTGAGCCGTGGCCAAATTGGTTGCAGTTTTTATCAAATAGAACGTAAAAAGGAATAATAAAGGACTAGAGGCGTCATGTAAAAGATCATAGAAACGTCATGTAAAACAATCATAGAAGCGTCATGTAAACAATCATAGAAGCGTCATGCAAACAATCATAGAAGCGTCATGTAAAAATCATAAAAGCGTCATGTAAAAAATCATAGAAACGTCATGTAAACAATCATAGAAGCGTCATGTAAACAATCATAGAAGCGTCATGTAAACAATCATAGAAGCGTCATGTAAGCAATCATAGAAGCGCCATGTAAACAATCATAAAAGCGTCATTTAAAAAATCATAGAAGCGTTATGTAAACAATCATAGAAGCGTCATGCAAAATATCATAGAAGTGTCATGTAAAAAATCATAGAAGCGTCATGTAAAAATCATAGAAGCGTCATGTAAACAATCATAGAAGCGTCACTAGCAATCTAGCGCCCCCCTCGGGGTGGCCAATAAGCAAGGGACGAATCCTGTAAAATGAAAAGAATTCTTAGGGAGTGGGATTAGGAATCGAATTCTCATTTTAATTCTGGGCTTATGTACTAATAAAACAATAGGACAAAATTCTGGGTTTGTCCTTGTTGACTCTAATGTCCGAGCGGTGGCCGTTCAGACGGTCCCTCAGGGTATTGGTAGTACAGCCCACGTAGAGGTTGGAGGAGGGAAGACAGCGGAGGCAGGAAATGCCGTAGATGAGGTGGGAAGAGGCGCAGGAGAGAGATTGGGAGATGAGAAAAGCAGAGGCAGGGGAGGGGCCCTGAAAAGAGATCCTGAGGATGGCGTGGGGGCAGGTTCTGCAGCGGGCAGAGTTGCAGGATTGGAATCCTTTTAGGATGAGGATGGGACGTGGGATGGTTTGAGGCCAGCCAAGCTGGGCCAGGACGGAGGCCTTGGTGTTGCTGAAGAAGGAGGAGTATCCCACAGAGTGGAGGGAGCGGCAGAGGGTGCGGCAGAAAGCGGAAAAATCAGAGTAGGAATCGCAGAGGCATGCAGCCCGTAGATCTGGGATTTGAGAACCCCCTTGAAGGTGTGTTTGGGGTGAGCCGAAGCCCTGTGAAGCAGGAGAAGTGAGCTAGTGGGTTTGGAGTAGATAGAAGTGTGGAGCGAGGAGTCCGAGATCTTGACTGAGAGATCCAGGAAGTCAACGGAGGAACAAGAGACGGTGAGAGAAAGTTGGATGTTGGGGTCCTGGGAATTTAGGATGTCCAGGAATTTCCGAGCCGTGGAGGGGGGCCCATCCAGGGTGACGAAGATGTCGTCGATGTAGCGGAGGAAGGTGCCCGGGGAGATGGAGTGGGACAGGGCGGTGTTGAGCGCCGCTTGTTCCCAGTGGCTCATGAAAAGGCAGGTATAGTTGGGGAGAAGATTTTGCCCATGGCAGTGCCCTTTGATTGGAGGAACCAGAGACCCCGAAAGCAGAAATCGTTGCGGTCGAGGCAAATTTGGAGGAGGCGGAGGATGTCAGAGTCTGGTCTGAGAGGGTCAGGCTTGGTTTGAAAGAAGTGTTTGATGGCGCGGAGGCCATCAGAGGTGTCAATCATGGTGTACAGGGAGGCCACGTCCATGGTAGCCTGGAGAGTGGAAGGGGAGACTGGGAGATTTTCAAGGAGCGCCTTGAAGTGAATGGAGTCCCTAATGAAGGAAGGTTGGGCCTGGGCCAAAGGTTTGAGGAAGTGATCGATGAGCTAAAATTAAGCTTCTCAGCCCCAATGGATTCGGAGGAGCAGCCACTGACGATGGGGCGCCCCTTGGGTAGCCGAGAAGGGAGGAGCCAAGAAGCGGGATCCTTGTGGATCTTCGGGAGGGTGTAGAAGTGTCTGGGGCGGGGGTTATCCGGAGGGGAGAGGAAGGAATGCTGTCTAGCTGACAGATACCCCTGGAGTTTGAGATGTACAGAATGGCCTGGATGCGGTCCTTGGTCTCAGGAAAGATGGGGCCCCCGATGGGGGAATAGAAATTCCTATCCCCAAGCTGAGAAAGGATTTCAAAGGTGTAATCCCTGGTGTGGGAGATTACGATGGCGCCGCCTTTGTCGGCGTTCCTGATAATGATAGAGGGGTCATCCCTGAGATCCTTGAGGGCGGATCGTTCCGCGGCCTCCTCAAGGAGTTCCTCGCAGAAGTCCAGGGTAGCTTGGGAAATGGCTGGGCGGGGGGGATCTGGCAGAGGGACCACAGAGGGGTGGGAGGGCGCCCGAGCTCGGGCGATGAGATTTGTTCAGCCCATTGAAGTCTTGGTGAAGTCTAGGGAGAAAGATTTTGTTGTTTGTGGGGACAAAATTTAGCCCCTTCTGAAGGAGAGAGAGGGTCGGGGGGTCAGGTGAAAAGGTGGGATGGAGAACGAGCAAATTCTGGGTGAGCCCTATGGGGCCCTCCTGGCAGCGAGGTTTGTCCAGTGAGTCCTAATGAGAGGAACAAGAGCGGGGGGATATCGGACAGAGGGAACGGCCGCACTTACCCAGCGCCGGTAGACAGGTAGGGAGACTTTAGACTTGGTCTCCGCCAGCTGGTCCTCAGTCGTCCCGACGAGCAGCAGGATGAGTCCTCGGTCGGGGGCAGCATCGCATTGGCCCGGCACAGGTGGTCGTCCAGGCTGCTCTCGTCTGACCAGGTAGAGGCGCCGAGGGCCAGGACAGTCACCCGAACCTTGGCCGCGCGTTCCCATGTGGCCGTCTCCGGGTCACATAGGTCGGGCAGCGGCGAGGACCGGACTTCGGCCGGCAGGACTTCTTGCCCTAACCCTAACCCTAACCCTAACCCTAACCCTAATCCTCCATTTCGATAGGTTTCCTGCTAATGATTCGAAATCGAATAAAAGTAAGTTTCATTTTTTCTAAATTTTCAGTATTAATAAGCCAATCAGAAAAGTGCCATAGGATAAATTTTAAATTCGGAAATCGAAACTGCTCTGCGACTTTGATCCTCTTCTTTGATTGAGTCACGGCAATGTGCGTAATCGAGCCATAGACGCTTAGGAAGTTGCCGCCAAATGCCACTGAGTCCTCGGGGGTGTAGACTGCATGGATCCACCCTGCTGGCTTAAGCAATGTGTCTCTTGGCTGCAGCACAACACGGTAGACTGGGCCTGTTGCTGTTTCGGCCGGTTGTAGCGCCTGCTGCTGCTGCTGCTGGGTCTTGGCTTGGTGCCACGATCAAGATGCGGTGGCAGTGGTCGGCCATTAATAATCTTTGTGCGGGCCACAGCTAGATAGGCTCGTGCGTACTCACGTGCCTGCACTTGATGATCCTCGCCCTTTATGGGCTTTCCCTTATGCTCATTGAGCTCCGGGTGGTGGCTTCTGTAGTGCGAGCGGAGCTGCACGCACGCCTCTCTACACACACAGCACATGTGGTGACCAGAATTAACTGATCGCTCGAAGGTCGCAAACCATAAGATATCTTCGACGCGATGATCTGGTTGTTGACTTCTAGCATGGCGTGCCAGGTTGTCTTTACGCATTTCCGCATCGCAGATGACGCAGTTTACATTGATTGATGGCATTATCACGCTGTTTGTTGAGGGTTAAAGCTTTCGCACAAAATATTTCGCAGTCATTCTACGACACTCAAAAACGTAGGAAGGGCCATAGACATTTCAATGCAAGGGACATACTATCAGCTCTCTTTAAAACAGCTCTCTTTATACTCTCTTTATCAGGGGCCGATTTCATGAAGCAAGTACAAGTGACAAGTTGACAATTTACAAGGGACAAGTGTAAAATTTCACAATTATAGCGTTTCATGAGGAGGGATGACAATTTAACAAGTTACAAGTGATAAGTGACAATTTGTCAAGCCGTTTTTGCCATTATTTTGGCCATAGATAACACAGATTTAGCTTGAGCACTATCGAAGGGTCCCACTTGTCAATGACAAGTCTACAAGTGGCCTAAGCTCTTGTCAACAGTCTACTTGGATGAACTAGAACTTATATAGGATAGAATACTTGGATAAAGCATGTTTAGCGACAGTGAAGAAGAAGATGCTCTTCTCAATGAAGCTTATGCAGTGCGGATCTTCAAAGAACGAATCAACTTTCAGCCCCATTGCATAGATTTCGTGGAGAAATTCCGGCTTTCATCTGATCAAGTTGAAGATTTGTTGGAAATTATTGGACCTGCCTTGACCCACGCAACTGTCCGACAAGGATCGTTGACTGTACGAGAGCAATTACTGAGTACGCTCCGATTCCTCGCATGCGGAAGTTTCTATCATGCTGTTGGAGACGCGCATGGCGTCTCAAAGGCCACCCTATGTCGTACTGTCCGGCGCGTCGTTACTGCATTGAATAACAGACTATTCGACGAGCTGGTCCGTTGGCCGGAATGCAATCAGAAGCGAGCACAGATAGCACAAGATTTCTACAGAGTCGGTGGCATGCCATGCGTTGCTGACTGTGTCGATGGTACGCTGATCAAGATCCGAGCTCCGGTTACTGATGAAGATCAGTTCGTTGACAGACACGGTAACCACTCTATAAATTGCATGGTAGTGGCTGGCCCTCAGCTTCAGGCATTTTGTGTCTACGCGTTGGCCTGGGAGACTCAATGACAAACGTGTATTGAACAACAGCACGATGAGCGACGCCTTTGAAGGAGGCTGGAGACCATTTCCCAATGCATTAATATTGGGAGATAGCGGATACAGTCTAAAGCAGTGGCTTATCACCCCAATCGTAGAATCAGTTTAACATTGTTCATGCAAAAACGAGACGACTAGTCGAGTGCTACTTAGGCGTTCTAAAGCAGCGCTTTGCCTGCCTATCTACACAGTTGCGAGTTGACCCTGTCTACGCATGTGAGATCATTAAGTGCTGTACACTACTGCAGAATTACATTGTGGCCTCTAACAATCGGCATGAAGAATTGCAACCCACGGAAGAATTTATGTACGAACCAATCGCCAATGAGGGCGATCCATTGCAAGGCAACGATCCACGCAGTCGACTCCTGAACTTTATTTCTGCAGCTAATGCCTAAGGATTTGAATACGAACAATCAAACAACAACAAACGGATAAACCGTTTAAGTTAGTAAAATATGTCAATTTAGGTTTTTGATGCTTCTTTCACGAACGTGTCACATAATTTCAAAATATCTCGTTCACGCACATTTGTTTGGTTCCCGTTCCAGCAGTTTTATTTCAAGTTCCAATTTCTTTTTCTTCAGCTCCCCAATCTCCACATCCTGTTGAAACGATGCTTTCGTAGGTCACACACACTCGTACAGCGTCCTTAGTAGTTCCCGCTTTGCTAGTTGCTTCGGTCGAGACTTTCTTTCGATAGTAGCTGCTGCACTACGACTGGATTCCGACTCTCGATTATCAGGCAGAGCCTTTCGGATGGTGACAGCGCTGCACAACTGCTGGATTCTGGTCCTTGCTTGTCGGGAGTATTGTGCCTAACCATCTCTTCGGGGGCGTCGTAGTAAAGATCGGCTACAGACTCAACGAACTGCCCGCTCGACTCTGGAAAGGGTAATCCGACAACTTGGGCTGATTTCTCACCGAGAATCTCCAGCACCTTCTGTTCGACTTGGGTGTACACCATCTCTCGCCCGCCTTCGCTGCCTGTCTTGTTTTTCTATCTCTCTTTACCTTGAAGGGAATTTTTTGTTGAATTTTGTTAATTTCAAAAGTAAACGTTATTACTCACATATGTTGCTCGTTTGTTTGTCAAATTCTGATTTGACATGAAATATACAGCTTCTCTCTGTACAAACTATTTCTTCTAGAAAAATTGAGGAAAACAAGAATATCCTTTTTGGAAAATTCAGTCCCTCGCTGACTGACAAAATGAAACAGAATAAATGGAATGAGATCCTGAGCGCTTGCCTGTCAATGGGCTACCGGTTCGTACCAGAAGGGGCGAAGGCCCACGTGATACTGTCTGGGCTGCCAACTTAAAGAGAAGAACACTGGTAAGTATGTCCTCACAAGTATTTTTCATTTTAGGCGTAAAAAGATACAGAATGAAAGAAACCAAATAAAATACCACTCATAATTTAAGCACTAGTTATTTATAAAATAAAGCTCGGAGTTAAAAATTCTATGGTTCAAAGCCAAAGCTTATAGCCTTGGAAGAAGGATTGTAAGACCTAGTGTTGCGCCATCTATGGGAAGCTGATCTTCGGAGTCTTGCAAACATTTCGGAATTTCAGCCACATCCACAGCTAGAGGCACATTTTTGACTATGAAGGTATGAATTGCTGGAGTCTTCAATGGGTTTCGGTTGGTGTTGTCGTCACCCTGATGGACTGGCCTTTTTCTCGGAAGTCTGCGCGTGACTGTTTGACAGTTAATTTCTTGCTCTTTGAGTGGTCTCGTTAGTAGAGTGTTCATGTCTTGCTCATTGGTGGCAAAGACGCAGTAGCCGACTCCGTGGTATAAGTCTTTGACAGATTGAATCCTCACCTCTGGGAAATTCTTCTTGAGGAACCATTCGAATTTTATTGGATCCTTTGCCTCAGGAGGCACTTCAAAGACCACTGGTGCTTTTTTCCTGTGATTCTTCTGTTGAGTTGATTCAGTGTGTTGATTGCTTGGCTGATTTGAGGTGTCCTGGTCGGCTGTACTTGCCACCGGTCTATTGTTTTCAGAGTTAGTATCCTGGTCGGCTATACTGACCGCCGGTTTACTGGTTTTTACTTCTGCCTGGTCGGCTGTACTGGCCGCCGGTTTACTGGTATTTTCTTTTTTAGCCTGGCTGGCCGCACTGGCCGCCGGCCCACATTGCTGATTTTGACTTTGTTGCTGGTTGCTCATGTTGCCTGTTGGCTGCAGATCTAGTTGGTGCCTCGTGTCCTGATTGCTTGGCTGTTGCTTGATGTCCTGTTTGCCTGGTTGCTTTGCTGTTTGATCTTGACTGCGTGACTTCCTATCCACTTGGTCCTGGTTGCTTTTGCTTGCAGAGTTTTGCCTGACTCTCTCCAGATTGACTGCCTCCTCTTCTGCCCTGCGTTTGACAGTCCTCATCGTCTAGGTCACAAGTGATGGATATCGCGTTTTGAGTGAACCTGACGCACGGGTTGGGCGGCAGAGCGTCGTCAGCGGCAGGAATTCTATTGTCCTTGGTATGGCGGAACGTAAGATTTATCCTCATCTCTTTGCACTTTGGATCCCTTGGCACTGAGTGCTGCAGAAGGCGCTGGGTGGCACCACTTATTACCAGGAGGTTGCCATTGCCAAGCTTTTGTGAGTACATGATGTTCGCCGGTGATGATTTGGAGCGAACCTGGAAGTCACGAGCGGCTCCTAGAGATAGAGAGGCAATTACCGGGTCTTCGCCGAGCTCTGTTTCATCGTCAGAATGCCAAGGTATTCCAATAGTGCCGTCCTTGTAAAAGTTTATTAAACATGAGTTGAAAAGTGGCAGCCTGAATTCTAAATGCAGCCAAGTCACAAGACGAGCTATGATTGGGTGCCAGTTGTCATTAGCTTCGATTCTAGTACCTCCGTAGGAGTAACTGGGCCCGAACCATGCGATTTGACGGGCCTCAGGTTTTCCGTTAGTGCAGTGGTGGAATGCGCTAGGTGCAATGCCTTTCATTATTGCCTTGTAGAGAGCTGTCTCGGAGCCGTTTAGAGCATTGGGTGCATAGGTATGTTGCAATTGAATAATATGTTGCAATTTTGCAGTAAGTTAACTGTTTTCTCGTTGCTTCTGTTTGGCCTAGGAATGCTAAGGAGTGCCATGTCAGTCGCATCATATTTCAGGTCAGGATACGCTGTTTGAGGCTGCTTGCCAGCAGAGCGGCCATCTGCAGACCTTGGAGAGGATTCAGGCAAGGATGTTCTTCAGGATGGTCTTCAGGTCCTGCTGAGGCTCGAGTATTGGTTTTTTGTTTGAAGCGACAACCGGCGACGAAGTGTCTCGAGCTGGCCTCTTTCCGTTGTCAGTGACTTCCATTTCTTCTTTAATTGTGCTCATGACAATGCTGAGTAAGTTTACTAATTAATATAATGCTATTAGAGGTAAAGAGTCAAAGTAAAACTAGGAGTCAGTTCAGCAATTTAAAACGGAATGCAGAACTTGTAAAACTAGGGCAGTTCAATAAAAAATGTAAAACAGTTAATAAATGGAGCAGTTCAAATGAAGTGGTAGATAGTGGCACTTCAAAGCAGTTGTCAGAGCAGTTAAATACGTCCACAAGCCTCACACGCACTGTCTCGATTGAAAGAAAAGAAAGTGAAAGAAACCCGGCAAAATTGTAATCGAGTTAAATTTTTAAATATAAAGAGTAAAGAATAGCGAAAAACCTGTAACTAACTATTTAACGAAAAGTAGGCAGAATGAGAATTAATCTTAAATTAAAGAAATCAGATCGAAAATGAATTAATTAAATTTTAAAGTTGTTTCTCAAAAAATAAGTTAAAACCTAATTTTTACTACCCTGCAGGGGCCAGTACCGGGACGACCTCCGCGGAGGCCATCGCCTGGACCGCCGCGGGGTGGGATGCAGACTCGGTTGCCGGGTCAACCGCTGCAGAGGCCATCGCCGAGACCGCTGCAGGGGGACCAGCCGGGCACGCGTTGTACTTTGGAGGCAGTTGGCTTGTCACAGCTGATCGACTTGCTGCTGCAGAGTAGGAGAACTGTTGCGGCCTCGGAAAGGCTTCTGGTAAGTTTTGCTGATAGCAGTCATAGTCATACTGTTGTCGTAGACTGTGCACCCTCTCGCGCTCCCTTTCAGTTGCCAGGCGATGTGCCCTAATAGCTACTGGGCATTTGTGAGAATACGACGTGTGCTCTCCACCGCAGTTGGCACATTTTAATTCTTTTATTTTAGGACATTCTGCAGAGTGGTGTTCATCAGCACATTTGTTGCAGACTGGATTGTTGGTGCACCGGTATTGCTGATGACCAAAGCCCTGGCAGCGCGTGCAGCGCACCTCTTGGACTGATGGCGCTGTGAGTGACGGCGCGCACTTGTACAGTACATGTCCCAGGTATATCCCTTTGTCTAGGCATCTTTCTAGGGTTGGCTTGCTTCTTGTAAATAATCTAATTAGTGGAGTTGGTCGTCCGGTTTGTTTGGATATAATTCTAGTGGCGCCGTCGATTGGTAGCTGATTGATAGAATCTTGAAGATGCTTGGGTAGTTCAGATGCGTCAACTGCCAATGGCACGTTCTTTACGATGAAGGATAATATTTGTGGCGATTTGAGTGGTGGTCGGTTTTCGTCATCGCCTTGTCTAATTGGCCTTTTTCTAGGCAGTCTGCGGGTGACGGTCTGTCCGTTGATCTCAGTTTCAACCATTGGTGTTGTGAGCAGAGCATTCAAGCCTTTTTCGTCCATTGCGAATACACAGAAGCCAACGCCATGGTACAGGTCTTTAACTGATTGGATCCTGGTGTTTTTGAAGTTCTGTTTCAAGAACCATTCAAATTTAATTGGATCTTTAGCCTCGGGTGCGGTTTCAAAGATCACAGGAGTGATTTTCTTGTAGTTGGATTGACTGCTGTTCTGATCCTGGTCGGCTGTACTGGCCGCCGGTCTACGTTTTTTTTCTTTTTCTTCTTGGTTAGCTTTGTTGTTGTTGGTTGCCTGGTCAGCTATACTGGCTGCCGGTTTACTTTTTCCTGTTTGTTGCTGGGTGCTTTGGTTGCTTGGTTGTTGTTCAGTGCCTTGGTTATTAGTTTGCTTAGTAGCTGTGTCTTGAATGCTTGATTGCTGTGTTGCTAGGTTTTGATTGCTTGATGCCTTGGTTTGATTGCTTGATGCTTGAGGATTCGCTTGGGCTGTGACTGCCTGTGCTTCGGAGGCGTCTGCCACTTTGTTGCCTGATTTTGCTTTGAAGTCCTTGTTTGTAGAATTTAGCTTAATTTTTTCTAAGTTGGCGGCCTCCTCTTCTGCCTTGCGCCTGATGGATTCCTCGTCGTCCAGGTCACATGAAACAGAAACAGAAACAGAAGTGAACCTGACGCACGGATTAGGCGTCAGAGTGTCCACGGCGGAGATTCTGTCGTCTTTAGTTAATCGGAATGTTAGGTTAATTCGCATTTCCTTGCATCTAGGATCTTTTGGTACGGTATGTTGTAGATAACGCTGAGTACCACCGCTCATTATTAAGAGGCTGCCGCTGCTTAGCTTTTGCGAAAATACTATGTTCGTTGGAGAAGATTTTGAGCGAACTTAAAAGTCTCGGGCGGCTCCGAGTGACACTGAGGCGATGATCGGATCCTCTCCAAGTTCCTTTTCATCGTCAGAGTGCCATGGAATACCGATGTTGCCGTCTTTATAAAAATTAACTAGGCAGGAATTGAACAGTGGCAGTTTGTATTCGAGGTGGAGCCACGTGACTAGTCGGACTATTGCAGCATGCCAGTTGTCATTGGCCTCGATTTTTGATCCACCGTAGGTGTAACTGGGCCCAAACCAGGCGATCTGACGGGCCTCCGGTTTTCCGTTTGAGTGGTGGTGGTAGGCACTTGGAGCGATGTCTTTCATTATTATGTTGAAGAGAGTGGTTTCTGAGCTTTTTAACGCGTTCGGCGCATAAGTGATGTTGCAGTTTTGCAGTAGAGTTACAGTTTTTTCATTAGTCCTGTTTGGCTTGGGAATGCTTAAAAGTGCCAAGTTGTTTATGTCATATTTCAGGTCAGAACACGCTGCCAGAGGCTGGCTGCAGGCAGAGCCGCCATCTGCTGATCCTGGAGAGACATCAGGCAAAGATGTCCTTACTAACTAACTAAGATAAGTAATACGGCGCCTCAGCCATTGAGCAGGCTCTTACGCCACTAGAGAAATATTTGAGTTCCAGATTGGGAGAGTACTTATGTACACTAAAAGCCAAGTTAGACTATAGAGGACTGTACAGGGCAGAATCATAAAAACCAAACCTCCCCGGGGGACAGTGACAGCGGTTCGACGAACCAGTCAGGAGCCCGTGCCCAAAAACCAGGTTAGATAGACCCCTTAGCCTATTAGGGATGGCCCGAAGGCCTAGAGCCGTGGCAACCATGCTGGGGCCGACCGCCCACCACCCCCGGGTACAATTCATAAACCTCCCCGGGGCCAGAGGGGGTTGAGTGAACCAATAAGGGAAGCCCGTGCCTTCTCCAGGGTTAGATAAGCCAAAAACCGGTCAATTGACCGCCCCCACGGCCGTGGCAACCCGAAGGAGCCTCCCCCCAACTAAACCCCGGGTACTCTTGCCAGACAGTCTCTTATCTTTGAAGCGGCAGGAGGGCTATTCGCCGGGACTATTTCACCCTTTGCTTCGCCAACCCGCCATTTCTATAGTGACCGTGCCAACGGTCTCGTCCTGCTCAGACTCAGTCCTGGTTCTGGCACACTCCAGCTTTAATAGGGTCGCTGGCTGTACGCTCAGAGGGCGCCTGAGGGATACCGTCAGAGCACCTTGGTACAGGTATAGGCCTGCCTTCCTATACAGCTACCCACAGCCCTTCCCGATCCACTATTACCCTCCAACCCAGCCTACTCACTCATTACAAGCTTTCAGCCAGGCAGGGACAAGTTTCACAGGAGTGACTGCGATTAGTCGTCTCTATGCGAGACAAAACCAAGGCAAAGATGTCCTTTTGGCCGGTGTTGCTCTGTTGTTGGCAGGTCCAGCTGAGGCTCGCAAGTTAGGCTTTTTAGTATGTAATGCCGTTGCTTTTTTCGCCGAGATGGAACAAGGACTTCCCTGGGTGGTCGGGTAGGTCTTGATATCCCACCGCTGCCACCAGTGTAATGCTGTGCTCTTTGCCTTGTGGATCCCACCAATGTAACCAATGTAATGGCCTTGGGGATCCCCGTCTCTTGGTGACTACTGCTGTTGCCTATTACTTTCTCTGTCTGTCCTCGCTATCTAGCACGGCCGGTAGCTGGCCTGAGTGGTCTAGCACTATGGTCCGAATTAACCCCTCTTAGTCTCTACAGAGTACAATTAGTTAATAACCGAGTATTGGTAGTTGGGTTGCTGCCACCTTGTAGGTCTACAAGTGATATCCTCGACAGGTTATCCCTAGGTAGGCCTACTGATAAGTAGAAAATAAATAAGACAACACAAGTCAGATAAACGTTTATTAATGTGAATGACGGTCACAGGCCGATCCTAAATTATCGTTTAATAACTCCACTGGTGTCGCAGTAAACGCCCTAAGCTGTACTGTGCGTCAATTGATGTTGCCCAACAGTGTAGGTTGTAGGCCACGAGACCAGGTCCAGACGGTGTTGAAGGTCTGGCGGGCTGATGACACAAGGACCTGCGGCAGTCTTATTGAGCAAATGGCAGCTGCAACAAAGGTTTGTTAGCAGGTTATCCCTAGGAAAAACGTCTAGCGATCTGCCTAAGCTAGTTCGTCTAGGAAAAGCATCTAGGAATCTAGCCTTTGCTCGAAACCAAGCAGGCGGTCTCCGAAGCGGACGAAGATCGTCTCCTGAACGAGGATGGTCTCTTTGGGCCTTCACCTATTCTGTATTTATACTAAAATTCGGGGGTCTCAGGGCCAATGGGAAGCTCAGAGGCAGTTCCGTGGCAGATCCCATGGCAGTTCCGTGGACTACCCGGAGCCAGGAACGATCTTGGAGATGCCCATAAGACATCTGCCTCATCATGCAGCCTCCGCACGGCCTGCTGGTACACTGCTTGCATGTTGCCGCATGCAAGGAGTGCAACCAAGACCCCACGAGAGCCTACCCCGGGCGGAGAGCTATGCTCTCACTCCCGCTGACTAAATAAGCCTGTACTAAGGGAGAAATATCCCACTGACTAATGTTTCTATTTTTAGCCCATTGCAGACTGCGCCAGGGGGAGAGGGGGAGAGAGTTTCTCTCCCTGTCCCGCGACAGCTGCACTCCTGAGCCTGCACAAGGGAAGAGGAGGAAGGGACAGCCCTATGCCCAGCTCCCACTGCTGCAGCCCAAGCACTAACTGACTAAGAGGGGATCCCAGGAGCAGCCTATGCTAGCTATGCTGGATCACCACAAGTAGTAGCAGCGGTAGCTGGTGACGAGGTGTCTCGCGCTGGCCTCTTCCCGTTATCGGTGATGTCAGTTTCTTTGATAGTGCTCATGACGATGCTAGTTAACTAATTAAAACAATATTCTAATGGAGGTAGATAAGTGGTCAATATAAAACAGGGAGACCAATCAGCTATAAAACTAGTAAAACAGGGGCAGTTCTAAATAAATTTAGAGCAATTTAATATAATAAATCAGTTCAAAGTAAATGTCAGCAGTTCAAGCAATTGTCAGAGCGGGTTAATAACGTCCGCAAGCCTTGCACACACTGTCTCGTTTAGAATAATGAAGAAGAAAAAGAAAACCGGCAATTTAAATATAAGTAATTATAGTTCGAAATAATTATTTTAGATAAAGAAGGCAAAGAATAGCGAGAAAACCCTTACTGACTAATGAGCTAAGAAGTAGGCAAATAGAGAATAATTCCTAAATTAGAGGAAATAGATCAGAAAAAATTTAGAGAATTTTAATGTGCTAACTCAAGAAAAGATAATAATACCTAATTTAGACTACTTAGAATCAAAAATAGTGTAAATGCAAATTGCTAGTTAATTTTGCAAAAATGCACAAAAAGAGACTATTTAAGAAAAAATTAGAGCAGGGGTTCCCCCAGGCCGAAGCCAAAGAATTGAGCAAAAAATACAAAGGAAAGAAATGTAATAACTTAACTAAACCAGAGGACAGCGCGTCCTAGACCCAACCCTTGAAGAGGATCCCTAAAGCTTAAGAACCCGAAATTAAATAAATAGAGAGCAAAGAAGGGGAGAGGGAGTCTCAGGGCAGGTGAGACTGGGACAGGTAGCTAGCTAAAGAAAAAAGTTCCTAAGACATTCTATAGGCCGAGGAAATCGAGAAGAAAAATAAATTTAATAAAATAGAAAGTGAAGATAGAATTTACAATCAACTTACTCTGAGTAGTTTTGAAGCAAATTTAGAGCAGAAAACAGACCGGCCGGGACGATGGCAGCGCGCGCAAGGCTTGGGGGAGGGGACGGACGGGAGGGGAGGGGACTTCTTGCTTTTTGAAGCAAGAAAATGTTTATTTATTTATAGTTTTGCTACTGGCGCTACACGTTATAAAAAGTTTATTTCAAGGCATTAATCGCGCCCAATGATTCACCTGGAGCGTCAGGGCAGCGGAGCCAGGTAAAGCGTAATTATTCCCTCAACACTTGGGATTATGGGCTTGGCTGAGAACTTTAGTGACCGCAAGGCTTAATTTTATTTGATTAGGGATTAGTAAAAGTCTTGAAATATTTTCTGCATTTTTCGCTCTTGCAATAAAAAATCGAGTCCGTTGCATATCCACGGCATGCTACTGATGTCAGTAGGTGAAATTGCGTGTTTTGCCCTAAATTATAATTAATTTACGAAAAGTAATATTTTAAATCGAAAAAGGGGTATTTGATAAATTATAATACAGAATACGTATCTTCAGATAAGAATACATTTTTTTAAAATAATTAGGGATTAAATTTAAATATTTGGAATAATTAATTAACTGAGTCTATATAACTGAATGTCTATATAACTGAGTCTCTATATAATTAAGTCTCTATATAACTTATTCTACGTAATTGAATCTCTATATAACTGAATCTCTATACAACTGAATCTGTATCTACTTACGAATGAAATTGCAGAATCCTTAGTGAAGCTCTCCTATTGATTGCCGCCCCCGCTCCTGGCTTGTTTAATTGTAAGGATCACTGGCCAATTATAAGTGTTTTCACGGCCTCAAAAACCGTTCTTGGAGCCTAAAAAACCGTTCCTATAAGCCTCACGGGTAGTCGAGTCTTCATCAGCCTTGTATTTTACAAATATATAATGTTCTTATGATGTCTAGTGAGTTAATTAACATTTAGAGAGGATCTAATTACGATTTCAGTGCATTTCTTTTACATATCGAAAACAAGCCGAAAGTTAACAAGCCCCAACATAATGTTTTACGCCTTCACACCTTCATGCAGCTGAAATGTATCAATAGTAGAGCTAACAAAAAAGGGGGAAGAATTCGAACCCCCCCCCCCACTGGGCGTGCAGATCAGCTTGGCACTCATTGTTGGCCGGTTTGTGCTATTTTTAGAATCAGTCGAGTTGAGACTCCACAGGTGCGCCTGCGGCTGTTGCTGAGGCCAGCTCCGGGATTTTCGATCCGATTCGAAAGCTCGACTTCAAAGGTTGAGACCGGTGAGGCCGGAATATACGCGTTGTTCACTAAGGCCTTTGAGTTTGTGCTCTCACTTTCTTAAGATAGATGTCTAGCGGTCTAAGGTTCGTACAGCTCTAATTTCTCCGATCAGGCCGTAAGAGAAAACCGTATAAACTGACGGGATCTCCTAGTATCTAAGCTGAGTTTGAGTCTCTCTCGGATTTGCTCTGCGCGACAATTAAGACAAATAATTATATTGAAGACTTGGATTTGTGCCCACTGGATAATCCAGAGACTGATTCAATGGAGCAATTCGAGATCGAGAACTGCGCAGAAAAAACGAAGCGCCGCTCCAGTTTGAGATGAGCGTCTATTTATACCAATTAGCATTTTTGGCCTCCCCAGCCGCCGGTGGGGTGTCTTCGCGTTGTTAGCAACGGCGGGGGGGGGTTGAGCAATAACAATCTGGGACACAGTCCCCTAGTTTTACATGAATTTAGTTAGTTCTAGTAGGTTGCAGGTTGCTAAGTGTGAGGGTTAGAGATTATTCGGGCTTTCGCAAATCTATGTGTTGAGTTGTATAAAATTTGGGATAGAAAGATTATAGAAAAGTACTTAGTTATCCGTCTCTTGACTCTGTCCATAGATGATTAAACAGTCCTTTGTTTCTCTCGGTTGTCAGGCAGCTTGGGGTTGATCTCGCCCTCTTGGGCCACTTCAGGTTGGATAGGAGTCTGTAGGTGGGCCTCACTTTTCTCCCTCAGGGTGCGCCAGAAGATGCCGCGTGCCGCGTTGTTCTCTAAGCTGGGCCACTTCTCTCAGCCAGTTTAATCGGCATGGTTCCTGCGGCGGGGTGTCGTGGCTGACTGGAATGGGAAGGGGCTTAATTGGATTCGAGATTCAATTTGATTGACAGCTGAGTAATTATCTTAGAGCTGTTCCTATTTGTTGTTCTCTTACTAACTAAAGGTTCCATTGTGCTTTTCTGCCTCGCCCTTCACTGCGTCTGGACTTTTCATAAATTTCTATCTATCTTCTTTCTGAGAGCAAAACTTCAGATTTCTAACTCTTATACGGAGAGGCCGATGGCTGCAGCCGGAGACAGCTGCTGTCCGTTGCCAAGTGGTTTCCTAGCGAGCGGTTTTCGAGCGGGAATTCGCGGTCGCCTCTCGGCCAGCCCAGGTGGCTCCGGCTGATGGAGCGACTCGAGGGATTCGGGTTGCATGCCGGAGTTTGGCAGGTTTCTGTTGCTGCGCGACCTGTCTCCGTTCTCCAGCTATCTATCTATCTGGGGGGAGGGGTTTCTGCTTTGCAAATAGAAACAAAAATGGTCGGTACGTTTGTTTGTCTGTTATAAAGTAAATCTAAACCTAATCTATTTTCTAATTGTATTTACAAGGGTGAAAATTTTACTGTTTGTAGAAAGCATGACAGCATTACATTGCCTGTCAAGGCTTGTCATTTTGACGGGGGTACCACTGACAGAATTGATTTCGGGATGCCACTTAATTTTGATGGATCTCGATGGGATTTGATTCCCCGTACTCTGAAATAGTCGCAGAAGCGATCCCCATTAAAATCCAGGTCAATATGTAAGCCTGCGGCGTCCAGAATGTCGCTAACTTGTAGTGTAACTCTCCTATGTTTTCGTCAAATTTTCCAGGTAACTTTCCTGGTTAATAAAATCGAGTAGAAGTCATTTACAACCATGAAACCAACTCAGTCGTGTAGGATATTGTTTCTAGATTGATTTCCAATCAAATCCGCCTCAAAAAAATGCTCAAATCTATGGGCATCTATGATTTTTTTGTTCTTGCATAAAAAATCGGGTCCTTGGCATACTCTTAGCATGCTACTGTGGTCAGTTGGTGAGTTTGCGTGTTTGCCCCTAAATTATAATTAATATAGAAAAATTCATATTTTAAAGCCAAAAATTATCTTCAGATAATCAAGGCGGCACTTCGGTCACATGAGGAGGCAATATTCAAAAGTTTATTTTGAGGCATTTGTCGCGAAATTATGTTTTATCCTCAATCATTATTTGTGGAGATTCCTGATCAACAACGAGGCCCCTCACAAAAGTGTGCAAAAACCCTCTTAAAAGCGTGCGATTCTCCTCTTATAAGCGTGCGATTCCCCTCCTATAAGTGTGTGAAGCCCATTTACAAGCGTGCGAGGCACCTCTTAAAGATGTGCAAAGCCCCATAGAAGCCCCATCTTCAAACCGGCCCTCATCCTCAATCAGAATTTTCTGGTGGTTTCTGCCATCTATCTATCTATCTATCTATCTATCTATCTATCCATATATCCATATATCTATCTAGAGGCCACGAGAACGGTATTTGAGGCCCTGAGTACTGTTTTTGAGGCCGTTAGAGCGGCTGAAACTAAAAACAGAAAAGTGAGCTCTATAACCCTGAGAACAGATTTTGAGGCCCTGAGAACGGTACTTGAGGCCGTTAGAGCGGCTGAAACTAAAAACAGAAAAGTGAGCTCCATAACCCTGGGAACGGTTTTTGAAGCCTTGAGAACGGTATTTAAGGCCCTGAGTACGGTTTTTGAGGCCGTTAGAGCGGCTGAAACTAAAAACAGAAAAGTGAGCTCCATAACCCTGAGAACGGTATTTGAGGCCCTGAGAACGGTATTTGAGGCCGTTAGAGCGGCTCAAACTAAATACAGAAAATTGAGCTCCATAACAATAAATTTCCAATTCTCTTTGAAACAACAAGTCAGGTAAAAGACTGATCAATGTCATCACCAGGATTTGGTCGAATATTGATTGTCTCCGTGGCCAACCTGTTCCGAATTATTGAATTGAATAAGATTTATTGTTGCCACGTGTTGTTGCCTTTACCTTCCTTTATCTCACACATGAAACTTATCTATCTGTTTTACATGATAGGAAGCAATTTATTTACATTACATTCTTTACATTACATTACATTTTACATTACATTATTTACATAAGAAGCAAAATTTCAAAACAAAAAAATACAAAAACTGGAGAATTGTGGAGCCTGAAGGCATAAAGCATGCAACATGAAAATCAAGTTTAAAACATGAATTATAAAACAGGAATGTAGAAAACCGTCCGCATAAGTAGTGAATAAAAAGTCTACTAAAAATACAGTCTAACCTAAGCATTAAGTCTATGTACATCTGCAAACCTACTATTTAAAAATATACAGGCGCAAGAGCCAATCTTTAAAACGGCTGACGCGCGGCCAGGGAGTGTTGGCTTGACACTCCCTCGGCATACTTATTAAGGAACGAAGTGAATAAAAAGTCTAGTTGAAGAAATTATAAATGTAGTTCACCACATTCAACGTAAAAAAAATCTGCGGCTGCTGGGCTCTGCATGCGTCCTCTTCTTTCCTTGCTCAAAATTCTTTATTGTTGCCACGTGTTGTTGCCTTTACCTTCCTTTATCTCACACATGAAACTTATCTATCTGTTTTACATGATAGGAAGCAATTTATTTACATTACATTCTTTACATTACATTACATTTTACATTACATTATTTACATAAGAAGCAAAATTTCAAAACAAAAAAATACAAAAACTGGAGAATTGTGGAGCCTGAAGGCATAAAGCATGCAACATGAAAATAAAGTTTAAAACATGAATTATAAAACAGGAATGTAGAAAACCGTCCGCATAAGTAGTGAATAAAAAGTCTACTAAAAATACAGTCTAACCTAAGCATTAAGTCTATGTACATCTGCAAACCTACTATTTAGAAATATACAGGCGCAAGAGCCAATCTTTAAAACGGCTGACGCGCGGCCAGGGAGTGTTGGCTTGACACTCCCTCGGCATACTTATTAAGGAACGAAGTGAATAAAAAGTCTAGTTGAAGAAATTATAAATGTAGTTCACCACATTCAACGTAAAAAAATCTGCGGCTGCTGGGCTCTGCATGCGTCCTCTTCTTTCCTTGCTCAAAATTCTTTATTGTTGCCACGTGTTGTTGCCTTTACCTTCCTTTATCTCACACATGAAACTTATCTATCTGTTTTACATGATAGGAAGCAATTTATTTACATTACATTATTTACATTACATTACATTTTACATTACATTATTTACATAAGAAGCAAAATTTCAAAAAAACAAACAAAAAACTGGAGAATTGTGGAGCCTGAAGGCATAAAGCATGCAACATGAAAATCAAGTTTAAAACATGAATTATAAAACAAGAATGTAGAAAACCGTCCGCATAAGTAGTGAATAAAAAGTCTACTAGAAATACAGTCTAACCTAAGCATTAAGTCTATGTACATCTGCAAACCTACTATTTAAAAATATACAGGCGCAAGAGCCAATCTTTAAAACGGCTGACGCTCGACCAGGGAGTGTTGGCTTGACACTCCCTCGGCATACTTATTAAGGAACGAAGTGAATAAAAAGTCTAGTTGAAGAAATTATAAATGTAGTTCACCACATTCAACGTAAAAAAATCTGCGGCTGCTGGGCTCTGCATGCGTCCTCTTCTTTCCTTGCTCAAAATTCTTCTTATTACCAACATAAATATCTTGATAATAGCCCAGAAAGCTACTTTGGCAATCAGAACATAAATTTTGGCATCAAGCTCGAAATGCATTTGGCCGTTACGTTTAGTCGTTAAGTTCACACGAAATAGAGGGTCGTGACCTGTCATATTCGTAAAGTTAAACACGAATAAGAACGCAGAACATGTCACATAATTTTTAAAAAATAGAAATGCTTCCTCTTCTAGGCTAGGTTAATTATAAAAAGAAGGAATAAGATCCAATACAGTCTCTTCTGATAATATACAATTTTGTACTAATGCCTCCTTTTAACAAAAATTAAAGAAGTATATAATAAATACTTACCTATACTCGGTGAAGACGCTAGAGATGAAAATGTACAGCAGAAAATAGCCGTGCATGCTTTGTTTTTTAGTCTGGGAATGTCTGGGAATAAAGAATGTTCCGAGTGACTATGACTGAGTGCAGAGGTCTTGAGTTTTCTGCGAGTATATATATATATACCGGTCTGCAGCAGCCGCGCCCACCAGTGAGCAGGCCGCGCCGCTTGGCAACGGAGCTGAAGCAAGAGTTTCGGCCCCGGCGACTCTTAACACCTGTGTACATATGATGACTAGCTTGATCTCAACCCGCTCAAAAAGCAACAGAGTCTCTATATAAGACAGTCTCTATATAACAGTCTCTATATAACAGAGTCTCTATATAACTGAGTCTCTATATAACTGAGTCTCTATTTAATTGAGTCTCTATAGACTTAGGAATAAACTTTGTAGAATTCTTTGGAAAGCTCTCCTATTAGTTGCCGTCCCCTGCTTCTGGTTTGTTGTTATATTAAAAAAACGCTGAATAATATCTACTCATCATTTCGGCAAAAGTGGGGTTTACTTAAGCCGCACAAAAGAGCTGTAAGCATTGCGCAATGTGGTTGTATTTTGTAGTTATTTGTGGTGGCT
Organism: Macrostomum lignano; assembly: GCA_002269645.1. Taxonomy (NCBI): domain Eukaryota; kingdom Metazoa; phylum Platyhelminthes; family Macrostomidae; genus Macrostomum; species Macrostomum lignano. The sequence goes on along the minus strand of NIVC01001600.1, from coordinate 16,072 downwards.
CTGTGGGGAGCAGATGAGCAATTGCACTCAACTCAACAAGTGGGAATTATGGATGTGGTGGCCACGTAGAATGCAGAATGGGGGTGGTACTCAGCACGTGGGAATTAGAGATGTTCATTTTCATAATCCTAAATCAAAGCATATTTATTGTACAAGCCTCAAAGGTGCAAAAATAAACCCTAACCTCGGCGTCTGTATTTGTGTGTTTACTTTCGCCTTTTAGTCTTTACTTTAACCTATTTTACTTTTTTGATCATTTATACCCCACTCAAGCTTTAATCCTCAATGTTGTCATTGGCTCCATACCTAAGTCTATAGGGACTCAGTTATATAGAGACTCAGTTATATAGAGATTCAGTTACATAGAAGAAGTTATATAGAAGAGAGACTCGGTTCAAACTGATTCAATTAGTTTCTCATAGCAGTCAACTAAACATGCTGAAATAAAACAAAGCCGCCTTTAACACTTAATTATTTTCAGTACAATTTCCATGAGTTGCGCAGCTCAACTCACGAGGTAGCCAGCTCGCTCACACTTAGTGTTACATGTGGTCTAGATCTATACCCAAGGCTACTTTCCCTATTCTGTTTCTACTCTCCGAGAAATCCGAATTATGTAAATATCCTCAATCATAACTTGTGGGGATTTCTGATGAACAAACGCCAGCCAAAATCAACAGTGCGTACTAGCCCTTGGAGTGTTGTCAGTTAAGCTCCAAGCCAAACATTGGCTACACAAAACTTTCAAAATGAAAATGGAGTAAACACAGACAAGTTCAGATGAACTGGATAAATGACTAAGAAAGTTTGTGCTGCTTTTCATGAGTGTGAAAAACGATAAGTCGCAGATAACGTTGAGAGGGGTTGGCCGTGGGAGTTCAATTAGCGTCGCGAGATCACGCCACAAGGTCCAGAGCCCACTCACCCAGTCGATTTAGTCTGGAAGCGAAGAGATTGCAGACAGGGGAGGGAGGGGTATCTGCATTCTGATTGGCTGTTTAGTGGCGTGGGTTGACTGCTGGTGATTGGGGTGTCGGCTTGACTTTTTAAGTCAAAATGTATTGCAAATTGTGATTTTTAACCTGCTATTTCTACTGAAGTATTTTGCACTGCAAAATTTCTAGAAGCTCTTTCTATTTTCTAAGTTTTGTTTATACTTTGTTAAAACTGAACAACTTAGCAACAATGGCGTCTACAATCACCAAGAAGATTAAGATTAAAATCTCCGGCCTGAACTGGGCTACATGAATACAGCGGTTACTGGCCTTGTGACCGAGTTGAAGGAGATCAGGTCCTACATGAAGAACGATGTTCGTGGCGAAGTTTTTTCATTCGTCTTGGTGGACGACTCGGCTGAGATGAGAGTCAGTCAGATGAGAGAAAGTTTGTAATACTTCCGATGCTGTTCGCGTAGCCGGCGGTATGGTAAAGACTTCGGATCCGAGATACAACTGAACGAACAATCCTATGGAGGTGTCTCTTTCAGTTGACTCCAAGGGATCAATATATCGAAGCAATGAAGTTTCGACTGTTATTGAACGGGCGTGTAACTATACGGGAATAAGCGACCTTCAAAACGTACGCCTGCAAGGGTGAGTTGCATTGTATCTGTCTACTTGTATGTATTGTATAGACAGACAGTATACAATATTATTATATGTACAATAGACATAATAGTATAGACAATGTGAATTGTACATGCAATCGTGTAGCACTGTAGTGTATGTTCGGCTTTTATAAATTATTTTGACTAGATTAGCAATCCAATCTATGCCTTCATCCCTTTATGTTGGCTAGTCTAACAGTCCATTATATTCATTCGACCATTGATGTAGGTAGGATTCAAATGAACTTCAAAAAGCGTTTTAAGGTTTTAAAATACTTTTCAAATTGTCCCCTCTTCATTGCCTTTTATTAGAAATGTTGATGTCCTTGGAGCAATCGACACACTGCAGCAGTCCGAGAAAGTCATGACGAAGGCTGGGAAGCGAATAAACGTAGCTAAAGTGACTCTTGTTGACCAGTCCTGTCGTTCTGTCTCCTGCACGTTTTGGGGGTCGTCCTCCGATCAAGCTGTCAATTGGAGTGTCGGCGACATTTTGTCGATACGACGAGCAAAAGTACAGGAGTACGCCGGCGCTGTTGTACTTGGATGTACTTGCTCTGAAGTTCGGCTCAACTCGGACGACACCGAGGTTACGACTTTGACTGACTGGTACACGAATGCTAAGCAGAGCGATACTGAGTTTCAACCTCTGGGTGCTCCGTGTCCATCAGGCGCGGTTGGCGGCTCTTCTGACCAAAGGGGAAACAACAGGCGAGTTTTTATGCAACTACCGGTTTCGCACGAATCCTTCCGGGATGTATACGAAATTGTCTTGGACTTTGGAGAAGGAATAAAGGTGCGCGTGTTCATTGTATATGTAACTTATTTAATGTTTAGTATCTTTCTTCTGTAGTACAGATCTATGCACTCTAACTTACTACAGTATTGTGCTAGCCCTTATGGTTCCTACTGAAATTATCTCACCAAGTTGCTGCAGTTCTTTAGTTCTAACTTCTCTATCCTATAAATTGTCACTAATATATCTACTTTGAGTAGCGTTGGCAGCCCTACTCTATGACTCTTTCCTAGAGATTTCTAATTTCACACGGTTTCCTAGAACCCTTGTAATAGCGTGTAGTGCCCGAGCGGTAAGACACTGTCTAATTCCCTAATTCAGTTCGAAAGTCTAGCGTTTTCCGAGGATCAAGGGTGTCCAGCAGTAGCCAATCTATTCCCCTAATGCCTAATCCCTCAACACCTAATGTCTATTATAAGCCTGTACGGTTTTCTTAGGATCTGTACGATCTCGATCTCCCTACTCCGGTTTCTATTCTTGGGTCTCCACGACCTCAAGTTTCCTATTCAGATCCTTAATCTTGGGTCTCCACGACCTCAAGTTTCCTAACCAGATCCCTAGTTCTGGTCTCCACAACCTCAAGTTTCCTAACCTGATCCCTAGTTCTGGTCTCCACGACCTCAAGTTTCCCTATTAGGATCCCTAGTTCTTGGTCTCCACGACCTCAAGTTTCCTTATACAGTAAATAAATTTTAAGGTTGAACTTCAATTACTAAAAGTTTCTCACAAAAGCGATTGCCAAACAAGCAGAGAAGGTTGTTTTATTTTCATTTCATTTTTTTCATTTGGTAAGTTGGGGCTATCAAGGGCCCTGCGCATCAGCCCTGGGGAGGGCTCTTACGCAACTAATTTGTTTTAGTTTCCAGTTTGAGCGATACATTTAGTATTTTGTTGGAGAAATAAAACAAATATTTTCTAATAAATAATACAATAATGCCATTTAAAAACTTAAAACAAATAATAGAGTACAATTAATCAATATAGAGTCAATTTAAAGCAAATGGTTGAAGTATTGAGTAAAACAAATAAATATAAATAAATATGATTGATAAAACTAAAACAAATATTGGGGTGTAAATATGTACAATGAATCACAAAGCAGTAATGTTTTGAGTGTTTTGGTTTAAAAATGGAGGCCAGCTTCTTCACTACTATTGAGAGTAGCTAGACACGGCTATGATATAGGAACCTGCCTATGTTAGTTAACCTTACGAAAACGAAGGATTCCCTGGGAGGACTTGGAGAATACCGTAAGTAGAGAGGTCCCTACCCACAGGTGAGGGTTTTGCAAATTTTGTTAATCGGCAAACCGGACGCAACAGCATCCCAACAAAGCAAGCCCAACTGGTAAGTTCAGCATTCAGATATCCTTTCTTAGTGATAATTATAAGTAGTGGACCTGGCCCCACAATAAACAGCATTTTGGGTGAATAATGTAAAACATGTTAGAGAAGTATAAAAGATAATACTGTGAGAGGGTGTAAACGTTAAAACAGAGTGTGATTGGTACTGTACTTTGAATGTCAAGTAATTAGCACAGCATTACATAGAATCGTAAGTATTCCCGACCCCGGACAGAGGCGCTCGAGTTATAAATTGAATCACATTTGCGTAATCTGTCTGAGTTTAGTAGTAAAGGGGACCCTGAACCCAGGTCTGGCCTATTCTTTGGTGTCATTTTTGAACCCATGGATTTCACTCTCCAGGGCTTTTTTGTACCATTTTTTAGCAAGATTGAGGAGTCGATCCTTAACCATAGGCATCTTGGTGACCTGGTGTAAGTATGTGATTTTAGTATAAGGCGGAGCATCTATAGAGAGGCGAAGAGCCTTATTTTGCAGAATTTGTAACTTGTTGACAAGGGATGCCAGTAGATTGATGAGCACTGGAGCGCCGTAAGTCATTGTGCTCTCAATGTAAGATCTATAGATGAGGCGAAGAGCCAGTTGCGAAATCCTGGAGTTCTTAGCCATCCTAGCTAGCGCAGCCATTTTGGCAGTCGAAGACCAAGCTACCTTGTCGATATGGGCCCTAAAGTTAAGCTGTTTGTCAAGAACCATCCCTAGGAAGGTGACGGAATCATAGTACTTGATTTTGTCTTGTCCAAGTTTAATTGGAGGATCGTCTGGACCTGTTTTGTTCCCATTAGCTTTGAAAAAGGAAATGGCTTTACTTTTGGAGGGATTGATGACTATGCCCAAATTGTCAAGCCACTTTTTGAGGACAATGAAGTATGAGTTAAGCCTTTTAGCGGACATAGTGGATTTTCTGGCAGAGGCCCATACTGCTAAGTCGTCAGCGAACTGACTAAAGCGGACCTTGCTGTCAGTGGGCTTGGGTATAGAGCTAGCGAAGATGATAAAGAGCAGGGGCGAGAGCACCCCACCCTGCGGGACACCCGCCGTTGGCTGAAAGACCTCGCCCCGGGCTCCTCCAACTATAATTCGTGTCATGTTGTGCGGGATTTTACTTTTCCAGATTTTATATTTAAGGTAGTCCAGCCAGACTCCATCGAAGGCTCCTTTGACATCAAAGAAGACCCCCAACGTGTACTGCCTCAACTGAAGCATTTTCAGCACATCGTCGGTGAGTCTTACTATATTGTCATATGTGCAGTGATCGAATCTGTAGGCACATTGTTCCTCATTAATAATTCCTAGGTTTTCTAAGATAATTCTAAGGTTTTTAGCTAGAATCTTCTCGTAAAGTTTACCAACACAGGAGGTTAGGCTGATGGGTCTATAGCTTTCCACGAGATTTTTGGATTTGTTTGGTTTAGGGATCATCTTGATGATGGCCTTTTTCCATTGTTTAGGGAAGTATCCTATGAGAAAACTAGAGTTGTAAATTTTTGCGAGCACTCTGATGGAGTCCGGGCTGAGACCATATTTCAAAACCATGTTAGGAATTCTATCCGGACCGGGAGCTCCTCCTGACCTAAGTTTTCTGCTCTCCCAGAGCACGTCCTGGTCAGTAATGTTTAGGATATCGCTTTCGATATCTTCTTTATCTGGATCAATCGGGTTCGCGTGCTCTTTATGGTATGAAAGTGCCGCGATTATATTTTTATGGGGTTTGAAGATCTCATGATCTTTGTACTTGCTGACTTTTTCGTAGATAAGCGAGTCTTGGTTGGGGTGAGATTGCATTTGATCTTTTAGAAAGTCGCTGAAGAGTGAAGCTTTTTCTGCCTCAGTCTCGGCATGCGAATCCTTGTAGACTAGAAGGGGATAGTTGATCATTTTGGACCTTTCTCCTGTCATCTTTTTGATGTCAATCCAAAATTTTTTGGGTTTTTTTTGTAACTAGTTTTAGCAATTTTGTGGCATAGATCTTCGAATTTCCTATATCTATGCATACGTATGGCATTTCGTATTTCTTTAGCTGCTTGATTGGCTTGAACTCTGAAGTCGTCTATTCTAGTTTTTTGAATAATTTTCTAATTTTCCTCCTATGCTTAATTTTGTTAATAATATCTGGGGGAAGCTGCTCCCTAGGGTCCCGGTTGGGTACAACATCCTCAATGGTGTCATGAATGCACTGATTTAGCAGATCAACCGCTTTATCTAGGTCCTCAGGTGTGGAGAATCTACAACTGAGAAGCTGTTGGTTGCTAAGTGTTGTGTCGTGACTAGGAGCCCGTAAAAGGGCCGTTCGTCTAACTAACCTTTTCTTACTTTTTCTTACTACTCTACTTTAAGTAGTGCAGTTAATAAATTATTCGTATATTGTATTGTGAAACGTATTTTTAATCACGTGACATTTTGGCGGTTAAATTTATCGATCGTGTAACAATTTACTGTTAAATATCAAATATAAGCGCGGGTTGCCCTAAGTGGAGCTCATACCTTTTTCCCGGCAAAAAAAGTCTTACCTGCCACGTACTCGTGTTTTCCTGTGTTAGTCTGTTGAGACACCACATTGGCGACGAGGATGAGCGGACCCAGCCTTCCAGCACCAGCGCCTTTTCTTCCCGTGAGCGGCCAACCGGCAGTCCCGTGGCCAAGATGGCTGGACGCGTTCGAATTCTTCTACACGGCATCCCAGTTTCGGGAGCCGGAGGGGCAATCCGAGGCGGAACCCACAAAGAGGAATCTGCTGCTCCACCTGCTCGGATTCGAAGGCCAGCGCATTGCCAAGGCGAGACAAGCACTCACGGAGGGAGATTCCTTCAAGGAGGCGAAGGCAAAGCTGGACGGGCGGGATCTTCGGAGAGAAGCCCAACGTGATGGTGGCTCGCTTCCGATTCCGCCAACGACACCAGCTGCCCGGCGAAGACGCAGAGTCCTTCGTGGCCGCGCTCAGGGAGCTGGCCGAGCCCTGCGAGTACGGAAATCTCCGAGACCAGCTCATCAGAGACCAACTGGCAGAGAAGACTGGCAGCGCTCGCATCCGAGAGCGACTGCTGACGGAAGACGCGGCTACTCTCACGCTGGAGAGGGCCCTCGCCATCGCCGTCACCATCGAGAAGGCGTCAAAGGGCTGTCAGGCTCTGATGGAGACGGAGCCCGTGCACGCGGTCCGGCAGGCGCAGAAGCCAAAGGCGAAGTGGAGCGGCGCGGCGGAGCCAGCTAAGAAAGGCCAGCAAAGTCGACCCGCCGCCAAGGCCTGCTCTCGCTGCGGACGCAGTCACGGCGACGGCAACTGCCCAGCGAAGGGGCAGTCCTGCAACAGCTGCGGCAAAATGAACCATTTCAGCCGTTGCTGCCGGAGCAAGGCGCTCCAAGTGACCGGCCAGGCTCAGGACGGCCCGGACGAGGCGGTCACTATATACGCCGTGCAGGGAGACGGTGAGATCCGTGCGCAGCTGCGGTTCGGACAAGCAGAGGTGCCGGTCAATACTCTGATCGACTGCGGCGCCAAGGTGTCACTGTTGAACGCCGACACGGCCGCGCTCCTGACCGAGGTGCTACCTCAGCCGACAACGATGAAGCTGCGCGCATACGGCGGCAAGCTGATCGATCTCGTGGGCCAAGCGGTGGTCCCCGTTAAGCACAACAACCGGTCGCTGCAACACCTATTCTACATCGCGAAGCACGGCGACAACATCGCAGGCCGAGACCTCATGGATAAGCTCGGTTTCCATGTGAGCCTCTCCGAGGACGTCAGCGAGGTGAACAGCGTCGTGGAGCAGCTGGAGAGGCAGTTTCCAGCGGCCCTTAGCGAGCAGATCGGCTGCTGCAGCGGAGCCGTGCACAAGCCCGTCATCGAGCAGCAGCTGGTGGAGGCCGAGCTCGACAAACTGGAAGTGGCTGGCAGCATTCGAGCGGCCAAGGAGGACTGCACGCCGCTGTCCGACGCCATCACCCAGTTCCTGGAGGTCTACCGGAGCACGCCGCACAGCCTGACGGGCAGGAGCCCGCCGAGCTCATGCTAGGGCGATCGATGCGGACGATGCTGACTGCCCTGGCGCCGCCCAAAGACATCAATGAGACGGACGAAGGATGGCGACTGCGCGAGACCATCTACGACCGGCAACAGCGGACCAAGCGCTACACGGACCTACGCCGCCGGGCGCGAGTCAGCGACCTCCGACCAGGCGATTGGGTCCGAGTGCGGCGGCCCATCAAGAAGGGCAAGCTGGCCACGAGACTGTCCGGCCCGCTACAGATCATGACCAAGGCCGGCGCCGCGTACCGGCTGAGCGACGGCACGACCTGGAATCAACAGGCGTTGGTCCCCACAAGCGCTAGGGCCGTACCAGAGGAACAGCTGGTACAAAATATTGCGTACCAGGCCGGAGCACAACTGGTGCAGGAAACACGGTGGACAGCCGCGGACAAAGTCAAACCCGTGCAGTCGAGACAGCGGTGACAGGCCACGGACACCGAGGACGTCAGTCCGAATGTCGCCACCCTGCTGTGCGTGCTGCTCAGCGAGAGTGTGAGTGTCGCTGGTCGACCGCACTACAGTCTGAACGCATCCTAGACGTCTGGCCTGATTAAGCATCGCGTCAGTAACCCCGACGCCGTAGACTCGTCCATGGCCTGATGGATGCAATGATGTCCGGATGTAGCACTTCTCGCATCCGTAGATAGCCGAGAAACGCTTCATGCACAGAGCGTCCGCTCTCGCTGGAGCGTCGAACAGCGCCATTAGCGGATGCAGATGCAATCGACGCTGAACCCCGAGGCTGTCGATATACTGTACACCATCGAAGCGCAGAGTATTCAGTGCATTTACGACGATTGGCAGAAAGGCGGCGGCATGGACCTTTTTCTTGCCGGCCCACACGCCACACTTCATCACGAATCGGAGCTTCAGCCGCTCGTGCACTTCGTTAATACTCAGATAGACGGGGCACACCTCGACATTGCTAGTGCAGAAAAGAGGAAATCCGTCTGCACAGATGGTGTATGTAAGGTCGCTCCGAGTCTCGGGTTCGATGTTCTCGAGAAACGACTTGTACAGTTCGCTGTTGGCAAAGTGCAGCTTCTCTTCGTCCAGTGCAAGCCGTTCAATCGGAAATGTTACGCTCTGTAGAAGACCGCGAGATTCAACGAATGTTCGGATCTGCGCAGGTATGTCGAATAACCAGAAGTTGGCCACATTTTCCGACGTACAGTGCGCACAATTAGAATTTCCTGGATCGCAGCGCTGCTCGGAATGTAGATAACAGTCGTTGCGGACAGTGTAACATGTTGACGACCCCGAGATTGTTCCCCTCTTCTTCAAAGTTTCACGCAATGTTCGTCCGTGCTGAGGAAGGCGGTTGTCGGGTACTAGCCTGTGCAGTAGTGAAAGCAGCCTTGTCGTCCCGCTAACTGTCAGGTTCAGTTCCTCGCGCAGGAGCTGACCTCCCAAATCGCCTCTCCGAGCGAAACGGGCAGAGCGTCGTGCCAATTGACTCCTGGAAACCCCGGGACGTCCTCGTCGTTGTCGGAGTCTGTGCTCTGGCCGTCAACAGACTGCGAACCTGGGAGGAATATATTGTGTGTGGTGAGCGTAGTGCGCATGTGTTCGGTGGACAGTGTGAGTGCAACGTGCAGGTAACACAAAAGTATCAAACATGAGCCATTGGGATGGATCCACAATCCACGATAAGCCAACTCTCTGACTGGGACTCACCACTAGAGGAAGAATCCCCGTCCGAAGTGCTGTCAGAGCTCGACACCGGGTCCCCATTGCGGCCATCGGCCTGTGCGCCACCGTCGTCGGACTCTGGATTGTCTATAGGCAGGTATACAGACTGCTCATCTCGAGATCGAGATACTGTAGATGTAGAGGCGGATCCGCTTGCAGCTGCGACGACTGCAGCAGTCCACTGGTGCCTGCGCCGCCGGACTGGACTTCGCCGGAGTCGACATCTGCAGAAGTTCCTGCGGTTGGACGCAGAGGTGATCGCGAACCTTCTTGTCGACTATTTGAATTGGCCAACGCACGCTGCCGCATGTACTCTCGCATGTACTGCCTCCGCTGTAACCGCGCGGTAAATCTGAATTGTCCATGCAGTTTGCGAGTCGTGCAGTACTGAAAGAGATTGGGTTGGTTTATGATGTCTAGATGCGCATATTCACTGTAGCACTATCTGCTGTGTGACCTATTCATCTATCCACGTATAGAATGGACGACATGTTTCTGAATTTCTGCATTTCAGTAACAACTCGGACGAGACCAATTTTGTCCAACAATACCCGCTGTTTCCAAGACCTCTATGATCCCTATCTAACATAGTGTACTATCTAATGTGTTGCACACATGCAAAAGATGCGAAGGCATCGAACAACATCGAAGTCTCCATCAAAATCAGAACGTGGGAAATGTCATACGGAGAAGTATATTTTTCTGTAGAACTTGGAGCATAAGAAATAGAACACGTTGTGCTGCTGTTTCTGGAACATGTGTTACAAACTGTGGGCATACAAGTAGGAGAAAGGTGCCATTTTCCACTATTCAATTCCACGTGCTCCACTATCACCCGGAAACATATCCGCTCTTCGTCCGGTTGTTAGGCGGGCGACAGCCCGGATTAAAATGCGGATGACTTTTCGGACGACAGTGACAATTCATCCGGCTAGTCATCCGTAAAGTCATCCGACGCTTCATCCGGTTTTTGTCCGGGTAAACAAGCGGATATAATTCCGGACTAAAATGGACCAATTAAGTAAAAAAATCACCACTTTGTCCGGCTCTGATCCGGAAACTGGCCCGCTACTTTGTCCGGCAGCTTAAACCGGATGAATACGGACGAAAAGCTGCATTTGTCCGGAAATCGACCACCAAACGCGGACCAATGCGGACGACGGCGCGACGACAACCGATCGGCTATCCAGGCGGGTAATGGCAATTTCGTTCGCTTCTTTACTTTACTACATCTATATGAGTAAGCTGGGTGTTCTTTCGCCGCAGTTTGCGCATTTAAATTTGCTTTCTTTCGGGCAGTCTGCAGAATAGTGATCTCCCGCACATTTGTTACACCTGTAGGTTGCTGTGCATCTGTTTTCATGATGCCCTAATCTCTGACATTTTTTACATTGGATTGCTTTTACCGGAGCTAAATTAATAGACTCTTCGCATTTAAATTTGCTGTAACCAAGGTAGACTCCATGCTGGATGCATCTTTCCATCGTGCCCTTGCTCTTAGTGAAGAGGCGGATGTGCGGAGTAGGTGCACCAGTTGCCCTAGAGACAATGCGCACAGCGCCGTCAATTGGTAGTTGCTGCTCTGAGTCTGCCAAGTGTTTGGCTAGCATGTGTGCGTCTACGGTGATTGGCACATGTTTTACGATAAACGAGTACGTTGTTGGTGATTTTAGTGGAGCACGCGCCTGATCATCTCCTTGTCTTATTGGCCTTTTGGCTGCTGTGCGTCGCGTGACTTCGTGGTTATTAATTTTATTTATTTTGAGAATAGCTGTTAATAGTGTGTTGAAGTCCTTAGGGTGATCTGGAATCACGATGTAGCCGGAGCTATGGTATAGGTCCTTAACCGACCTGATGCGAACGTCTGGGAAATTTGTTTTCAGAAACCATTCGAATTTGATGGGATCTTTGCCTTCTTGGTCGATTTCAAAGATGACAGGTGCTGAGTTAGTAGATTTTTGAGTATTATTAGTTTTAGGATGGTAGTTTAGAGTTGTAGAGTTTAGTTGGCTAGATTGGTTAGATTGGTGAATGTTAGGTTGCTGAGTAGCTGGCAGCTTGTAGTTGTTAGGTGGTTGAGTTTGGTCGCCTGATTGCTGAGTGTCTGAAGTGTCTGCTGATTGTTTGCATGTGGTTGCAGAGTTGCTGAGTGCTTCGGCAGAGTGCTAGACTGAGTGGCTGACTGTAGTGTACCTGATGGCTGATTTGACAGAGTGTGCCTGCTGAGTGTTTGTTGAATGTTGCTGAGTGCCTGATTGAGTGTGTTGTTTGGTGCTAGACTGAGTGGCTGACTGCTGAGAGCCAGTGAGCTGGTTAGCTGTTTGAGATTGCTGAGTGCTTGATTTGTGCCCCGAAGTGCAGCTGTTCGAACGTGATCTGATCTTTTTCAGATTTTCGGCTTCTTGCTCTGCTCTGCGACGAACCGAATTTTCGTCGTCCAGATCGCAGGTGATATCGTTGTCAAGAGGCTGCACGCAAGGGTTTGCAAGAGCAGAAGCAGGAGCAGGATCAGGTGGGATTCTGCTATCATACGTTAGCCTGAATGTTAGATTTACTCTTGCCTCTTTGACTTTTAGGTCCTTAAGGACGGCGTGCTGGAAGTGTGCCTGTGTCGCACCCCCCATTACCAGCAGAGAACCACTGGCGAGTTTTTGGGACCAAGCGATGTTGGTGGAGCCTTTGGTTCGTAAGTGGAAGTCACGTGCGGCACCAATAGAGATAGAGGCTATGGTCGGATTAGCCCCTAGTTCGTCTTCATCGTCTGAGTGCCAAGGAATGTGCACGGACCCATCTTTGTAATAATTTACGAGGCATGAGTTGAAGACGGGTAGACCAAACTCAGCGCTCAGCCAAGTAGCAAGACTAGTAACCAACGGGTGCCAGTCGTCATTGGCCGGAATCTTAGTTCCCCGTAGCTATATTCTGGCCTGAACCATACAATTTTGCGGGCTTCAGGACGGCCTTTTGTGAGATGGTGAAAGGCTTTTGGCCTGGATTTCGTCGGTTAGTATTTTGAGTATTTGATTTTCCGAGCTCTTAAGAGCAACCGGGTAGTAGCAGATGTTGCTGTTGTTTGGCAATGTGACAGTTTTCTCATCAGTCTTGTCAGCTATTGGAATTCGTATTATAGTTGTTTTACCATGTTCTTTTCTAACCTCTAAACTGTCCCTTTTAGGGGGAGGCAAAGGCTCAGCCCGCTCACCTTTGGACGTGCCGGTTTGCGGAGGCGTCTCGGGCAGCGGCGCGTTTGATGGAGACAGCATGGTCTTAGGTTCGGATCTTCGGCTTGGACCAGCTGAGTCTCGGTGATTGGCTTTTTTTGAGTTCGCAATCGGAGGTGAGTCCGTGTCGCGGGCACTGCGTTTGCTGTTACACTCAACGTTCATTGACCTTAATAAAACAGTGGCCTATTTTACAAGAAAAAATCCTTAGAATATAAAACTATTAATAATAAAACTTATAAAACTTAAAAAATACTACTGATAGTAGGTCAAAGTAGACTAAATACAAGATAAGTCCTTAAGCTATCCTGGCCTGTCGCTTTAGGAGCAGATTCGCGCGAGACCGGCCGGCCGATGAGGAAGCCGCTGAGCGAAGCCTCTGACTGTTTTTACCCTGGCTGTCTCTCTGGCAGCTTGTCTAAGGGTTGTGCGCAATCCGATTGGCCTAGCCAATTCTTAAGGGTCCGCCCCGGAGGGGCTGTGCCCATTACAAATACTAAACCCTATTCTTATTTCTAACCATTTTTTTGGCCTCGGCCTTGGTTTAGGGGGGGGGGCCCGGAGTGAGTAGGTTCTCTGGACTGCAGTGTGGCTAGGACGGGACTGAGCCCCCGGTCGAACCCGCCCTGCAGGAAAGAAAGACCTATTCACAAAGGTGTACGGTAGACCCAGTAGCATGCCAGCCCTGAGGCTGAGCACCCGGGCTGCAGGCCGGCAAGCTGCCTGCTTTAGGGCTATGGTGCTCCTCCCCACTGCCATTCTTTTTTTCTGGGCTGGCATCCCAGCGCGGTTTTATCCCCTGCTTTTATCTAGTTTTAGCTTAATTAGGCCTTGAGCCAAATCCAATTTCTCTGGAGTTATGAGCTCTGCCCTCGCCCGGTCCATCTTGCCCTGTCCTCGGGTCCATCTCCTGGCTCCTGCTGTAAGGTCCCTGCTTGCGTGTCTCTGGCTCTCATCCTGACAGTGGATTGGTGTCCTGGGAAGGATGTTCGTCCCGTACCGGGGACAACCGGCTGAGTCCGGAGTCCTCTTGCCCTGGGTGCCTCTTCTCCCGACCCCTTGGCCTGGCCCCCAATAATGAGCTGGATAGGCGATGCCCTTGGGTTGGCAGCAATAGAGGTGAACGGTCTTCCCGCCTGGAGTCTCCCCCTCGGATACAAGCCTTCCAGACTCACTCCAAAATAGAGCTGGGTAGTGAAAAGCCTTGAGGCTCGAGACCTACAGTTGACGGGTGCTGTATAGGATCGCTCTTGGTAAATTAGCTGCCCAGACTCGCTCCAATAGTTTAAGCCATTTCCAAGGTTTAGGAGTAGTTCCTCACTTGGACCGCTTTCAGTAGTATCCCAAACTTTTCGTTTTCAAATTTCTCTGCGCACACCCAAAAGACTTGCTGGCTGGGGGGATGGTCTGGGTGGATTCGGTCCTAGCACCGTCCCTGATTCCACTGTTGGTTTGGCGGTGTCTTGTACCATAGGCTTGAAGTCCCTCGCCCTTTCCCTAGCTTTAAGCTGGGGCCCAACTAAATTGGTGTTTCGGGTATCTCGGGTACACAGTCTTATCTGTGCCCTTGGCAGTGCCCTCTGCGGCAGAGCCCCTCCCAGGGCTGATCCGCGGGTAGCAAAGCTTCCCACCCCCGTTTAACAACAAAGCCGTGGCCGAGTCGACGAGCCGTTGCCGAGCCGCCGCTGGCTGCGTCACCGAGCCGCGCCGCCTAGTCGCGCCGCCGCCGCCGCGCCGGACCGCCTAGCCGAGTCGCCGAGCCTGGTCGAGCCGCTGGTCGAGCCGAGCCGAGCCGAGCCGAGCCAGAAGCCGAGCCGAGAGCCGAGTGCCGTCAGAGAGCCGCCAGTCGCCAGGAGAGCCGCCAGTCGCCAGGAGATTGTAACGACCCAAGTGAGTAAGTTTGAAATTGACAAGTAGGTATACGTCGCCCCACACTGTGGATAACGATTATAGCTTGTTGTCAAGTGCTTGCTTGTCACCGGAGAGGCTACAAAACAAGCAAAAAGAGGCCCTACAAAACAAGCAGAGAAGGTTGTTTTATTTTCAGCGCCGACCGCATCCTTTATATACTAAATTTTAGGGGAAAGATTACATTAAAACAAAATTGATGAGTTAAACAAAACTAGAGAAATTATTTGATTGGTGGAGAAATTTTGCTCGCGTTTAACTACTGTTAGTAGAGATTACCGGGTAATTAACTTCTGCCTCAACTGGCTTCCCTTACTTAAATTTTCGAATAAAAATATGAGTGAAAAAATTTAACATAGTATTATAAGTAGTATACAAATGAGAATCGGTAAGGATATATACATTGAATATACGCACGTTCGAGAGTATTAAACAATAATAAGTATAGTGAGCAACGCAAAGAAGCAGGATTATTATGAGTGTGAGCATAATCAATAAGTATGAGCAATAAGATAAACGAAAATAAGCGAGATAAGCAAATTAAGCAATAGGTATACATATTAGCAATAGGTAGGTTATAAGCAAAATAAGCGATAGGGGCACATAAGCAGTAAGTTCATATAAGCAAAGTGAGCAAAGGCATATATCAAATAAGCAAATAAGCAATAAGTAGTAATAGAGCATGTTGTCAAAATGAGTAATAGTTATTTAGTTATTAACGTTCATTCCGAACTCAACCGGTAGGCTGTGCCGGACTGGCCAGCCGATGAGCTCTGCTGTCCAGCAGACTTCATGGCGTAGCTGCAGTTGCTGGTGCGCCCACCCTGATTGCATGATTGACTGCAATGCATACATGACCGCTCGCCTCCAGGCGGCTACGGCCTGTTCGTGGCTAAATGCGGCCTGCAGTTCGCGGAGCGGGGTCTCGGCCTCGTTGGTTTGCGGCAGAAAATCTCGGCCGTCCAACCTTAATAGCGCCACTCTCATGTAATAAGTTTTGAGTCGGCCGATCAGTTGCTTGTAGGTATCGTGCTTGCTGCCGGGGATTTCTGCCAGAATGCTTGAATAATTGGCGCCATAGGCCATTAGTTCTTGTGATGCCGGCCGCCGATTGACGTGCACCGCCGGCGGAGTCGCTGGCGCGGCGACGGCGGTCTCGATCTCGCTGGTGTCGGCGGCTCCCGCTGTGGCGGCTTTGGCTGGATGAGCCGCTGTTTCTTCGCCGCAACGTATTGAGTAGGAGTCGACCCAGCTGGATATCGCTTAATTAAAGATGCTTTGGGCACCACGGTTTCTCTGCCTGCCGCCTTAGCAGAGCTTGCCGGCGCCTCAGGGTCGTTGGCGGCACGGCGGGGCATCCTTTTGATCACGACTGACTTCAGCCTTGTATTTCGCTGATTGTCCACCACTTCGTTTGATGAAGCATGTACTGCATTCATAATATAATTAACATCGTAC